>OX030960.1:5886034-6243534 GCA_943735955.1 Piscicola geometra
GTAGTAGTAGTAGTAGTAGTAGTAGTAGTAGTAGTAGTAGTAGTAGTAGTAGTAGTAGTAGTAGTAGTAGTAGTAGTAGTAGTAGTAGTAGTAGTAGTAGTAGTAGTAGTAGTAAAATATGAATTATTTAAATAAATAGTTAATAAATCACTTAAAAACCTAATAATCATACAAACAACAAGTTACTATATCTGTGCTAATAATGTTAAAGGTCAAGAATTGAAATATTGTTATCTTCAAAGTTTTAGTGTCTTTATGTAATCACTCGCACGTTTTTTCATTTTTAAAGTTCCTTTCTACTCCTATTTTCAGCTCAAGTTTAGGTTTATTAGACTTTATAAGTTTTATTGAATATTTATAAAAAATAAATACATAAATACATATATAATTAATTTATAATACATTTTTTAGGTGCTTGTTTCAATTTTTTAAAGCATTGCTTTTTGCGTTCATTCAAAGAAGCTTTTATATCCCTAAATAGAACATCTATTTTTTTGAAAGTCCACCATTTTTACTCTTAGACTTTTGCCTTCTTTTACCACTCATTCTTTCCCTAAGTTACTTCATTGAAAATCCAGAAAGAGTTTTCTCAACCTGGTAGAGTCTACCAGGATTATTCAATATTGTATTTTATATAATATATATAATATATAATATAATATCATTATTGTATTTCACAAACTTTGTAAAACTCAAACTTTTCAACATTATTTAACATTTATCAACTCTACAATTCCACACATGCCTCAAACTTCAGATCACTGTCTTCAAAAGACAGATCAATGGATAAAAACCCACATGATTCGAGCAAAACAAGCCAAACCACATTGACCTCTATGAAAAGCTTTAGTAAGCTGTTAGAAAAACTAAAGATCAGTGACTTTGTGGTAAAGGCAGAGGTAAACCCCATGCAAAAGGAAGTAATGAGATCATCAAGTGCCAACAACAGTAATTATATTAATAACAATGAAAAAAATGGGTTCAGAGAAAGGAATGAAATTAATAAAAATAACTCAAATATAAATACTGAAAAATATCAAAACAATACAGCTGGCAATCCTAGTAGTAATAATCATGCTTTGATACAGCATGCATCATCATTTGTAGCATCCGAGCCAGGTCTCAATGCCCCTGCCAAGCATGCAGACAAGTCGTCCAATTCGAAAACTGCACATATCATTGGACTCTTTAGAGACTTTCTGCGTGTTTGTTGGAAAATATTTCACCTTTATTCATTCATTTATTATTACTAATTGTGGGCAATAAAATTTGATAATGAAAAAGTTACTCATTGAGATATTTAGCAAATGCTCATTTAAGTTGCACAATTGAAGAACGTTCCTAACTTGTTGTAAGTCCAAATAGCTTTAGAATCAACTGATGACAGGACGATGATCTGGATGAAGTGTGCCAAGTGCTCTTGAGGACTGATGTGACGATGCCTCTTCCCTCCTTCGGCTTCCACTCCTCCGACCTCGTCTCCTTCTGCTCCCACCTCATCGAGCAAGTTAAAGGTCAGTTACAGTTTAAATATAAATTCAGAAACATACAGAACAATGCAGCTGGCATTTGTCATTTGCAGCTTCTAGTTCCTGATGTAATGGGGCAAGACTCATTGATTTGATTTAACTATCATTATCAGCATCAAGATGATCACTATTAAAATCAGAATCATCATTATCATCATTTAAAAAAAAGGCAACAAAGAACTGAAGAAGGATCAATGGCTCGCTTTGAAACACTTGTGCTTCGCCTTGTTGGTGCAGTACGAGTGCATGAGCATGCGGAGGGAGGCAGTGCAGGTGCTCGAGCTCCTCGTCGCCTCCTTCCACGCCTCCCCCCTCCGAGATGCCAAACGTCCACTGCACTGCGTTGAGGCTTCCATCCGGGTTTGTACTTTTGTGCTGTTGTTGTTTTCATTTGCATCTTCGTTGCTTTGGAGGATTTTAAAGCAAATGATTCTTCCGTAAATATAAGGAAGAGCAAAGTTACAATGTATCACTGTTGAAATGGAACAATTGTTCAACGTCACAATGCAATATTGTTACATACATCGAATGCATCCACGAAACAAAACTCTCCAGGTGTGTTTTAAAGAGAAAAATTATTCGCTGCTTCATAAATTCCTGGAGGCGAATGAATTCTTGGCATTCGGAACCACTTCCAAAACGCTGGCAAGTCATTTCGCCCCTTTCTCAAACCTGCCATCATCATTCCTTCAAGAAGGCCTCAGACATCCAGTGCATCCACAGCAACATCCACGTCCTTCATACAAGCTCGACTGCGCATTGCTTCTCAACGCCTTCCCAGTCTTATTGAAGGCCATATCAGACAGTCTCATTGCCGTCAAAGTTGAATCTCCCACTCACCATAACACCTCTCCCCATGCACCTCCCAAGAGCCTCCCTACCACTCCATCGCCCCCTTTGGATCCGTCCCTCCTTCAACTGACCGACTCCTGCCGCGACCTTCTCGCCACCTTATTCACCCACTTGCCCAACCATGGTTGCTACTTTTTGTTCGTCTTTCTGACTACTAAATTGTTTTGTTTGACTTGATTTAAGTTCTATTTGTTTATAAATTAGTTTTAAGATTTGCATTTGACAGTCGCTGCTAGTAGTATAAATGGACCACCCATGTTTAACACCCCATCCAGATCTCTCAAGGGAGGTGGCCACCCTTGCCAAAGTCTTCATCACCACCAACTCATCCTCCTCCTTACACATCCTTCTATTATTGTGCCAAAAACATGAACGACTACTCAACTGGCGAGTCATCGATCATGACGTCATCACCAGACACTTCATTTGCCACGTCCTCGTTTGCGATTCGGAACTCTTCGTGAAGATGGCGACAACATTGGTCGACCTCTTGGAGCAGGCTGGCATCATGCACCATTTCGAACCATTTGACTCGCTCAACTACTCCCTCAGACTGGACGTCGCATACAGCAAGGAGACGATGGTGATGCTCGTGTGTCTGTTCATCCTGTCGATGCGTAACGAAGCGCGTCAGTGGTTCGTGCACACGAGCAGCAATCAGCCTTGCGAGCGGGTGGCGACTGCTCTGCGCTGTTTCAGACGTCTCGACTGGGTGTGGGGGGGCTCTTCGTACTTCGTCAAAGGCGCCTCTTGCTGCCTCGTCTTGAAGGACGTCAGCGTCGAAGCCGCTGGAGAAGTCAAGATCAATTTTGACAAAGATAATCTTAATGTTGGTGATGATGATAATAATGATGCCAAAGTTTTTGATGAAAATAACTATAATAATGGATATTTTAATAAGAATAATGAATATTCTAATTACAATTCACACAATAATACAAAATATAATTATAGTTTACATAATAATAATAATGGATTAAATAATTCACAAAATAAAAATGGATATATTTCAAATAATAATAATAGTGGTTATAATAGTTTACATCATAATATTATTAATGGTTATAATAATTTACATAATACTAATGGTTATAATAATTTACATAATACTAATGGTTATAATAATTTACATAATACTAATGGTTATAATAATTTACATAATACTAATGGTTATAATAATTTACATAATACTAATGGTTATAATAATTTACTGAATACTAATGGTTATAATAATTTACATAATACTAATGGTTATAATAATTTACATAATACTAATGGTTATAATAATTTACTGAATACTAATGGTTATAATAATTTACTGAATACTAATGGTTATAATAATTTACTGAATACTAATGGTTATAATAATTTACTGAATACTAAGGGGTATAATAATTTACTGAATACTAATGGTTATAATAGTTTACATAATACTAATGGCTATAATAATTTACATAATAAAAATGTTTATAAGAGTTTTAACGAAAGCAACAGCAATAATAATAGTATCCCCGACATGAAAAACAAGCATATGCTCAACGGAGGCTCGAGCAGTCAGATAAGCAGGAGTACGGAAGCCAACCAGCGCGTGCAGGATTTGGCCAACAAGTATGGCCAAATCTTTGGTGACCTCGTTAACAACTTTGTTTTCTCGTATGGTAATAATATAAAGGCTTCCCATGGTCAGAATAGCCTTTGAGGGTTGTGTTATAACTTATAACACAACCCTCAAAAGCCATTCTGTCCTTATAACTCATAAGTTGCGTTGACCAGGCTACTTTTTATTTTTAAAACGTTTTTTTTTACTATTCTGTTTTAGCGTGTCTTAAAATAAGAAGTGTTCAAAGATATATATTTTTAAGTAAATAATTTTTTTACTTCGTTACTTATAGGTTGATCATAGAACTTGAATATTCTGGAAGTCGATACAATTGTTCACGTTGTCAATTTTGTTATGTTTTCGCAATAATATTTGATAGAACTAATTTTTTTTACTTCAATAGTTACCATTTTCATGAACTGCACTCATGCGTTTTACTTTCTTGAATGTATTTGAAAATAAATCGAATTCTTTTATTTAAATATTCAAGTAAAAATGTTGATACTACGAATAAAATAGACGTTGTAACATATCGCCCTAGACAAAATAGATCTTAAAAAATAGCCTTCAAAAAGTTTAGATTTCAGGTTATAATTAGGGTTTATTTTTAAAGGTTTATTTTCTCGTAGGTCTTTTTTGTCCCTATTTGAAATATTGACCTTAGAAAGTGTCCGTTGCCATCCATAGATAATTGCAGTGATACTTGATTGCTAAGGCTACCAATTGGACAGTTGTCTTCAACAGCCTTTGATAAAATCAGATATACGACCAAAATAGACTTGGACGAGATCGTCTTTAAATTCTTTATACATTGGATGGAATAGATATGAAAAAATCGCTTTTAATAAAATTAGACATTGGTTTAGGGTTAAGATCTATTTTTGAAGTATATTTCGTAGAATGTCTGTTTTTGTAAAGGTCTATTTTGTCCTAAATCCCTTTTATTGTAGTATATGAATTTATGAACGTATAAGTTATAAAGTATAATCAAAAAGAGCTAACTTTGAAAGAGACATTTATTCGCACCAAAACTGCCAGACGATTATGCCGTGTAGGAATCGATGCATGTTTATCTTAAAACTGCATTTTCATGGACTTTCAAAATTTTTAAAGCGATTTTAAGCATGTGCATAAGCACTGTGGTAACAAGAAGGCCAATTAAGTATAAAAAAAGATTTAGTTATGAGATTGGCTTCATTTAAAACCGCAAAAATACATTTTTCGCTATTTTTATTTGGCTGGTATTCATGTATATCCTTCAATCTACTAACGCTACCAGCTGGTAGCATCCGCAAATCCAACAATTTAATTGCTAATGATTTCCGGTTTTATTTTTGCTCCTAGGATGAAATCTCTTAGGATGAAATCTCTTATGATGAAATCTCCTATGATGAAATCTCCTAGGATAACATCTCCTAGGATAAAATCTCTTAGGATGAAATCTGCTAGAATTAAATCTTGTAGAATTAAGTCTCCCAGGATTAAATCTCAGTAAATCCTTCGTACATATCTGTCAGGCCCACAACTTTAGAGGCAACTGTCCACTGACTAGTAAATGACTTTAGCAACAATTCTCGAAATACAGAAACTAGTAACTGCAAGATAAATCATTTTTAAGAACTGTATAAAATTATTCATTTTCAACAAAAATGGTGGCACAGCATTGTCTTCATTAGATAAATTGAATCTGCTTAAGGCTCTGTCATAGGAAGTTCATTATCATGTGAAACTGGTGGTATAGGTTTTGGGTATTGTATTTTCGATTTTCTTATCTACCGAAAGAAGAGGAGCTAAACAGCAGTAGCAATCATCTATCTGTCGGATTGGCTCTTCTCCATCGTCGAAGCGGTCAACTTTATGGGTTGTTTTCAATCACTTTTGAAGCTGTGTTGTAGAAGTTATAAAAGAAAATGTATGTTACTTATTTTTATTATGTAATATTTCCAAAGTAGAACATGCAATTTCCCCTCTCCTTTGAGTACTTTTTTATCGATGACCTACGCAAGCTAGAAAATCAAACTTTGCAAAAATAAGAGCTTTTCTTTAAAATAATTTTTATAACAATATATAAACCAATGAAATACCCTCTCATTTAAAATCACCTCTATTTTTTTAATCGAATAATTTAGACTTAAAAATGAGTTCATATCACGAAAAAATTAAAGCAATGAACTTAATTCACAACGATATTGACTTAAGATGCTTAGCTATTGATTTACCATGAAAAAATATATAAGAAGGTTTAACTCAGTAGCTAGTAGGAGTCCGAGCAGCTTGGTCATGTCACATCCGATCCTCTATTTACTGGGTTTGTTCGCAGTGTCATTGTGTGACGTTATATCTCTGGTACCGGGTGTTGACTATGTTGTAAGTGAGAACAAGGTGACATGGTTCGATGCTCATGGTGAATGCAGAAAACTTTGGGGTACCTTAGCGACTATCAAGGATTCGACTGCAACCGGGAAGTTTACTAACGCGACCAGAGCTTCTAACGGTAAGTATTTTATATTTCATATTTTAAATAATTTTAAAGGCCAACTGTTAATATATTTCAAATGATTTTTCACAGATAATTGTGCGATACCTGGAGGTCAATATGTTACGTATTGGACCGCTGGTTCAAGAACTACAGGAAACAATTTTGTGTGGAAAGTCGGAAACAATGACATACCCTTTAACTATACCCACTGGTGGTATCAAGACCCAAACAACTTCGGTAATATAGAAAATTGTGTCCAAGCAAAGTTTCTCGAAGGAGGAGCTGAGTGGGTAGACGAAAAATGTGATGAAAAAGCTTGCGTTGTTTGTGAAGTAGAATCATTAAAAATCGAAGTTTAAAATCTTAATTTGACAATTAAAACTTATTCAAAAATTCTAGCGGAGTTTTTTCAATAAACTTAGCATTGCATGACTTATTAAAATTAAAATTCTTTGAAATAGGCTATAATTTTAGTAGCTTTGGAAGTTAAACTATTTTACTTCATCGTCGAGCGGGCGCATATAAGGAGCCAGGAGGCCTCTTTTTCCGTGGCACGAAAAAATGACTCCAAACATCTTTGTTCACAGCCCACGATTTAAGCTTGATGGCTTCAATCGTTGGCTGCCCTGGGTCGATGTATGTCGAGATTTATGTCTTTATGACATTCTTGGTCTGCCAGGACGCTTTCGTGCTTCATCTCAAATAGCGGTGGACTTGCCCATCCACGGGCATGCGAAGACAATGACCAGTAAATGCAAGTTGTCGTTTTCTGATCATTTCGCTGATGCGCTACTGTCCGACTCGTGCGTAGAGAGACTCGTTTGTGATGTGGTCGCTGGACTGTTGGATTCCAAGCATCGTCCGATAGCAAGTCCTTGCGAAGATGTCAAGTTTCTTCGATAGTGCTGTAGTGAGTATTCATGATTCGCAGCCGTAGAGCAAAATTGAGATGCAAGCGGCTTGAAAGATGCGAATCTTAAGATCTGTGTTCAGCTTGGGTGAGCAAAGAAACTATTGTAGCTTCATGAAGGCTGCCCATGCAAGGCCGATTCGGATTCTAACATCGTGATCTGTGATCTATGGACCCAACATACGACCCAAGGTATTTGTAGTCTTTCACGATTGCGATGTCCTGACCCTCAATGAGAAGCTTTGCAGCTGGTGGTGAGACAAAAGAATTTGGTAGATTAAGCTGCTTCTTTTCGGTCTTTTTAACATTTATCTCCAGTCCAACCGTTTGTGCACTGAGTCACAAAGCATCCAACTGGTCTTGGGCTCTCGATGGGGCGTCCTCGAGCAGGGCTCGAGGACGCAAAAATCGGCAAAAACGAGGTCACAAACTCTATCCGGCAAACGAGTTGTTTGGTGCAATGAGCGGTTGATTCTAGCTGAGTTGTTTGCCGGATCGGCTTTGTTCTCATCTCCTGCCATCGAGTTTATTATTTTCCAGGTGGTCCCGTACTCACGTCGCTGGTCAGCGTTCTTGAGGGCAATGAGTTGCTCGTTGAGATGAGCTTGTTGATCGTTCTCAAAGGCGGTTGATACTCGGGACTGCCGCGAGCTCTACTGCTCTTTATGGGTTAAATGTCGCGTCCTCTTGTACTTTTTGTTAGTCTTTTTGCATTCGTCCAAGAGAGCTAGTGTTGGACACCCAACGAGTGTACTTGCGTTTTGTCTGCTTCCTGAGGATCTTTTCGCTCGCATAACGCAGTGCCTCGTCCAGTGTGTCTGTCTTTAGCTGGATTTCGTTGGTGCAGATTAATGTTATTTAATTCAAGAGCTCTAAAAATCGATTTTAAAGTGCCATGTGAAAGCTACGCCTAGTTTCTGGAACCTCTAGCTTACTCCAGTTGTACTTGCACTTTCCGTTTGGTGGTCGCTTGGTTGCTCGCTAGGAAAGTCGGAATTGAGCACTTACTACCTTATGATCGGAGCCGATGTTTATGGTGTTGTAGGCTCGACAGCTGGTGATAGACGTCCACCACTTGGTGCTGAGTGCAATGTGGTCTATTTGCTGCTTGACGTCCTTAGGTCCAGTGTAGGTCACAAGTCGGGACTTACTTTTCTTGAAGCGCAAGTGTGCTAGTCTTAGGTTAGTCGTTTCGCATAACTCAACAAGTCGGTTGCCATTGTCATTGGTTTTTATCATAGAAGAAGTCCGGGCCTACAATTCTTGGATTTGTCTCATGCCCTTCAGCTCCAATACGCGCGTTGAAGCCGCCAGCTAATATGGTAACTGTGTGTGCGGGTATGCAGATGTGACACCTGCCCACTGCTCCTGAGTTGGCCGTTGATACTCTAAGGTGTTCATCCGCCCTTTACAGCTTTCTTTTTTGTGCTGCAGAGTAACCCAGATACCCTGCCTACCAAAGAGTCCGAATTGCTGAGACAAGATCATGGGGAAGCCATTTTAATCGCCGACTATCCGACCACGACACAGGTTGTACTAGCTTACGTGGTACTAGTTCTTTATCAGAACCTAGCCTGACTTTTATTCAACTTAATATATTTATAATATTAAAAGTTTCCTAGGCACAGTCTTGACCACCAAAATAAATTTGTAAACAAAATGTTTTCCTACTTCTCATTTTATCAGAGTTTCAAACTGTCGTCAAGCTTCATCACTGTTCATTGTGTTTCACTGTTTCTCGATAGTTTCTTTTGTCTATCGCTTTTTGTTCTTCATTGTAGGGGAAACTGCGGCAAGATGTCCTAGTTAACGAGTTATGTCGTTTTGGTATTTTATTTGTTAAAGATAAAAAACTTTTTTTTTCCTGAACTGTTAGAGCATTCATTTTTGTAATAAATACATCAACATTTACTTTTAAAAATAAATATAAATAAGAAATAATTTTATTTTTTACAGCTATACTAAATTTTCATTTTGCCCCAGTAAGATGACAACACTGAAAAAATCTGAAATTTTAATCATCTGAATATTTTACATGGTTAAAAATCATAAAAATGTTCTTACATTTTGAAAAAATTCAATTGAGTTTAATAAATTGTAATATCATGAAAATAGGATGAAATCTGGACATCCTTAATTATCAATAATTTACAGCATAAATTCTTTATAATAATTAACTAATAAAAACTAAGTTCCAGTATCATAATCATATTTATTATTAAAATTTCTAAAAAATAATAACAAGCATGTCATCTTGCCCCGACTATCTGTGGATAGGTAGTATTATACATAAACTACTAATAAATTTTTTTTTTAAACTAAATATTTTATCTTTTTCTGCAGCAGATCTAATTTAAACGTGGATAAAAGTTATAACTTGGCCGCGGAAAACAATCAAAGCTTTAATTCTTAGTATTTTTATTATTTGAAAAACATTTTTCAGAAAAAAAAATATATTAAATGACATTTTTGAAACAAAAATCATGATAGTATCACCGATACTTTTCAGTATTGGTTGCTGTATTTTAAATTTTTTCGTATTAACTGATTCTATTTGTATTGTCAATAAATTTTAAACGAACTTTTTTATATATTCGATATAAATACCTTTCTATTACCACTATAAGCTTTTGCAGAAAGACAATAGCGATTTTAATACCTTAAATTATGGTTCGTCTAAATAAAAAACAAAGAACTTATTTAATTGAAATTATTATCTTTTTTCATTTACTTTTTCTTTTATCTTCTCCTATCCCCTATCTTCCTGTCCTCCCGCCCTCTCCCCATAAGTCTAGAAATAAAATGCTACTCGCTTATTCCAATTTTGAAATAGAACCCTAAGAATGTCTGAACAGCTGACAAATTATTCATCCTGCTTTTTTATTTCGAGAATTTAATGATGTGTATTCAATTGAGGCTGTGTCATAGTAGCGCGCAACCAAGTTTTAAAACGCCGAAATGCATTAAATGATCTCTTCTGTTCACGACGTTGCTGGACACACAAGCATCGAAATGATAAGAGTTACAACTAAAGGACCATGGCTTGCATTATTGCTTTGCTTTTTCTAAAGTCTTGTAGTCACTCTGGCATTTAAACGTGTCTAAATGTGAAAAATGAATGATTTCATTGAACTCACGATACTGATTTTAAATATCTTGGTTCACTTCTTAGCAACATTGTTTCATTATGGAATACGTGGAACATGTCACAAATGGTTCTGTAAATATTTAAGAAATCGTTCCCAATATGCATACATTGATGGTGTAACATCTAACACACTAAAGATTAACACTGGTGTACCGCAAGGATCTATTTTAGGACCCTTGTTATTTAACATTTATGTTAATGATTTAATGAATCTTTCTGAAATTGCCAAATTTTTCCTCTATGCTGACGACACTACAGTATTGTTCCAAGACAAAAATGTTAACAATCTTATTTTAAAAACAAATACTTTTCTTAATTTGTTACATCAATGGACAATTGACAACTAACTCAAAATCAACTATGCAAAAACATGCAGCGTTCTTTTTGGCCTTAAAATAAAACAAACATTATTAATTATACACTTACAATTGATTCTTATATTATAGAGAGAGTCGATTATACAAAATTCTTTATATAACCAGTAATCTTTCTTGGAATGAACATATAACGTATATATCAAAAAAACTTTCAAAAAATATTGGTATTTTACATAAACTTAAACACAATTTACCATCTCATATAATTAAGTTACCTATTCTACTTTAATTCTACCTTACTTGACCTATTGTCTCCCTTTATGGGGACTTGCTTGCAAAACTCTTTAACATCCTTTAAATGTTATACAAAATAATTTTCTTAGAGTCCTGTTTAAATTACACTCTCATGACCACATATCTCATCTGTATCTTCCAGCTCAAATTTTAACAATCAATCAGTTATACATCTTTAAAACCTATATTCTTTTTCATAAACTTATAATAAAAAACACATCCTCCTATTTTATACATTTAATACATTCCTTCACATCCAACTGCACACGAACATTGAGAATTAAGTCTGACTATTACTTACAAACACCAAAAACCAATTTCTATCTAAATAGTCCAATCTATGCAATGCTCCAACTCTAGAACAGATTACCATTGAATTTGAAGAATATACACCAAGCCCTTAATTTTAAGAAAATAATTAAACCACTTATTATTTCCAATCACTTTAATTAATTTATTTTGTAAATCAATGAAAACATTTGTTATTATTAACAATTCTTTTAATTTGTGAATTTAATTAAGAAGTTCATGTATTATTTTATTTTTCTAAGAGGTCATACAAGCATTTATTTGCTTCGATTTCTAAATTTATTTGCTTGCAAATAAACGAATTGTTGTTGTTTTTCTGTTTCATTAAAAAAAAAGTTGCAAGTATAAACGTAAACCAGCAGTACCTCAGTAAAATCGTTTTGTGAGTTCTATAGTGTTCCTCTGGTGTGGTTGCTACATTAATCGAACTTTGTCCACAACACTGCAATCGGCTTAAGACCATATGCCAAATTATACTATTTACTGAAGATGGGTTAAACTGGTTATCTGATCGTAGACGACAGTTTCTCCACAACGTAATTAGTAGCTGCAATCATTTTACTGACCCTGGAACTTGCTGTTTAACTGTTCCAGATAAAAGAACACCAGAACAACTACCTTAAGGGCAAATATAGTAACAAATTAAGAAGACGTTGAGCCTATAAAACTGTATCATCAGCAGTACCATTGTAGTCACATGATTCCAAGCTAGCAAGTACCACTTCATAATGTTCAAAACAGAGAACACTGCAGATACATTAATCAGGCATCTTGTAAGTTAAAAAAATAATCACTATAATAAGTTTGACAAAAATTTTAAAACACATTAATTACACTGGGCAACACAAAATTTGCTGTCAGAGGTTTTTTGATGGATTTAGTATAATTTTATAGTGCTGAATCCGAAAATGATATTCTCTTTGTTCAATCAGGTCAACTTTTTTATCTATGGTCACGTGACCGTTTTCCTACTCTCCATATATAAAGAATATTTAATGTTGTTTTTTAGCAATTGTTTATATTTATAAAATTCAAATAAGTTATTTTTATTTAGTTATTAAAAGCTTATTTGAATTTTAAGTAAATATATTATCTATATTTAGCAGATAAAATGAAAAAAGCTAGAAGGCATTTCCAAAACAACCCAGACGTTTTTTGTTATATATGCGGTGAGTATACTCTACTTTCTAACAGAAACCCAGGGACTAATTTCCTAAAGATGGCTTACCACAGCTATTTTAAATTTAAGCTTGGTGACCAAGATAAAAATTGGGCTCAACACATGGTGTGCAAGACATGCACAGAAAATCTGCGTCGTTGGACCAAAGGCAAGATGAGTAGCTTAACGTTTGGTATTCCTATGGTTTGGATGGAACCAAAAAACCACGTTAATGACTGTTATTTTTGTGCTGTTGATGTAAAAGGAATTAATAGAAATAACAGAAATAGTCTTGAATATCCTGATCTGGAATCAGCACGTCGTCCAGTTGCTCATTGCAAAGAAACTCCTGTACCTGTTCCCACTGAACTAGACAGTGAAAGTGAAGAAAATTCACCTGTTGAAGAGAAAGAAGATGTTGATGACGTATTACTCAATGAAGATGTTCCAACTTCATTTTCACAAATGGAACTAAATGATTTAGTTCGTGATCTCAACTTATCTAAATCAGCTGCTGAACTTTTAGCATCGAGACTGAAAGATAAAAATATTCTTTGTGACGATGTTCGAATCACTTTTTATCGAAACAGACATCAAGAGTACCTGCATTTTGTTTGCTGGACACTGAAAAGAGATGTGTCCACAAATGAGCACTCTAGAAGTTGCAAAAAAGAAAATTTATGCCTTGATTGTTTAATGAAAAACTTGACATTCTTTTTATGTTATTTTTTAATTATACTTACCATTTAAAAAAACTAATGAATTTGAAGTTTTAAATATGTTAAATTTATGTTGTATTAGAAATAATTTTGTTCAAATAAACAGACTCTAAAATAAATAGTAATATGAAAATATGAAAAAAACCGCAACAAATGTCAGAAAAATTTCATTGAAAATTTCTATTTTTAAAAATTAAAATAGCTTAAAAACTTGACCTGATACAGAAAAACTGAAATCATTTTTGAAATCAGCAGCTAAAATTCTGTATAAATCAGTTAAAAAAGTTCAAACAGCAGAAATTTTTTTGTTTTTTGTTGCCTTGTGTTATCAATAATGATCTGATGTAAACAAATAAAAATTTGCCAATAAACTTGAAATCATAGGAGTAACATTTAAATTTGACATTATTTGCAAGATCAAAAGTTTATTTGTTGGTATCAGTAGGCTAGGTCATCAACATGCTTTTGCGGCAATTTGAAATGCGTATTCTGTTATACTCGACAAATTTTATCAGTTTCTGCATTTCCGTTTTTTTCTTCTGATTAGCTTCACAAAAAGCGTATCAAAAAAGCTTCTGTTAAGTTTGATGTCCAGGTGTGGAAGGTGTGGGCAATTGAAGAACACTCTTGAAGCTTTGCCTTAAACGATTTCATTTAAAATCACACTGCAGGTCTTGGCACGTTTTTATGTACTGCGGATTCAATAAATCCATCCACGGAAGAAAACATTAGTGCTCTACGATTTTCATAGGCACATAAACCTGGTTCACAAACTCAGTTAAGGCCTGTTAATTGATTCAATGGAGAATTATTATGGGCAAAACACCTTATCCAGCATATGTTGTTGTGTCCTTGTTACACAATTTGAATAAGATCAATTAAAGATGCTTAGGTTTTCGTGTTTTTTCAGACTTGGCAAAACAAGGTGGCAGAGCACAATCAGACTTTGCACTTTTATTTTCGAGCAGTCTTTCATAGAAACTAGAAACCGTAAAAAATATAATTCTATGAGGACGCGGCCTGAAAAACAATCGCGTTAAGTGAATAAAAACGAACTCGCTCCATGACTTACTTTCTCTTATTTTTTTAAATTCTAAAATCATGCTATTTTATTTTTATTATTTTATTTAAACTCCATTTCAGAAAATATAATTTATTTTCAAAGCGATTTCGTGCAAGTTAGTGGAGGTTTCTGGCCTTTTAGAAGCATTCAATTTTCAATTTAGGAACAGTAGTTTCTGCTGCCTAATTAATCATTCTTGCTCACCTCACCTCATTCGCTTCTTTTGCAAAACTCTCATTCTTCAAAATAATGGAATTTCAATATTATTTCTAGCTAAAATACTTTGAAAAAACTTGAAAACAGTTGTTTAACAAAAATGTATTATTTTAATGGCTTTAGTTTTATATGCTCGTGTTTTATGATAATTAAAATCCAAATATATCTTTTTTTGGCTTGGGAAAAATATTTCGCATGTTAAATTTAATCTTTAGAACTTTTAATTTTTATTTATTCCTTTTGCTTCAAGTTGCTTAGCCGTCATACAAAATGGCGCAAAATCACAATTAATTACTTTCGTGCAGTATTATATTGGTTGTCATTCACTGAGGGACTCTGGAATCGAGATCATTAATCTTCAGTAAGGTAATTAGGTGCTTTTCTTGGCAATCCATTGCACTGTCTAATCATTAGTTTATGTCAAATGATTGCCCTAAATAATTGTGCATTGTTTCTCCTAGAACATTATGTTCCAAAGAACTTTTCCATCTTCATCAAACTTGAGTTAACATTAAAAGTCTTCTTTTCAAGTATGTATCTAATTTATCTCCTTTGGCAAACGTCAATATAAAGAAAAAAAATTAATTATAGTTTGAAAAAAACTGCTTATAAAAAATTGTGCAGTTTTGATGTTTTTTGCAAAACTTTCCGCTTCATGAGAGTCTCTTTGTGTTCATTCCAGCTCCCTAAAAGCTCTAGCATCGCTTATTCCACCAAAAAAGTCTTTTCATTGTGTTTTTAAATGCCATGCACCCACATTACTTTCGTAAATAGGAAACCATCATCTAACAAGGAAATACATTGTTCATCCGATGGCAATACTTTGAGGTTGCCATAAATCATTCGATATCTAGTCAATTTTACGGCAGATGCTTTCGAATTGAAAAACTACGTCTTTAGAAATTTATTTTCTCGAAGATTTCTTTATTAATTGATAACAACTTTGTGCATTCGACTGGAATGATAAAAAATAGTTTTAAACCAAACTTTTTTTTGACGAGGATATATATATATATATATAGATGCAAATAAACGACTTTAATAGCAACCACCCGGCTTTTTTAATACTTAGAAAATTTAATATCCCACATTTAAGGATAACACAATGGCTTTTGTAAGACAAAAAGTAAGACTTCGTCGTTGAAAGTTATGATATCAAATTAAATATCGAACAAAGCTTTATTTCAATATCATTAATTGTCTGAGTCCACATACGGCAAAATCATAATCGAAACATTCGTCACTACTCATACAGTGTCTTGGAGATCTATAAAAAACGGTTTAAAATAAAAAACAAAAACATTTTTACTTTACCGCCTTCACCATTACAATCTGAACAAAACGAAAAACTAGTCATCCTGAACCCAAAGCACACTTACCTGCACAGCTTACTCAGTTCAAAACCTGACTCGAGGGCGTGAATGAGTTTGCCGTGAAGAACAATGACAGCAGGGAACTCTGGTAGTTTCAAAAGGTTCACGCGGGAGGTTGGCCCAAGTCCTGTTCCACCATCTTGGAGTTTTTGCCTTTTAAGACAACCCACTCGACAACTTTGGACAACCCACCTTGTTAAATATAACTTTTATTTATTCTAAAACAATCCAACAAGTTTATTTATTTGTGAAAATTATTTTTAAAATTGTATTTTTCATATATTTTTGTGTTATTTATGTGTTTTTCGTTTATAATTGTAAGAAAAACATTTGTAAAAAAAAGTTTTCATTGATAGACATTTTCATTCCTTGTCGTAAAAAAAATTAAACTTAGAAAAAAGGGACTAAGTGGTGCTGATCTTTACAACCATAAAATTCATGAGTTCCACAAAATATGGTGATTTATTTATTTAAATAACCACCTTTTTACGTTAAAATTATTCACTAAAAACACATTAATAACGCCAAATGATAAATATATTTATTTAAATAATTGTTAAAAATAAATAAATTTGTTGAATTATATTAATATCTTTGATCCTGTGGGTTGTCTAAACGTTCGAGTGGGTTATCCAAAATTATCGGGTGGGTTGTCTAAAATTCTCAGGCGGGTTGATCAAAAATTTTCGGGTGGGTTGGTAGCCGAGTGGGTTATCATGGAACCTTTTAAAAGAATGTTTTCCACTCATCTGTTAACCCCATTTCCAGGTGGTGGTTGCTGATAAAGTTTAGCTGCAAGTCATAAAGTCTCCAGTGAAGTCCTTGATGGAAAGCAGGTTGCGATGTATAAGATGATCGAATGAGATGAAGTGGTTGGTGTCCAGGTAAGTCCTGCTCAACAGCTTGCATAAAAAAACTGTCTGAAGTAACTTCAAGCACCTTCTACAGTTTGATCCAGAAAGAAAGTGTGTTGCGGCTGAAATGTCGACTAGATTTTGTTATATTTTTATACATCATTGTTACTTGTGCCTTTTTTTAATAAATTCTCACACGTGTTTTAAATGGTATTCTTTGAGCTCGTCTCATCTAGATCTTGCTTCACGTATTATTTGAATTATAACTCAAGTTAAAGTAAGAGGTTTTCTCTCATGCTTTTAATTTGTATAAAGTTTCAAAAAAAGTTGTTGTATTAATATAAATTATGAAACGAGATACAGATGAGAAAAGTTCTAAATGAGACGAGATTTGGGTAACCCTTTAAATAGAAAAACTCAGTTTTTAAAAGTTTATTTTCATAAAGAAGTTATTTATAATTCATCACATAACTGTGAAAAAGAATGGAATGATATATAAGAAATAAGCTTAAAATGAAAATTCTTTGTAACTGGTCTATAAATTCAAATATATTTCGTTAAATGCGATTTCTCGTTCCTTTTTTTTAAAAACACCGAAAAAGATACAAACTGAAAAAAACATTTTTAAATTAGATTTCTTGGTGTGCTGACAACGAACATACATTTTTTTAAATGATTTTGAGATATATAGATATTTATTTCACCGTGAAAATGTGTATTGTATGTCTACGGAAATTTCCTAAGTAGTTCCGAAATAATAAAATATTCCAGTTAGTTTCTTAAATCTATCATAAATACATTATGATGTAATTGAAAACTACAGCTAGCAAGCTGACAAGGAAGTAAGAAGTCTTTATTGAGAAGTGTGATAACAAATAACTACAAAGAGTTAAAAGACATTCTTGAGCAGTGCCAGAACTTGTAAAACATTTTTGCAAAGAAATATTTTTTTATTCCCATTTAGATTTTTTTGACACCTGTGATATGGTTATTGACCATCGTCACGATCGTTTCAATCAAGGCATGGAGCGCAGTTACCAAGGTAAAGGATCCACTAAATTGTTGGCTTACTACCATTGGACTCTGTGAAGATGCTTCAAAAAGCTCTAAAAAGACTTTAAAAAATTTTCACAACTTCTTGGTTTGTAAAATATCATTCGTAATTTGAAATTGGCATGCTTGTTGCAACTTTAATTTTGGATTTCCGTTTTCTTATTCGTGTTCAGCACACTGAAATAAATTTAAATTGGTGTATTTAATCTTTGTTTAAAATATTAACTGTAAGTTTATCAATATTGAATTTACAATCCTTCAGAATGACTAAAGCTAATGTTGCATTTTAGTTAAAAATCAATGGAAATTAAATCAACTCATTAACTTAAAAGTTATGCTAGAAGTATTGAGAGTATTTTCACCTCCGTCATGTATTATTAGAATTCAAAGTATTTTACTAAGATTTAAAAAACCAGAGCTAGTTGGACGTTTATGTACATCACAAAAAATCGATATAAATTAACTAAATTCATTTCCGTGTTTTAAATGATGTAGATTTATTTTTCTAGGGTAAATAAAAATAATAATAATATCAAAGTGACAATTACAAAAAAGTAACAACGCCGAAAAATAAAAATAATAAAAAATATAAAGAATATTTCAAAAAAAGTGAAACAGAAAAAAAACAATAACAACAAAATAAAAACAATAACAATTATGAAAGAAAGGAATGAACTTATGTGGTGTAGCTAATGGTTGAAATAACAACCGACGCTGCGTCAGATTCTCCAAGATCGTCATCAAGCCCGCCCGAGGCATTGAAACCAACGCCATCTTTGTGAATTCGATTTTTACCGTTTTGACTTTGTCCCGGGCTTTCATTTTTATTTAGCAAGTTGCTTTTGTTTCTCTTATTGAAAAACTTGTAAGAAAGCATTCTCTTGGTCTTGTTCCAGGGATACCAGAGCTGTAATGGTGATGGAGGGGTGGTAGAATGGTGGTGAAGAACAGAGATGAAAAATACAAATGGTAGTAAAGGGGAAAAGATCGAGATGAAACAGAAAGAGGAGAGATAGAGATGGTGTGGAAGGAGATGATGGAAAGGCGAATCGATATGAAGACTGACACAAAATTGATAACTTCATTTTTATGCTTCGAAGAGCCATTCATCAAAAAACCTCACCGTGATGCCGTTCCATAATTCATTCCATCTTCTCTTTTGAGCCTACTACCACTTTTTCCACCATCAATCCTTTTTATATCATTCTTCCAACCTCCCATTTTAGTTTTCTCATCTTCTTTCCAAACCAAACGACTTTTGTCCCTTATTTTCTACTTGCCACCACTCTCAGCACAACTACTAACATCAACCCAACGATTAACCCACCACCACAACCACCACCACCACCATTACAACCAGCATCTCTACCACCACCACCATCACTCCCATACCACCACAACCACCACCCACACATCCACCACCAACTTAACCACCACCATCTCAACCACCACTACCATTCCTTCCACCATCCACACCACCATCACTCCCACCATCCCCGTTACCACCCCTATCACCACCACCACCACTATTCTACCTTGACTTGGTACTTGACGTAGATGGAACTCAGTGTCACCATGGCAATCACCAGACCCAACCACGTCACTATGACGACGAGGCTGGTGCTCACGTCATCCTCCTCACGCAAGTAAGAAGATTCAGGCATTCGCTTGTCCGAAAAATAGTCAATTTCTGTAGGTGTGTGTGTGTGTGTGTGTGTGTGTGTGTGTGTGTGTGTGTGTGTGTGTGTGTGTGTGTGTGTGTGTGTGTGTGTGTGTGTGTGTGTGTGTGTGTGTGTGTGTGTGTGTGTGTGTGTGTGTGTGTGTGTGTGTGTGTGTGTGTGTGTGTGTGTGTGTGTGTGTGTGTGTGTGTGTGTGTGTGTGTGTGTGTGTGTGTGTGTGTGTGTGTGTGTGTGTGTGTGTGTGTGTGTGTGTGTGTGTGTGTGTGTGTGTGTGTGTGTGTGTGTGTGTGTGTGTGTGTGTGTGTGTGTGTGTGTGTGTGTGTGTGTGTGTGTGTGTGTGTGTGTGTGTGTGTGTGTGTGTGTGTGTGTGTGTGTGTGTGTGTGTGTGTGTGTGTGTGTGTGTGTGTGTGTGTGTGTGTGTGTGTGTGTGTGTGTGTGTGTGTGTGTGTGTGTGTGTGTGTGTGTGTGTGTGTGTGTATGTGTGTGCGTATATCAATGCTGTAGAGATAGCAATCATGAGCTCCAAACAGTATGTTTATTGATGGAAATTTCGTATGAAATACTAAAGAACAGTTCTAAAAATATAGAACAAAAAAGTTTAAAAAAATACAATTTAATACAATACAACAAAGAATATTATTAACGTGACCTTAACCCGGACGAACTTCAAGGGAAAACGGTTATAAAGAAATGAATTATTGACATAGCAGTTCAAAAAATATCGAGGTCTCACGCATGTGATTAAACAGCTATTAATATCGATTGCAAAATAGAAATCTTAATTTTTAATGAAAGGGGTTTATTTAAATTTTAAACTCATTTCGATTTTTTGTTTAATTCTTTGGAGAAAAAAAACTTGTGAAAAGAATAAGTTTTTAGTTTTTATGTTTCTTTTTTTTTCTAGCTCTATCGGCCATCTTGAGAGATCGTAACACAATCTCCAATTCACTCGAACAGTGGTGCACGCTTCAAGTTTGTTTTGTTCTTTTATGTAATGCCTTTGCGGATTATTGAATTGTAATCTTGCATCAAAAAAGCTTTGTTGTGGTTTTATTTTTTTATATAGTTCCATCTATCCGTAACTAAAATGAAATAAATATACTTTTATGATCAGGAAACTAATAACAATAATTAAAAGTTAAAAAAATTAAACTTTATATATTCGCTAAAGAAAAAAATTCCCCATATAGTTTTATAGTAATTATTCAAATATTAGTTTTATAAAATAAAAAAACGATTAAACAAAGTTAACGTTTTACTACTATTTTTACTTAATTACAGCATCAAATAAAAATGTTGTCAAAACATACAAAAGAATTTTTTAATAATAGTTTGTAAAGAATTTTAGTTTTATTATTTCAAACATTCCTACTAGGCTTTCGCCTTCTTCGCCTTGCCTCATTGGAATCTCTTCTAGTGCATTCTCGATTATCTAATCCATTTTTATATTCACAAAAATAAAAAGCTTCAAAGAAATAATTCATGAACAATAAATAGATTTTTAAATTTATAGATAATTTAACCATTTATAAAAAAATTTCAAAGCGTATTATCTAATAAAATCTCTGCCCAAACTGGTCAAATAAGTGCATGAAGTTGGCTGACTAGGGTCTAGAACATTTGTAGTTCAACAACTTATAATAATACTGTAAAACAAACTTCGTGTGTGGATTACTTTTTATAACTTTTTGAATAATAACAATCATAAGAATTCACAAACAAAATTAAATATTTTAATTTTTTTAAATAAATAATTAGAAAAACGAGTTTCATCATTCACAAAACAGTTTTAATAATTAGCAAAACATTGTTTATAATTGACAAACAGTTTTAATTTTAAACAAATCAGTTCAAATAATTGATAAAACCATTTTTATAATTTATATCTATCGGTTTAATTATTTAAAAAATTTATACAGAAAAAATACTTTAACCGATAAATAAAAAATATATATTTTAAGTTTCAATTATGATACAAAGCACAGTTGCGCGATTTCATCTTCCGTATCCCTTTACTGCACGCTGACCCTTTCGATCAAATCTCAGCATTTCTTCACACGGTATTCTTGAAAGACAGTTGTAGCTTGTGAAAAGGCAGCCTTTGTTTTTGAAGATCTTTTTGGAGCCCTTCAATCATCGACCACAGGAAAGAATAGCTGCACATGAAGAGGGATTGGGGGCCATGCTGCTACCATTCCACTAAGTTTTTGTGGATAGGCATCAAAAGTTTTCATTGATAAAACCATCAGTTTGGTACATAGCGTATTCACGAGGAAGCATGGAAAGGGGCAGCTACTTCTCCTTTTATAATTGGAAAGACATTTGACTGAGTAGTAAATTGTTGAAAACCCTTGCTGTTTGAGTACATAATTACATGTAACATAATAAAAATGAGTTACCTATAACCATTTTTACATAATTAAGTAAAAGTTAGATGGTAAGTCGTTGGACCTGCAACTTAAAGGTCGCCATTTCGAATCACTGTTGAACCAACCGTGAGCTATCATATACCTAATGTGTATGATGCGGTGTTTCACGACTTATGTCGTGTGAGTAGTGCCTCAGTTGCGTGCCTTGGCGCATTAAAAATACGCATATTACTGTATTATTTGTAGTGTCGTTCTGTTTAAGTGCAAATATTCTGCTATGCTTAAACCGGTAACAAACATGTTAAAAAAAGTTTTCCGATATTATGAAAACTAGTCAACACATACAAATTATTTTTGCTCAGTGAAAAGATCATCGAAAAAAGACAGAATGTTCAAGAAGAATTTTTTACGATGCAGAAGATTACGTGGACAATTTGATTATAGATTTGAAGTCAATTAAAATATTAAATCGACAAAAACACAGAAGCAGCCCTTTAGTTCAAACCCCATTTTAGTTTTGGAGAAGATCACTAATAATTCCATACTTTCATTCAATCATATGGTCTTAATTTGTTTTTTTTCAAAGATGTCTTCAGATCATTCACCTGCGTTTAGTTTAACTCATTTCTATCCATGCAGCATGAAAGCCCACTCGTTGAATAATTCGATCAAAACGATACACGCGTTTTAAAAAAATATGATTTGGAAGGCAAAAAGGTGAAGAAAAATTAATGTAAAAGATATTCCGGATATATCTATGATATTTAAATCAAGCAGATTTATTTTTTCTCAACATTTAATAATTCTACTCACTCTATCAGCACTGTAGAAAGACCATTTAGCTCTCTTCAGCAAATAAAACATGCCTGAGAAGAACTGTTAGTGAAAACCGACTCAATGGTCTCTTATCATAGAATTGTTTCTATCTGTAAACAGTTTTGCTTTACAGTGAAAGATTTGGTTTTCACAACAACATCTTTTGTTCTCTTCTTTTTTCTGTATTAGAAGTTTTGATGTGTCGCCGTTTGCTTGCCACTTTTCCATTTCCTTAAAGTTATTTTTGTCTAAATCCGCTATTTATTTAAAAATTTTAACAAATTAGAAATAGAAAGCTTCTATTTAAAACATTAATTTTAACTAACTTCACTTATTTAAAAACTTGTTTTAACTATTTTTAATTATTTCTTTAAAATAAAATTAACTACTGTTAAACACGTTCTATGAAAAACTAAATGCTGAAAAGCTTACAAAAAAGTGAATTTAAATTATCATGAAATAATAGTTTTGATGATTGAAATTATAATTTAATTGAGTAAAAAAGTTATTTTGTTAACTAAAAGAATAACTTTGATCGATTTCCCGAGTTTAGTTTTAAAATGAATGTTTTTCTTAAGTTAAATGCCTCCACAAAAAGGTTTCGAAAATCACATTTAAAATTGATACAATGAATGCGAGACTTGACTTCTAAATTTTTTTCCTTCTTCAATCTTTCAAACATTAAACTTTTCACTTTTTTCGACCTCACCCAACTGTTTTCTTCTTCCTCCAATTCATCATCCAAACTTTCACCAAGTAATCCATCCATTATTTAAATTTTTTCCATCATCTACTTTTTTATCCTTACCTCCATCCATCATCTCTACTATTCCACCTACCATTCAATTGGCATTCGAATCAAAGATTACAAACTACACAAATGCCTGCCTACTTCCCTCGTCACGACTCGATTTCAGACCTTTATGTCGACTTTCTTCAGAAATTATTTTAAAATAATTTATATAAAACTTTTCATTGACTTTTCTTTTTAAAGAAAAACTATTAATTCGATTTTTGGAATAAAGATTAGTTTAAATTCCATTTTCTTTGATTTTTGAAAGCACAAAGAATCGCTTTTCTCGCTGAACTGGAAAGAATCCATAACTCTCACGACGACAGCTGGACTACAGTTTTTGAACGCAGTTCATGAAACTTTGTATACCAAAATTAATTACACGGTCCAAAAAGCAAGAGACGGCATTGAACGGGTAATGAATAGAATCAATAAAAATGTTCATTTTTGCGCATTTTTAATAAATAAACAGTTAACGCATTTTTGAACATGCAAAATTTTCATAAAGTTTAATATTCATATTTAAACAAGATAAATTGGCAATTTTAAAAGTTATAATTTCCTTAATACAAGAATTTTTATTCATGATAAAAATAACATAATTTTTTTTATCACAAAGCTTTGTCGAAGCCCTATTTCACTCCAAAAAATTGCTTAGAGTTTAAAACTTCAAAAAATGTATTTTAACACTGGTATTTTATATATTGATAGGATTTTATTAATTAAAATCTATCTATTTAAATGAATAATTAATTTTTAAAAAGATTTGAGTACCCGGGTTTTAAAGTTGTTGTATATGTTTTTAAAACCTGGACTCCTTTGCGTTGAATAATTAATTTTATAAATGAAATGTCGTCAATCCTTCCAATGAATTTCCAGTTTGGATCGTTATAAACATTAACTATATGGAATTTCATTAGTTAAAAACACATTTCAAAATTAATAGGAAAATTTTATTATATTTAAGCTTAATCGATGGAATCAATTCAGTCAAATGAGATCATTTCATGAGGTCGCATCAGGATTCAAAACAATTTGAAAAATAAATTGAAAATATAATTTTAACCATTAATAATTTATTTTGATTAAAAATAAACTATATAAAATGTGTTTAATTAAAATAGGTTATTCTAAAAGGCTAAATCGCATGAACGAGTGTAAGGACGTGCTGGTGATGTTGATCAAAGGTATTGAAAACATAAAAAGGCAATAGAACTTGCTTAACTCTCCTCTCTTGAAAAACAGTAATGAAAGCATGGCGACACAATTTTATTTTTTTATTTTCGTAAATTTAAATTGTAAGCAAAACTCGCATAACGTTGAAGCCTTTTGATTGTCAAATGAAAGATTGCATTATCTTTCTATTAGACAAATTAGACTTTATTGTACAACACTGCGTTAGGTTTATTTTTTCTTCCAGTTCCTTTCATGGAATCACATGAAGGTTTTTAGAACAGTAAACAAGCAGACAAGAGAAACCTCAAAACACATTTAGAACCATCCATTCAATTTTGAAAATCAAAACGTTACAAAATACACAACAGATTTTTCTAAGAACGGTTTTAAAAAGGAAACAATACACAAACACACAAACTCACGAGCAAACTTTAGTCATTTCATGCATCTCACTCACGTTTTTTGTCCTGTTCGCCCTTGTCAAACCCGTTCACGGAAACGCCATCTAACTTACTTCCTTTGTTCTCATCGTTATCGTTGTTGTTCGCCTTGATGTTGTCGTTGTAGTCGTTTCTGTTGCGGTCGTAGCTGTCATGGTAGGCATTGATTGTTTGGTTGTTGTTGTTGACGTCGTCACCTAAGTTTTCTCTGTTGTAGTCGTAATAACTGACATTCATATTCTTTTCTTTGTCGCTAAGCGTCTGATAAAAGCTTTCGTTTTGATTTTTTTGTACATTTTTTTCAACAATATTATTGAATACGTCATCATCATCATCATCATCCCCATCTTCAGCGAAGTCAAAGTTTCCATCAATGTAGTTGACAATGCTGTTATTAGTCGAATCATTTCCATAGTACTGTTGTTCGTCGGCATTGGTGACGTAATCATCTTGTTGGCCTTTCAGGTCTTCCGAGTATGCTAAACTTTCTATGTTGTTTTCAAGGCTGATTAATTCATCATTATCATCACCTTCATTTCTTACGCCGTCTTGGGCATCATCATCATTTCGATTTTCATCGGTGTTGTTGCTTATGTTTTCATCCTCCATATAGTCGGCAACAAACAACGTTGTGTTATCTTTGCTGTCTATGTGGGCATCCTTATCGTCATCATTGTTGTTGTTGCTGTTAGTTTTGACGTCATCATCATCATTGTCATTATCATTTTTGTAGTCATCATTGTCATTGTTGTCATTGTTGTTTTCATTGTTGTTGTCATCATTGTCATTGTTGTTGTTGTTGTTGTTGTTGTCATTGTTGTTGTCATTGTTGTTGTTGTTGTCATTGTTGTTGTCATTGTTGTTGTCGAAGGAGTTTTGAAATCCACCACCACCACCATCTTCGTTGTCCTTTTCTCCGTAGTTGATGTACATGCTATCCTTCTCATCAACATAACTATCCCCTCCATTCCTCTTATCATTATCATAACCACCATATGTGCCCCCTTCTCCGTTATAAATGTCCACCTTCCTATAAATGTCATTGCTGGCATCTCTATGTATTTCGTCATCATATTTCTTGTCTTTAGCTTTCACATTCTTACCTTCAGCAATGCCATCATCAGCATCACCATCACCATTAACACTTTCATCACTCCCCCCACCATTGTTGTATTCACCAGCACCATTAATTCTAAGACTAAAATCCGTTGCAATCTCATTCCTTTGATCAAAACCAATGCTTTCATTAACGCTTGAACTCAAATTCCAATGTATTTTTTCATCTTTTCCATCAAGAAATTCATCGAATGTTCTTTTTGTTTCCCCATTTGTGTGCGGTTTCACTTCATCTGCACCTCCCCTCTTATGTACACTCGCTTCGTCATTAAGACGCCTCTCTGAGCCTTTCTTCTCTTTGTTTTCGTGAACTTGATTCATGAAGGTGTTTTCATCCGAGATAATATTAGTAGTAGAAATAAGAGGATTAAGAGTATATAAATATGAATTGATAATTTGATTATTTCTAGCTGTATGTATTTTTTTCTTTTCATTCATTTTATTATTTCTGATTGCATCTTTTCTATCAACTCTACTCTCGATTTCCTCTTTTTCAACGCCTCTTATCACTCCACTTTCATCGACAACACTGCCATTATTGATGCTATTGGCGTTTTTTACTGGTTTAATATTGATAATATCCTTATTATTATAACGCTCATCATTTATTTTTTTCTTAGTATTATTGCTTTTGTCAAAGACACTCTTGTCAATAAATGAAAAAGAGCGTGAGATTCTTTTAGCCTTGCTTGAATGCCTGTGTGCCTTTGTGTCTCCTTTTTCGAAGTTGGCGTGCTTGCTTGTAGTGGTAGATGTAGTGTTACTTGAAAATGCAGCAACAAAAGCTAAAAAAGTAGGAGAAGATGGTTTAAAGGTGGTGGCAGTAGTGGAAATGGCAGTTGTAGTAGAAGAAGTGGTCTTGGCGGCAAGGTTAGTAATATCAGTAGCACTGACATAAGTAATATTAGTAGGATTAATATTAGTAATAGTGGAAGTTGTGGTATTACTAGTGGCAGAAACAGAACTGCTAGAAAGAGGTATCGTCGTAGAAGAAGCATTCGTAAGATTATTGGAAACGACAAGGCAACTCAAACGAGTGCAATTAGTGGGACGAACTTTATTCAAATGAAAGGAGAAAGGAGTGAGAACAAAATAAGTTGTGGAAAGAGAAGAAGAAATTGCGGTGACAGGAATAGATTTTGTTAAAGCTTTGAACAAAGAATTTATTGGTTTGGATTGAAATACATTTTTGTTAGGCATTTGATAAGAAGTTTGGATGGTAAAATTGTTATTAGTTGTAAAGATAGTGGCTGTAGTGGTAGTGGCTGTGAGAGTAGTGATTGTAGTATTACTAATGAAATATTTGAGTGGTTCATAACGGGGAAAAAAGGAATTCATGGTGTGATTAGTTGAAGGCGTTGATGGAACGGCTTCAAAATTTTTTCTTGAGTTCTTCCAGATGTGGGTTTTGATTGATGGCTGTGAGAATTGCTGGGAGGTTAGTGGCTGTGAAGAAGTTTTTGGAGTGGATTGGAGTGTGAAGAGTTTATGATTTGCCAACACGGTTTTATTCTTTTTTAACGTAATTGTCTTTTCTAATCGATTAGAAAAAAATGAAGTTGGAAAAATATAAGAGCTCAAAAACATCGTTGTTTTTTTGGAATTTAAAGAGTCGGGAATGTAGCTCAACAAGTTTAAAGCATTATTTCTTGTATCTTTTGCAGGTCCTTTAAAACCAAGAATAACTTCATTTTTTGAGTGAGAAAAATGATTATTTTTATTTTTGAGTATTGAAAGAAATGCTTTTGTCTTTTGAAAATTGATCAATGAGAAAGGAGTTTCTCCCAGGCTGGTGGAAGACGATTTCCCATCTGGAACATGATCTTTAAAAGGTTTCTTGGTCCCTTCATACTCGAGGGGATTACTGAACTTTGATAGCATTTCAGCCGAGCTTGCATGTTTTGAATTCATCTCGTTGATAATCTCTGAGTCTTTCACAGTCTTACAAAAATAACCAAAAGCCATGGTAGAAACGAAACTAGTGTTTCTTTTCAATGTGTTTTTGCATGGTTTTGAGCGCAAGTCTTGTGAGATATACGGAGCATTAATATTCTTGGCAGTATAGATGGATGAGCTCGTAACATTATTGGAAATGACGTTGCTGGATTGAGTGACGTGGAGCAGTGGTGCTAGTGACAAGGAAAAAAAGAGTTTGAGAAAATTAGCATTTTTGAGAGAAGATGTTCGGGGTTGATGTGAACGTAGTGGTGGAGAAAGGTAAGAGAGTTTGGATAATAGTGGTGTAATAATAGATTTAATTGGCAATGATATAGTAGATCTAACTCTTGATGAAAATGTCAAATGAGCGGGTTTAAGTGGTGGAAAAGTTGAAAAAGTTGAGGAAACCAGAGGAAAAAGAATGGCTGCTGCATCTGCTGTTTTTGTGGATTTTAGTTTAATTTCCATTTCTATCGGATGATGCCTTTTCTTGGATTCATTACTAGTGACTTGAGACGTGGAATGGTGAAAAGAAGGAAGAAGAGATGAGGAAGAGGACATGTTAGAGCGGAGAGGATTAGGAGAAGAGAATTGATTGGAAAAAGAACGATTTAATGAGAACGTTGTTGTGGTTGTTGCTGATGATGATGATGATGGTGATGATGATGATGATGATGATGATGACGATAACGATGGTGAGGATGATGCTGGTGGTAATGTTAATGACAATGATTTAGAATTTGTCAATTCTGATGTAAGAAAAAATGAGTAAGATGATGTTGGCACCAATGATAACTTTTTAAAAGAGAAATAAAGAGTAGAGTGGTTATTTTGGCTGGATCGATTCTTGACAAGTTTCACTCTTTGCGAAAAATATGATGATGGATTTTGCACTGATGCCGAAGATAAAAAAAAAGAGTTAAATAAAAGAATTAGGGAAAATGAGATCATGATGGTGATGATTTTAAAATGAATACTTTTGGAAAAATGATAGAAGCATAGGTAAGGGATTAAGTAGAAAAGTTCAGATGCCGGTTGAAGGAAAGAGAGATTATGAGGAAAGATCCATCAACCTGTGAAATAAATTGAATATGTGGCATTTCGGAGTTTGATTCTATATTAACTGACTTGAGAAATGTCAAGATTGGAAGTTTCAAGTTTATATAAAAATATATATGTTTGTTAAACATTTTTAACTGAAGTGGAAAATTAAAAAGAGAATGATTTTGTTTCAATGAAAACTTAAGGAATGTTTAAAACGTCTAAAGTAGAAATAAAAAACTTTTACTAAAAAAAAATTTCTATTAAAAATGGAAATTAAATCTCTAGATCTCCTAAGATTTATTCAAAAAGTTCAAAAAAAGGAATGGATTCTCTAAGATAAACTTGAATAATAAATAAACTCTAAATTGAAAGATTTCTTTATTCTCTTCTTTGGCGCTTGTTCTGATCTTATTGCATAAGCTGGATTTTTAGGTATTGCGTCACGTTTCACGTTTCTAATTGCAAATTAAATTGAGAAAATCCCAGCATTCTTATGTTTTGTGTGATTAGACTTTGGAGTTATTTTTTGGTTGTTAGGAAAACAATCAGAAATTTTTCCTGTTGAATTGAAATGACGCGGGATATGTTTATGGAAATTTGTGCATAGTTGACAGTTTGCCAGATGTGACAAAAGAATAATAATGTTAAAATAATAAGAATAATAGTGCTTGGTAGAGACTCGTGGTGGCTGGTGAGAAGTTGACGGTTGTTGTGGGAGATGTTCTATGCCACGTTAGTTATTGCCATTGATCGATGGTCGGACAGGCATGCATCAATTATTTACCGTGGCTGCCATAATTTCCCCAAGACGCCTCGAACTATCGAAAAAAGTATTTTGGGCAATACCGTAGTGTGGTTTTCAAACTTTGAAGTTAGCTGTATATCGAAATGACAATAACAGTGTGATATATAAAAACTTTCCAAAGTGCACTTACATTACTTAATCAAAATTATTTCATAAAATAATTTTTTTAAAGGTTGTCGCTTATAATAAAAAAATGTAAAAGCATAATGGCTTCTTATAACCAGTCAGCTCTTTGGGGGAAAATTACGAATTTATTGTTCGTAGTTTCTGTTCGCGGGGTTTGAGTTTCTTTCAACGGCGCGCATCTCTTCTCCCAGAAATAAAGGCAACATGGGTGTGTGGGAATCTAACCCACGACCTATGGCTATAAACGACGAATCGTTAACTAATCGGCCACTCGTAAACCTAATCGAAATAAACTCTTATCGAAAAAAGTTAAAATTGATTAGTTAATCAAATGCAGTGACTTGCTTGGAAGATCTTTCGTTTTTTAAACTCGAGCATGAGGCATGTAGCTTGAAAGAATATTTCATTGAAACTAAAATTTCAAAACTGAAACAACGATTGTTTGAAATAATATTTATTTATAGCTTCATGTTTGCCCTTTTATTTCAAAAGTAAAAAAAATGCGTAAAGTAATTTTTAAGTTTAAATGCATATTTTAGCAACACTTGGCACGGCTTAATCCACATGAAATTGTATCACTACCATGAACTCAAATCAATTTTTAGTTCTTCTTCCCGAATTTCGCTGTTGTGGCCGTTAATTATTGCTTATGCATATCTGCAGCGATTCAAGTTTTTCAAGACAAGATTTCATGTGGTATCATGTATATTATATCGGCTATACAATGTGTGTAGTACACATGCCAATTAACAAAAATACTTTTATCATTTTTGGAATTGTGAAAAATAATATAAGACGATATTACATGAAGGTAGTACTTTCTAGCCTATAAACAAGATTAAATATGAACGAGAAAGGTCTTCAGCAATTGTTCCACCCTGACCCTCGTGACCTTAGCGCCTCTCAATGACGCTTTTTTATGTTTACGCCACTGTCCCTAGCTGCCTTGCCTTTCTCCCGCATCCATCAACTCTTTTGTTTTCGTTGGCGTCCAAGGTAGTGTTGTGCCTTAGAATTGCTAGTAGTTAGAGTCATGTTAGAAGGTTTAATGACGGTTGGTCGTGGTGTTGCATTATTATTTTGCTTGGTGATGTTGTTCAATTAGTTTTGTTTCTTGTGCTGTTTTTTTAGTAACGATTTTGATGATTTTATGTGTAGTTGGAACGGAAAAACTGTTTTGGAACAATATTTTTTGTGTAATTGAATTATTTCAAATTTCATTTATATTTGTTTAAAAAGATTGAAAAAATTGTAAAGTAAAATTTTTCATTTAGAGTGATTGATGGAGGCAAGATCACTTTGAAAATTGATAAAGAAGCGGTAGATAGATAAACTGATGAAGGAATACTAAAAAAACAATATCACATTATGGTAAATATCATGAAATACATCGAAAAACATTAAAAACGTAAATTTTGCTGAAAAAAATTTAAAGTGATAAAAAACTTTAATTTTGTTAATAAAATTTGTAACAAAAATTTATTATTTTAAAAATATAATTTTACTGGGGTATTTTATTCTTAAATATTTTAAATACTTTATTATTTTTTTTAAATTGGAAAAGTAATTTTTCATTTAATTTGTTTAAAAAAAATTTAGTTTAAAAAAAATGTTTTTCTAATTTTCATAAACACCATAGTATATTTAGGCTTATGAAATTGAAAACTTCTTAATAATTTCCATTAAAAAATATTAATCTCAAAAACTCGATTAAAAAAGCAATGTTAGATATAATTTTGCTGAAGCTATGTTATTTTGCTTAAAAAATAAATAAATAAAATTTATAGATTTTATTTATTTTTCCTTCAAATTTGTCTGACTTTCTGAACTTTTTCCAATTTAATATAACCCAATTACGAATGGGATCTGAATAAAGTTGAACCGAGGATTTTGAAGCAGATGTTTTCAGTTATTTAACTAAAAATCATTTTGCATATCGTTGAAAGATAATTGTAGACTTTTAAAGTTAATTCCAGTGTCTTTTCATTTAATTTAATATTTTCATAATTATTTTGAAGTTCTCAGTTATCCGTAAAATTAATTTTTCATCTAAGCCTGTATTATCTAGTTAAAACCTTGAAACTATTTCATTAAATTTTTGACATTAAGAAAATACTCTATTCAAATATCTGCGTGCGAACTGCCTGCATTCACAGGGACCCCTCTGAGCAATGCATCAACTGCACACTCAGGACATCTTCATGCGACCGTTAAAGCCTTGCACCTTAACGTGGTTTTTATTTCAAATAAAAAAAACAAATTATGCTTTAAAAAAACAAATAGAATTTCAAAAGTTTGTGAAAGTTTAAAATGTGTGTTTCAATTTGAATACAAAAAGAGTTATTCCTTTAAATAATTCTCAAAAATATTGATTTAATGCAAAATGTTAACAAAAGTAAACACTTACCTTCCAAGGAAATTATGTCTAGCCAAGCCTTTCCACTCCTTTTAAAACCTTGAGATATATATGCACACCCTAGAATCATTACGAAAGAGTCGATTTATAAATTTGAAGATATACCACATTTTCATATTTATTCTATCCACCTATGTAGTATTCTATAGATAATTCGTATTTTGTAGCATAAATAAAAGTATTTATTTTTTGATTAATATAAATTAATTAGGACGCTAAGGAAAACTAAAACTCCGTTTTTTAAACCTCTCACCCTTTTTATTTGTTTATAGTGAAAATATATGTTTTAAAATTTCATTAGAATATTCTAATATTTACTGGTCGTTCTACAACAAAAAAGTTTTGCAATATCAAACATTTTTTGCAATCTTTTATTCATTTTATGTATTATCATAGAAAATGAATTTTTAAAATAATCTGTTTTTTTTTCTCATAAATTTACAGTTTATCTAATCATCAAAAATATTTTCTTTTATTAAAAAAAATATTTATCTACAGAATATCATCAAAAAAGGATTTTCAAAGTTCGGATATTTATCTAATCTAATCAAAGGAAATGTATTTATATAACGCTTTATCAAATTCTAAAGTGCTCTGCAATTTGTTAAATAAAAAAGTGTTTGAAAGCCCTATTGAATATAAATATGAAAATATTTTTTTAATGAAAATTACATAATTTTAATACATATTTTGAATACTCTTCACACCCAACCTCACTCACATCACCATCATCTTCATCGCCACAGCTTCAATATCATTACCAATAAAGCCTTTTCATAATCACCACAGCAATCATCACCCACATCACAGCATCATCATCCCCGCATCATCATCCCCGCATCATCAGTATCATCTTAATATTTTTGAATCTTTTGACACTGGTGTTGAGGGTGTGACCAGAGGTACAAAAAAAGCTCTTGCCTAAGTTTTGTTGTTGTTGTTGTGACTGGTTTTTCTTTTGTTGTTCCTTAAAACTGTTTAACGACCACTCACTTCATCGACACCCACCATATCATAAATACTTCTAAATAGCCCCTTTCATCCCTTCAATAAACATCCTGTTCATAACTAAAAGGCAGAACCTAATAAATTTATCGCCTAATCAAAATAACGTAATAAGGCCGTGATGACATGTCAGCTAACGCTTTAGACCGCCTATATATATGCCAGCCTAATCACGTTGCCGGCGCAATTAATGCGTTCAGGTTTTAAATCAAAGCTAAGATTTCGAGTTTACTTTTTGCGACTCTATATCAGTATTTCATTGAGTTTATTTTATTAACAGTAATTCATTTTTTAATTTGACCAGAAGACTTGCATTCGAAGTGGAACTTTTCTAACATTGTAAAAAAATATTAATATTCGTATTAAATTATTTTGACAGAGAGCTCACTAGCTGATGAATATTAAATTATTTTTGGAAGATTTCCGCAAATATTGTTTTCGATGAAAGCAATATTTTTGAATACTTTGAGTTTATAACGTCATACAAACCTTGTCGTAATTACCGCAAAGATCTTTGAGTATTTAAAAAGAATTCATTGTTCTCTTTTCTCTGTGAATAGTTATATTTTTTAGATTGAAAGGCATTCGATAATTAAGAGCCCTTTTCAAGAATGTAAATCCTTAGAGCTCAATCCGCTATGAAGTATTAAATATTTAAAACTTTATTTTGTCGTTTTTTTCCAGTAAGCTTTTTGTTGGAATAAAAAGAAATAACTTATAAAAAGCAGGGTAGCTTCGCTATAAGATTGATTGAAAGAAATTTTTTCTTAAAGAGGTTCGCACAAACCATAGCATTCAAAACAGGCGGTTTGCGTTTACTCCTGAGAACCCCCTGAAAATCATCTCTGATTATGAGCCGCTTGAAAACAATCATTTTACTCAGGCAAGGAATCAAGGTTGTTGGACGTTTTATTGGAGTTTTTTCATACAATGCGTCGTTGTTCTGTCGGCTAGAAGTGCTGCTATGCATGATAATGAGAAAGTACTTTTATACGTCTTTGATGGCTTCGAATCAATTAAAGTTCTCAACGTGATTGCTGAAAACCGTAAAGGCATCGAGGACAATGCTATCGGATCCGCCAAGCAATTAAAGCAGAAACTTTCAATTCAATTGTCCTCCAAACGATAGTTCAGTTCTTATTCCTTTTTCTATTGTAGCTCAAAACCAATGAACGCTAGTCGTAAAATTCTTTTAATAGACGGTCATTACCGTGGTTCGGATGGAGCAGTGTCTTTAAACTGTATGATTCTTTAAGCCGTTTCAGAGCTATTGTCTCAAAATATTGATTTCACATAAATTCTTAAATTTAGCTCAAAATTGAAAGTTTTTTGTGTATTGTTGGACATTTTTTATCCATAAAAGTTTAGAAAGATTTTCACACGTGTGCTCCCTTAACTTTTTGAAAAACCTCATTTAAAATATTCATCCACTTTTTAATGTTTTTAGGATCAAATTTGCATAATAAGTACTATCATTTTTCAACTTGAAGTCATGGTTTAATTTTTATCAGTAGAGTTATAAGATGAGGTTTTTCTAAAACATTTAAAGAATTCTCAACGACCCTCTTAACCTTTGCTTTCAAATTTTGTGACTTTTTAAATTCAATGAATAAAAAATATATACTTTTCAATGGCTTTATAATTGATATGTATACTGGATGTCTATGATAATTAAAAAGGGGGAAAATCTGCCTTAAGGATATTAAGAAATTTTTTATTTAACAATATTCCTTCTATTGGAGATACAAAATAAAAGTTGAATTAATGTTTTTATCTCTTTCAACATTCATACAAAAGATGCTTTGTTTTTGGGAGATACTTTATGGCCTCAGTTCTGAAAATATATTTTTTTAATCGGTAAAACCGTTTGAGACATTAGATTTTTAAATCAATTTACATTTTATAAAATTTTATAAATCAATTTACATTTTATAAAATTTTATAAATCAATTTACATTTTATAAAATTTGGTACATAAAAATAAACATTGAAAGATTTTGAATAAAGTGTATACAAAACGTAAATAAAATTATAATCAAGAAACTAGATTTAAAACTGTATAATGTAATTGAATCCAAGACCGCAATAATCAAGTACTTGAAAACAGTTTTTAGAGTTCATAATAATAATTGTTTAGACGAATCTTGATTGAAAAAAGCATTTAAATTCTAAGCACCAAATATGATTTAATAAGCAATTTCCAATTGTTTCAAAATGAATATAATATAAAAGTTTTTTTATTTTAAGTATTTTTCCACTAATTTGATTTTTTCTATAAAAACACAACTTTTATTTCTAGATTTTCTAGCTAGAATGCAGCTAAAAATATTAAATGTCAAACAAGCCTTTCATTTCTTCTCTCAGTTTTCCACTCCTTCCGTTCTTACCATATCTGCTCATTCTCTTTCACTCTTTCTCTCTTCACCAACACCAACGCCATCAATTGTAAATTTACCTAAAGTAACCAATCCACAACTGGAACATTATGTGACAACTTTTAAAATGGATTATAGTTTTCGTAATTAACTATAAAAAAGTGTTCACTTTTTTAAGTGTTTTTTTATCAAGTTTTCATTTAGAAAGCCTTTTTTCAAGACGTAAAGTCTTCTTATAACAGTATTTTATTTTTATCACGTTCAAACAAGCGTATGCATAAGAACGTGTTCGCAATCAGCAAACACAAGTCGATATAAAACGCTTTTTTGTGGGGCTATTATATAACATTACTGCTCCTAAATGATGCTCGCGTGTTGGGGGAAACAAGCATAAAGAAGTCTTTGAAACGCTTTGGTGCCAGGTGATGCTCATAAAACTGATCCTCCGCCGGGAACAAACGTGGATTTAGTCGCTGTCGAAATTCATTAATTGTAGCGAATAAAAAATAATGACTATTTCAGTGGTTGCTTCAAATTCATCTTCTTGGTTTGCCACAAGTGCACTGAGAATATACCTGCATAAGAGAGACTGAAAAAGATGACGAATGTGTTTATTATTCGGTTTTTCACTAGACGAGGGCATAAAGCCAACTCTACTGGCTATCTCATCTGTCTTTTGTTAAATTATAATATGAAAACGCTGAAATCACCATTTTCGTTTTTGTTATGAGGCTTTGATTGCTTACCGATGTCACGTTATAACCTTTATGCTTGTGTAAATACTGCTGAAGAAATAATGGAGGTTTTTTCTGCTCAAACTATTAGTTGAGTATTCAAAATTGAGAAACTATGGCATAGAATTGATTCGTTAAATTATAAATAACTTCGTAATTTCCATATTTTCTTATATTCTCATGATAATTAATGTTTTAATTTAGATTGATACTTTCACGATGTAAGAACAATGTTATAATTTTTTGAACCGTGTAAAGTATTCAAAATACAAAAATGTACTTTTTTTCAGTGCTTCTATCTTGCCCCAAAGCCAAAATTTTGTAAGAGTGAAATTATTGCTTATTTCTATTTATTTGAAAAATAAATATTTATCTATTTAATATAACAATTAAATACTCTAAATTTCATTAAAGATAATTTTTATTATTCCTAAAATTAAAATTCTAAATAAACAAACTAACATAGTCCTTTTGTTCCGGTCTCCTCTACCTGACAAATTTCTATTCATCCCCACTTATCGAATTCCTTCCCGCACAGTATTTTTTTAATAAAATTTTTTTGGAAATTTAAATTGATTTTTTAAAATAATACAATTATTTGAATTAAATCTAGTTTTAGTTCTTTAAATTTCTAAAAGAATTTTTGATATAGTTTTATTATGATAAACATTAATTATAGTAATTTTCTATTCTACTGAAACTTCTGGCATTTCTTCGAGTTCAAACATAAATCATAATCCAAAAGATGTCGTCTTTTCAGGTTTTGAAAAATATTTTTGCATGTGAAATTTAATATTTCAAACTTCTACTTTAATTAGTTTGCTTCGGGTTGCTTCGTTTTTCACAAAATGACGAATGATAGCTTCCATGCAGTATCCTACTCGTCGTCGTTTACTCAACGACTCAAGAAGTATTTATCCACGTAACCAGGCATGTTGACAGATGATTAATTCTCCGAAAGGTAATTAGGTGTATTTCTTTACATCTCATTGCCCCGTCCTAATAAGACTCAAATTATAGGTTTTTTCAATTGTTTGCATTATAGTAAAAAAAAAATTTTTACGCAAGAAGTAATTAAATCTAAAAATGACGACAATTTGAAAGCTTTAATGAAATAAATTCTCAATCTTAATTTTGAAAAACATTTTTGCTTCATCAATTTCATGAGAGGCTCTCTTTGCTCCAGCCAGCAACCTTTACACTGCACTATCGCTTATCCCACCCAAACACCCTTTTTCGTTGTGTTTCGAGTGCCATGCACCCACATAACTTAGGGACACAGCAAGGCCAACCTCGACGGAGGATATACATTGGCTGGCTTGTGGATCCGATGGAGGTTCTGCGAGGTCGCTATAAATCACTTTTTTATATTTTCGGTTCTTTATTGAAAAGCTCTGTACACTAAATATACGCATGTCAATTAAAAAATATTTCAAACAGGAATACGCAGCGTGATATATATATATTTTTCAAAGTCAGTTATTTGGATTTTGTGTTAGAAAAGTTTAAATTTATTGTATTTCTGTCTCCTTGGGTGAACAAGTAGTTAACGACTTATAGCAATAGGTGGTGGGTTCAATTCCCACGTACTCTAGAAGCTGAAAATTATTCATCCTCATGAACAGAAATAAAAAATAAAAATCTTAATTTATCCACTACCACTTGGTGGTTCAGAAAAAAAATGTACGTGTCAACGACACGTAATAAGGACGTCGTGTTGAAAGACTCAGAAAGTTATTTTAAAATGATATTTATAATTTCAATTTTAAAATTACATTTTATTTTATTTTTTAAAATAACGTTTTATTTTATTTTTTAAAATAACGTTTTATTTTATTTTTTAAAATAAAATTCAGAATATTTTATAAAATTAAATCTTAATTAATAATGTTTTTAAATTTATTTCTTAAATAAAATTTCATTCAATTTCATTTATTAAATTAAATGCTATTTAATTTCATTTTTTTATTGAAACTTTATTCAATTTCATTGTTTAAATTAAATGTTATATAATTCAATTTCTTAAGTTGAATGTTATTTAATGTTATTCTTTTAATTAAATTTAAGTTTTTTTTTTCGTTCGAATTTCGAGGCATGTAGAGTAGAAGCCTGCGCTGTAAAGCTTTTTTCATTCCCTTCCCTCATTAAGTACACGTGCCATTCTAAATGTCTGATAATTTACAATACTCCATAGAACAAAGAGAAACATTTTATAAACTAGTTATAAAAGGTTGTTTATTTATTTATCTAAGTAAACCTCTAACTGCGTTGAAGTCGCCCAGACACACAACTAGATCGCTTTTTCTTGCCATACTCTATTACTAATATTAGTCATTCAATTGGCTGTGAAAGGTGTCTTTTGAATCATCAAAGACATCTTCTGAGACATCGTAGCAGACGTACACCTAAAGATAACCTACAGTGTGTCTGAACCTTGCAAGCAATATTCGCTCACAATTTTTAAATGATGGTTTAAAAAAATTGTCATTTTCAGCAAGTCTTGATTTTGATCATGCACGGCACCTTGAGCCCAGAAAAATTAGCTCATATAAAAGGTTTGTAAGCACAACGAAGCTATGAAAATACTTTTGATAAAATATTAGGTTTATTTTACTTTTCTTGATTATTTATGTGGCGAATAAGCCTCAAGAGATACAAGACCTGGTGTAGCTACATGCCCACAAAGCAGAAAAGTCATGGTTTTATTTCATCAAAAATATCAATAACACCATCATGAGAAGAAGAATTCAGCATCCGATGCTGACTGAAATAAACTAAACGAAATTTTAAATACGCGCCGTATATATGCAATAATACAAAAGATTAATGAGCAATTAAAACTGAGCAGCAAAAAATCATGCATTGAATTGAATAGAGGGAAATTAATATTATATTTCAAAAGTGGGAGAATTCGCATAAAAATAAGGGCTTTTACTTTAATTCACAAACTGCATAGCATTTCAAGTGCGCTCAAAGAAGGCGTTGGTGATGATGAAAGAAAAAGAGATTGATGAAGAATGCAAGATGATGATGATGATGGTGATAATGATGATGAAGATGGAAGTTTCACGGAAAAGAGTTTAGCTGTGATAGGGAGCCTTGGTGGAGAAGATGTGTGGTTGGATGAAGCCCCAAAAGATCGATAAACTGCTGTAGAGTGCAGAGTTGGTTGTGTGGCTTGGAGGGGTGGTGAATGGTTGGAAAACAAACTTGATTGGAGCGGCAAAAGATCTTTCTTCTTTTTGACCACGCTCTTTTTATTCAATTTCTTGTGGTTGGCGTTCAACCCGAAGAAAATATCATCGCAATCATTCCGATCATTATCTTTATTTTGGCCTATCTCACCATTATCACTTCTTCGATTCTTTGAATCCAGTGGTCCAGTTATTAATGCTAGAAAATCATCGACAGAATTCAACTTGACATCATCAACATCATCATTATCATTACTATTTGTACTACTACTAGTAGTAGGTTTATGATAAGAAGTGTTGGCACTATTAGCTTTATGAGAATTCGTGCTCTTGTTATTGCTACTCAGACTCATGTCAATATTCTCATCAAACTTCATTCTCTTGTGGACACCTCTAGCCTGATTTGTTTCACTTTCCATGCAACGTTTCATTTTTGATGGTTTGCTCTGCTTAACTTCAGTTAATTCAGGAATGACTTCTTTCATCTTTTTGTTACTTCTCGCATTGATACTTTCAAGGCATTTCTTATAATTTCTCAGTAAATTATTCATCGCATCTGCATCCCTTTGAGCTGCTTTCATCGCTTCAACACTACCAGAAACTGAAGCACCATCGGCAACTGGATCGTCATCATCGACATTACCGACAGTGGTTGTAGGTTTGGTGAGTTGTGTGGGTGAGGTGAATAATGTAATTACCGTTTGCTTGAGGTTGCCTTTTCGAGAACTCTTAGCCAAGGTACACAAGCCCATCTTTCTATTCAGAGAATTGGTCAAACTAGTGCAAGTGGTGTTATGGATAGGTGGAGTGGAGGTGGAATTGACAGGATCTGCTTCAACAGCCGTTCTACGCCTGTAAGCACTCTTCTTATCAACAGACGGAAAGAGTTTTTTGAGGTTAGAGATTCTGTACTTTTTGAGCCTTTCTTTGTGCGTGTTGGCAGAGGAAGGAGTGTTTATGAAATCTCTCAGGCCTTTAATGCTGTCCGTTGAGATGAGGGGGTTGCCACAACTGCCCTCACCAGCTCTTTCTTCTCCACTAAACTTGGCAAGACACCTTTCCAGCAATGGTGTTTCGTATGAATTCAAAAAGGCTTCAAATTCATTACCACGTTTAATATCACCTTCATTATTTCTAGAATTGACTGAAGACCTAGATGAAATATCTTGAAAATTCTTTAGGAATTTATCATCAGCGTCATCACCACCACTAACGTCTTTTCTAAGCCTAATATCTTTACTCTCTTCCTTCATCTGACAAAGAACCTCCTCCTTCTCCTCCAAGTTATGTTTGTTGATAACCTTTCTGCCATTCGAATCACCAGCTTTGGTTTCCTCCTTCCCATCACTAACCTCATCATCATTGCTCAGCTCATTCTCCAGTGGCCCTGCTATCAACGTTAGAAAATCATCCACAGAATTCAATTCACATTTATTTTCATCATCATGATTATTATCTTTATCAGGGTAAGCAGCAGTGATTATATTATCATTATTATTAATAGTAGTTGAAGCAGTAGTGATTTTATTATTATTATTAAAAATAGTAGAAGCAGCAGTGATTTTATTATTATCCATAGTAGTTGTGGTAGTATCTTTAAGATATATTGTGAGGTTGCTGTTAGTTTTCGTGGCAACATTATCTTCGAGCTTTATTCTCTTACCTCTATCATAACTTGCTTCACTCTTTGAGCAGCTATTTATTGTTAATGGTACATCACTAGAAACTTCAGCTTTGATACAATTAGTTGCTTTTTTAACTTTAATTTCTCCCTGACTCATAGTTTTAAGAATTTTCTTATAACTATCAAATATATTACGCATTCCATCTCCCTCCTTTCGGGTAGCTTTCACTAATTTAACATTTTTAGAAAGTGAACTATCAACACTGAAGTCTTTATTGCTTGTGGTAGCTTTGACCGTTTCAGTAGGTGAAGTGAATAATGTCATGATAGTTTGGTTGAGACGGCCAGGTGAAGAAGGATTGGGCAAAGTACACAATCTCTTTTTTCTTGACAAAGAATTTGTGTGAGTAGTTTTATGAGAAGAGAAACAGAAGGTAGCATTAACAATACTTTCACCAACATTCATTTTGAGCCTGCAATCATTCTTTGCAGCCTTTTTTGTGTTAACTGAGTGGGAATGTTTTTCACATTGAAGCTTTCTGTAATTCTTGAGCTTTTGTTTTGGTTTGTTAAAAGAAGAACTGGTTATACAGTCTCTGAGGTTCTTGATGCTTTGCGGGGAGGTGATGGATAGTCCATTCTGTTTCTCATCATCTCTTTCTTCTCCACTCAATTTGGTGAAGCATCTTTTCAGCAATGGCTTGTAATACGAATTAAAGAATTTTGTATTATCTTTATTATCATCATCTTCCTTCTTATTTCTCTCTTTTTCTATAGATATATCTGATTGACCTGCGTAAGCCTCCAGACATTTATAATCATTATCATTATCAATACTATTTTCATCTTTGAATTTAAAATCATTATCTCTTTTCTCACCAGCTAATTTTTCATTTCTTATTAAATAAGAAAGCATTTAAACGAAAAGTAGAAAAAATATCTTAAAATTAAGTTTGAAAACTTCAAAAATATTTTTAAAAAAATGAATGTCTTGTGAACATTAATAGATTTTCTGAAACATTGAAATTCATTATATATTAATTTAATTTCGCGCAAAGTTGAGTAAAGATGAAGTTCACTTTTGGAAACTAAATTACATTTAATTCATGATTCGAAAATATTTTTGAAAATATTTCTTAAATAGATAATTTTGTTAGATTGAGGCACATTAATAAATATTTAAACATAAGTTATTAACACTTTATTCATGAAGCTCTTAGTTACTACACATGTTAAAGTTTATAAAAATCCAATTCTATGCTTCATTTGGCAACCAAATTTTGGTTCAAATACCCATGATTATATTTATTAAAACCTTTTTATTTTGTAAAATTGAAAAGTTCAAATTGTAGCTTTTGATTTACTGATTTTAAATACGTTAACCAAATTTAAACAAAATATATATATATCATATTTCAGAAAATTATAATTTCACTTGCGAAAAGATAATTTGAAAATTTTATGCGACTACATACTATATATATTATGTAAATTTGGTTGACGTATTTAAAATCAGTAAATCAAAAGCTACAATTTAAAACGTTTCAATTTTATATTTATAATATATAGTATATATGATATATTACTAAATGTCATGGGCGGCGATCCTGGGGGGGTCCTGGGGTCTTTTTTTTAGTGGCGGGGTCCACCTTAATAGGGACCCCCTACTTTTTTTCCATTTTTGTTTTCAAAAATTTCTGTTTGGATATGAGCATAATCGTCAAACATGGCATAAAAGTAAAGGTTTATACAGTAATACATTTTGAGTATGTGTAGTTATAGTGATAGCTGTTTAAAACAAAAATATTCTTTTCTCACTTAAATACTCCTTCACCTAGTTTATTTTACCAATATGGCGTAGGCAGGAATCCTGAGGGGGTCTGAGGTCCACCTCTACAAGAACCCCCTCACTCTTTTAAAACTTCACATTTCTCAATTTTAATTTTAATACGAGCCTAATCGTCAACCATGGGATAAAAAAATTCTAATACATTGTGAGTATGTATGGGCAGCGATGCTAGGGGGGTCCTGGGGTCCATCTTAACATGGACCCCCCTCAATCAATCAATCAATCAAATCGATTTCTACAGCGCTCTTTCCTCAAATTCAAGAGCTCAGTTTTACAAATACAATAATTTCTCAAATCTTATCTTAATACAAGCATAATCGTCAACCATAGCATGAAACAGAATTTTTATTCAGTAATATATTTTTTCAATTTTCGCAAGCAGACATTCAGAATGTTTTTCAGAAAATATCAGTTCACTTTTTGCAAGCAGACAGATTTACCTTTTAATTTAAAAAATCATTCATATTGTGCTACTTATTTTGCATGGGCGATATTCATAGGGGGATTCTAAGGTCCACTTCCATATCGACCCTTTCTATTTTTTAGATGAACCAAAGTTAATGAATTTCAAAAGGCTTCGAACATTAACTAAAGTTGTGGTTAAATCAAACTGCAAGTTTCATATCGCATAACTGCCAAAAAGGAATGCTGAGGCTTTTAACTCTTTCATAGTGTGCACTGTTAATGCCGAATCAAGCCAGTTTGGTGTTGTGGCTGACGGCACACAAGATTGCCGTGGGTTAGAGCAAGAATCGATATGCATTCGTTTTTTTGATGAAGCTCTGAATGTTAGCTTATTCAGCCCACCAGATACGATCGGAAAAACATTATCTGCTGTAGTAAAAGATTTTCTGATTAGAATTATGTTACCTATAGAAAAACTAAGAGCTCAGACGGCGCTGCTATAATGAACGGCCAATATAATGGTTGTGAGGCTATTATCAGCAGTGAGCATCCGCTTGCATTGTTTTTCCACTGTTCTGCACACTATGCAAATCTTGTTGCCCAGCACACCGCTGCCGCAAATCCCTTTGTGAGCAATTCACTTCAGGTTGTCCAAGAGTTAGGTGCTTTTTACAATCGTTCAGGGAGATCAAGAAGCAGTTTAGTGATGCTTTAGTGCATGTTATAATTGACTTTCCTGATGAGCCACTGAATAAAAAGTATAGTATAAAACTTCTTTGTCCTACAAGATGACTGACCAGAGTTTCTAAAGTGTCTTCTGTGCTTGAACATTATGAAGTGGTACTTGTTAGCTTGGAATCATTTGCTTCCATTGGTACTGCTGATGAAACAGCTGTAAAGGCTCGAGACTTTTTTTCAACAGAACACTACTACACTGGCCCTCAAGGTAGTTGTTTTGGTGTTTTCACTTCTGGAACAGTTAAAAAAGTCGTTGCAATCAGCAAGTGCCAAGGTCAGTGGAATGGTTGCAGCGACTGATTCAGTTGTGCAAGAACTGCCTCGCCTACGATCAGATCAGCAGTTTAACGCCATTTTTAGAGATGTCAACAGTATGGTTTTGACATATGATCTCGAGCCGATTGCTGTACTTCGGGTGCGAAAGCCGCCACAAAAGTATTGTGGACTGGGCCCAACTTATGTAGCAACAACACCAGAGGAACATTATCGAGCAGCATATTACGCTGTCATAGACATTGCAATCATGCAACTCACAGAAAGGTTCAATCAAGATTCTCCTGGTTTGCGTTTCCACTTGCAGCTGGAGACAATGTTGCTAACTAGTGAAGTGAACCATGATATTTGCAAGCAGTATCGTGAGTTAAATGAAACTGGTCTTTGTTCACAGTTAGCTAGGTTTAAAGACCAGAATGAATACAGAACTTTAGCACAAACGCAAAAAATAATGCAAGCTATGATCACGGAAGCCAGACATATGTTTCCTTAGGTTGAAAGATTGATCAGGTTGATGCTTGTGTGTCCACAATGCCATGTACTGCAGAAAGATCTTTTAGTGCTTTGCGGGGTCTTAAGACTTGGTTGCGTGCACCTATGACACAGCCTCGCTTGAATTCACAGGCCGTTTGTCATGCACATCAGGATATACTTGACAGGCTGGATTTGAAAAGACTAGCAGAAGAATTTGCTAGTCGGTCAGACATTCGAAGGGGTCTTTTTGTAAACGAGCTGTGGGGAGAGGGCAGGAGGACAGGCAGAGAGGGTATTTTATGTTTATTTAGAATCTAAATAAACACTGTGGACCAAAAAAATCTCCCAATGTATATTTTTTATAACTTTGGCAAATTTAAATCTATTTTTAATTTTTTAATACTATTGTACACAGAAATGAATGGAAAACAAGATGTTATAAGATTTATTTGATGGGTTGGTGGCTAGTTGTAATTGAATTTATATAGATGACAAACTATAAAAGATACTAAAATCACTATTGTTTTTCTTCAAATCGCTCATAGTGGTAATAGGAAAGTATTTTTATTGAGTATCAAACTTTTTTTATAAGTTTGGTGATACAAATATTAATAGTTGATACAAAAATAATTTGCACTACAGTAAACAATACTAAATAGTATTGCTTTTACTGTATTGGTCGATACCGGTTCTTTGATTCCAACCCTGGGGAGGACCCCCCCAAGATTTTCCGCAGATCGCCGCCCCTGCTAAATGTATATGCGTATGATCATAGATATAGTATCTACAACTTGATGTTTGTAGGATATCTACGGTATAATAGATTATGGAATTTAAAAATTTAAAAAAACGTTTTTAATCTTTAAAAAAAAGGTAAAGATAGAAATGCTTGGAGAACTAAGCCTTGAACAATCTCAAGGCATTAATATTACAATACCTAACAATATAAATATAATATAAACTATAAAATATATATATAGTATTTATACTATATAAATTGTGACTTATTTAATGTTGAATTTATATTTAATATCTAAATGAAATTGTATACTTATCCATTAAATATACATCAATTGTATATTTATCAAGCTCCACAGGGAGTAGTAGGAGAGTTAGGGTTATGTGGTGGTGGTAGGGGGGATAGGTCCAAACAGGTGAGTTACAATCAAGGGATTCCCTAACATAGGAAGGCCAAAAGGGGGAGGTGAGTGGTAGTGGAAGTGGGAGGTATGTGGGTGGTAGTGACTGCACACGGCGTGGATAATTGCCAATTCCAGTTGCAAACTCCTATGGAAGAATCGATCACCAGGTTTGAATCTTGGGGTGGGTGAGAAGGTTTGAATCTTGGGGTGGGTGGATGGAAGGGTGAATGGAGGAGAAGGGAAATGACTAAAGAAGGTTTTCAAAAAATATGTTTATCGGTTGATAAATAAAAGTTAATTTCCGTGATGTTTTTTTGGTAATTATCTAGATGTATGAATGGATGGATGAATGGCAGGATGTATGGGTGGAGGGTTGGATAACTGGATCGATGGATGAACACTCACTGATGGGCGTGGAGCAAGGCTGGACTCCGACGAATCTAGTTCCAACACATCTGTAAAAGTAGCTGCAAGTACCTGGAACAACAAACCTGTGTGCGTTTAAGTTTGGTTTCGTGTTTTTCTTTTTTAGCTTAAATCTTCAGAAATAAATCATACTTTTTTGAGCTCTTATTTTTTATTTTTCAATCGTCTTTTTTCAAACTCGAATGTCAATGAAAACCATTTTTAATAAACTATATTTTCGGATATGGGTGTGTTTGTGTGTGTGTGTGTGTGTGTGTTTAAACAAATCTTCTTCAGAATAATCTTTTATCTCTATTTTTTAAGTTGCAATTTCCAATGTATGAACAGTGAGTGGTCACACTGCTGATTCTGTAATATATGACAATTATACATGGCAAATTGTAAAAAAACTTGTTAAAAAACATTTAAATATTTTTTTTTTTTCATATTCGCATTTTACTGTTATAATTATATTTCATAATTACTCACGCTTTGCATCTTTTTGGAGAAGATTTTTCGTCGAAGACCTGTCCAGAAGGGCACTCAACGGTTGTTCCAACGTCTGTCGTGATGGTAGTAGTAGTAGTAGTAGTAGCAGGGGCGGCGATCTGTTGCAAATCTTGGGGGGGCTCTACCCAGCATGGACGATCTTGGAGGGAGGGGAGGGGGGGTCCTGGAGTCCAGACCCCCCTTCCCCCACTTGAAATAAAATGATAAACTTCTGTTTTGGTACCATTATTTTAGTAAGCAAAGAATAGTTTTTTTTGACAGCTATCAATATAACTAGACATACTCACAATGTATTACTATATCAAAATTCTGTTTTATGCCATGGTTAACGATTATTCTCGTATCAAAACAAGAGTTTAATAATATTTTCAATGAAAAAAGTGGAAGGTTCCACATTCCCTCACTACCAAAAAGTAGGGAAGGAGTCCGGCCCATGAGTTGTAGTAGTAGTAGTAGTAGTAGTAGTAGTAGTAGTAGTAGTAGTAGTAGTAGTAGTAGTAGTAGTAGTAGTAGTAGTAGTAGTAGTAGTAGTAGTAGTAGTAGTAGTAGTAGTAGTAGTAGTAGTAGTAGTAGTAGTAGTAGTAGTAGTAGTAGTAGTAGTAGTAGTAGTAGTAGTAGTAGTAGTAGTAGTAGTAGTAGTAGTAGTAGTAGTAGTAGTAGTAGTAGTAGTAGTAGTAGTAGTAGTAGTAGTAGTAGTAGTAGTAGTAGTAGTAGTAGTAGTAGTAGTAGTAGTAGTAGTAGTAGTAGTAGTAGTAGTAGTAGTAGTAGTAGTAGTAGTAGTAGTAGTAGTAGTAGTAGTAGTAGTAGTAGTAGTAGTAGTAGTAGTAGTAGTAGTAGTAGTAGTAGTAGTAGTAGTAGTAGTAGTAATAGTAGTATTAGTAGTAGTAGTAGTAGTAGTAGTAGTAGTAGTAGTAGTAGTAGTAGTAGTAGTAGTAGTAGTAGTAGTAGTAGTAGTTGTAGTATTAGTAGAAGTAGTAGTAGTGATAATAGTAGTCGTATAAATTTATAAATACTCACTGCCATTACCATACACCCCATCTGCCTTTTGTGCACACAACTCTTGCGCCACAACTGGAATGGCGAACACAGCGATAACTGGAGTGGAAAGAAGGGGGTAGGAAGTTGTAAAGAGTGATGGAAAATAGTAGGAGGAAAAAGGGAAAAATTAGGTACTGTAAAAAAGATGGGAAAGGTAGAAAGAGGTAGATAGGTGAAAAGAGAGGTAGGGAGGGATTTAAATTGTAGAGTTATGTCATGGTAGAAGTTTTAAAAATGAGTTGACTAATAAGAAATTAAATGATTGGTATTCAGAGGTGGAGAGAAAGGGGTTGTGGTAGGTAGTGGAGGAGTAAATTGAAAAGGGATGTGATATGATAGAGAGTGGAAGGGGTATGGTAGAGAGTGGACGGGGTATGGTAGAGAGAGGAAGGGGTACAATATTTTAATCAATATATCAATCAAATCAATCAAATAATTTTCAAGATCAATAAATAAAATATTTTTCTTTATTTGTAAAGACACATTTAATCTGGACAGGAACAAAACTGAAATTCGTTTTATTTGAATATTTATTGCATTACAGGCACAACATGGAAAATATATAAATGTTCGTTCCAAAACCTGTTAAGTACAATTACAACTTAAGAATCTGGCGCTTAATGAAAACTTAGACTTCATAGCTTAACTACAATTATTTCATAGGTTCTTGCAATATAAAAATCAAATTGTGGATTACTGGCGTTAATTTAGTTGGAGTATTTTCATGCCTGTAGGAGTTTTCTTTATTTGTACTTTACAGGTTTTGGAACTCACCTCTTTAATAACCTATTCTTATTTCCCCCTTGATAGGTCTATTTTACCTATGACAAATCTTAATGACATTTACCATTTCACATTCCTTCATGAGAAAAAAAGGTTTCTTTAAATGAACATTTCATAGAGACGCCATTAAAAACAATTAGAAATGAAAGTTTGAATTTGTAAATTTTTTAAATACTAATTTCATTTCTAATTGATATAAATATTATTGCAGATTAAATATTATATGTTCCTATAAAGCGCTTTTTAGTGCGGCATTTTTCAAACCCACGATATTTTCTTCTCATAAGTATGCCTATTTCTAAGAAAGGTAAGTTTAAAACATTGAAATAAATATTCAATATATATTCTAAAACATTAGTATTTAATTATTAAAACTTCTATTTTAATTTAAAAGGTGCTCCAGCAATGGCTGAGACCCCGAAAGAAGGGTCTTTGAGGTGGGAGTACGAGCAAATTAATGTCTGGAAAGCCATGAGTGAGCAGACCCAGAAGAAAATTGAATCTTCTATAAAAGCTAAAAGAAAAAATGTGAGATGATCAATTCGATATTTTGTTGGAAGTTAAAGAATAGTCATCACTCAACAAAGTTATTTTAATATTTGTGATAAATCTATAAAATTGCTTCTTCAGATTTCCGTAAAATTAAAAAATGGTGACGAAGGAAAAGTGCATCTGGAAACAATGGATATGACTTTTGAAGGAGGGCTAAAGTGTCAACTTCGCACTTCCATTCTAGCTGACAGTTAGTTTTTAAACCAATAAAACTATTTCTTAAGGATTAGTTTAGTTAGTTTAGTAATATATAAATACAAATCTTTTCAGGCAAGTGGGTAGTGTGGTGCACAGAGAAATCTTTCTTCTTCACGCCTCAAGAAGTGAAGAAACTCGAATCTGCCTACAGCCATGGAAAGGTGATAAGCCAAGAAGGGATCTATAAAAAAGTGCTTAATTATAAATAATTAAAATATGCATCCAATAAAATTTCCACTAAGAAATATGTGAGTCTGGCGGTGGTGGTGGAGGGCAAGTCTTGTAAGGTTGACCTTGAAACAATGACATTGTCTTCCTCAGAGGACTTGAAGCTGCTGCGAGTGCCAAGTGGTGAGTGTAAAAGTTAACTTTTGAATGGAAACTAGATTAAAATGTAACTAACAAAATAAAATGCTTCAGTCAGTCAGTCTGCCATAGTCTTGAACACTGTTGGGTAGATGATGAATTGGATACCATGCATAATGATTCAGATGCTGTTGTAGAAGAGAGTGATGGGGTTGATGAAGAAAAGCCTGACCAGAAAAACTCAATTGTAACATTGGAAAGTAAGCTTGAATATTAAATATTTCTTTTAAATTGTTTACACCAGGAAGAAAAATATTTAATTTAAATCAAATAACTTTCAATCAATTTAAATGTTTTTTCTCAGACAAGCCTAGGAAAGCTCTAAATGCACGAAAGACAACTATAAAGAATGCTGATACAGACACTGCTAAAGAGGATGAAGATGATGCTGGCGATGGAGGTGTAAAAGGAAGAAAAAGAAGAGCTGCTGTGAAGACAGAAGCCAAAGCTGATGATGATAATGATAAGGATGATAACAATGGAAGCAAAAAAAGAAAAGCCACTGTTAAAAAAACAGTAAAAAAGATTACTGATGATGGTGGTGATGGCAAGGATGATGATGATGATTATAATGTAAAAGTAGTGAAAAAGAAGGTTCCTGCAAAGAAAAGAAAGGCTAATGTAGGTAAGAAGAGAAGTAAGAAAGACGAAGAAGAAGAAGAGAAGGAGGAGGAAACAGAACAAAGTGTCAAAATGCTTCCAAAAGTTCTAAGTCAGTTTTTCCATACTCAAACTGTTTTTAAAGTTATTTTACAAATTAATTAATCCGAATAATTGGTTAAGCATTGGAAGTATATATCATAACTTATGGTCCATAATCACCATTCACCGGTGCTGCAGGGTTGAATGAGGGGCCGATGGTGGTGCCTGTGGATTTGGAATGCCTCAAACAGGTTCCTTAGCCATTCACCCACCCATTCATTCATCTTGCCATTCACCCATGCGTTTATCCATTGCCGCATTAATTAATTCATGCATCTATTAATGATGCATTCGTGTTTGAAGTAATTTCATTTGATTAATACCGACCTCCCAAAGTAACGCCCACAACGACAACCACCAGGTTCCAAATGCTAGAGTCTTCACAGAAGAAGAAGATTATGGGGAATCTGTCGTCTTTGACTGTATGCTCAATCAGGTGTGTGTGTGTGTTTGTGTGTGTGCGTATGTGTGTGTGTTTGTGTGTGTGTGTGTGTATGTGTGCGTGTGTGTGTTTGTGTGAATATGTGTGTGGGTGGGTGTGTTAGTGTGTTATATGCATTCTGACACTCCATCATGCCAACACAACAGACGAACATCCAGCACAACAACAACAAGTTCTACATCATCCAACTGGTGGAGGGTGACACTCTTGGTGGTGGTGGTGTTAGTAGTAGTAGTAGTAGTGGTGGTGGTCCGTACCACGTGTGGATGAGGTGGGGCAGGGTGGGGGTGGTTGGCCAGTCGTCCCTTCAGTCGTTCGGTTCTAACAAACAGAAGGCGATTAACTACTTCGAAAATAAGTTTGGGACGAGATTCCTCGAATTAAATTGATTTAATTGCATTAAATAAATTATTAGATTACTTTAATTAATAATTAATTGGCATTAATTAGCTAAGTTAGCAACCATGCTTTTCATCTTCATCATCATCGCCACCACACCACCACCAGGTTCCACTCCAAGACGCACAACGACTGGGCGGCGAGGGACTTTTTCGAGAAGGAGCCCGGAAAGTATGACGTGGTGGAGATCGAATACGATCTGAAGAAGAAGAGAGTGGTCGAGAAGGATGGAGAGATGGGAGGAGGAGGAGGAGGAGTGGTCGATGTGGAGAAGGAGGTGGTCAAGATTCCGGATTCCAAGTTGGATTTGAAGCTCCAGGTTTGGTTGAAATCGCATTTTATATTTTTACGCTTTCTTTTTTGGTCTTTGAGAAACTATCGTCAACCCCATAATCGAACATCTTCATTGTCAAAGTGAAAATATTCATGCACTTGCACATGCACAACCATTACTACTACCACCACCACCACCACCACCACAACCATCACTACTACCACCACCACTACTATTACTACCACCACAACCACTACTACGACCATTACCACCACTACTACCGCCACCACCATTACTATTACTACCATCACTACTACCACCACTACCACCACTACTACTACCACAACCACCACTACAACCACCACTACTACCACCACCACCACCACCAAGGCACTCATCCGCCTGATCTACGACCTGGCCGAGATGGAGGGGACCCTCAAGGAGATGCACTACGACGCCGTCAAGACGCCTCTGGGTTGGTGCGAGTGGCGGGTGGCTTGGGCGGGTGGCTTGGGTGGGTGGCTTGGGCGGGTGGCTTGGGCGGGTGGCTTGGGTGGGTGGCTTGGGCGGGTGGCTTGGGTGGGTGGCTTGGGTGGGTGGCTTGGGCGGGTGGCTTGGGTGGGTGGCTTGGGTGGGTGGCTTGGGTGGGTGCGAGTTTGGTTTCTTCGTTGGTGACTTGAATACCTTGGTGAGTTTATGGAAAATAAAGAAGATTAAAGTGGTCTTGAAAGGGGTCCATTCAGTTTAATCCTAAATGGCGACCACTACCATAGGGCCTTTATACTTTCAAACCTCTTCATCAACGTCTTTGCAAAACCCCACTATCATCATTATCACCACCACCGCCATCACCACAACCACCACTACCCCCCACCACAACCACCACTACCCCCCATCACAACCACCACTACCCCCCATCACAACCACCACTATCCCCCATCACAACCACCACTACCCCCCCATCACAACCACCACTACCCCCCCATCACAACCACCACTACCCCCCACCACAACCACCACTACCCCCCATCACAACCACCACTACCCCCCATCACAACCACCACTATCCCCCATCACAACCACCACTACCCCCCCATCCCAACCACCACTACCCCCCCATCACAACCATCACTACCCTCCATCACAACCACCACTACCCCCCATCACAACCACCGCTACGCCCCATCACAACGACAGGCCAACTGACGCAGGAGCAAATCAACATGGGCTTCATGACGCTCAAGGTCATCGACGACCTGCTGAACAACAAGCAGCAAGCAGCCTTACTCCTCGAAGCCTCCAACGATTACTACACCCAGATCCCGCACTACTTCGGGTGCCTGCTCTTATTATCATTGTTAATATTATTATCATTGTTATTTTTATTATTACTGCTTCGGGTATTATTTTTATTATTAATAATATTATTACTATTTTCATTATTATTATTACTATCGGGGGGGGGGGTGCTTTTGTTGATGAGTGACTATCGTGGATCCAGGGGCGTATTAAAGTCGGGATGATTGAATAGTTCTACTATTACCACTGATTTTGCTACTACCACTATTACTATTACTACTACTACTTCTACTTCTACTACTACTACTACTACTACTACTACTACTACTACTACTTCTACTACTTCTTCTACTACTACTACTACTACAACTATCACTATTACTATTACTACTACTATTACTACTTCTACTACTACTAATACTACTTCTACTACTACTTTTACTACTACTTCTACTACTACTACTACTACTACTACTACTACTACTACTACTACTTTTAATACTACTACTTTTAATACTACTACTTTTAATACTACTACTACTAATACTACATTACTCACAGGATGAGCAGACCTCCCATCATCAACAACAAGCACCTTCTTCTCAAAGAGATCAACCTACTAGAGGTGAGTGGATATGATGATGATGATGATGATGATGATGATGATGAGGATGGTGGTGTTGATAGTTAAGATGATGATGGGGATTTGGGCCTCAGAACTACTGACAGGTAATCTCTCAACCACAACACACCCGCACAACCACTTCTCAAACCACACCTAATATAAAACCCACCTCTACAACACACTCCCTAAAACACACTTACAACACACACTTACAACACACACACACACCCATCCCATCAGACTCTGGGTCAGATTGAAGTGGCAGTTCGGATGCTGAAGAAGAGCGCCCTCGAGTACCAGCTGAACCCTCTCGACTCTCGCTACCTCTCCCTCAACAACCACATCTCGCCCTTGTCCAGGGAAAGTGACAATTTTAAGGTCATTTCGCGGGGTTTTTAAAAGTTTAGTTTTAAAATGTTCAGTGATTTGTTTTAATGATGTTTGTTTTTAGAGAATCATTTTATTTATATCATCATCTTTTTCACCGTCATTATCGCCATAATCATCATCATCATCATATTTTTACTCACATCATTACCTTCCAACTCCTTACTCAATCACAACATAACCACCATTCCAAACAGCTAATTCAGAACTACCTACTGAACACGCACGGAGAAACGCACACTGCCTACAAGATGGAGGTGATGGAGGTGTTTGGTGTGGAGAGGCAGGGCGAGAGGGAACGGTTCAAGGACGTGGGAAACAAGTGGGTTGGGGTGGAGCTTGATTGATGGTGGGTGCAGCTTGATTGATGGTGGGTGGGGCTTGATTGATGGTGGGTGGGGCTTGATTAATGGTGGGTGGGGCTTGATTGATGGTGGGTGGGGCTTGGTTGTGGGCGGGGCTTGGTTGTGGGAGTTGGGATGAGGTGACATCAAGTTGTGTTTGTTTATGCATTGATTGAAGTGTAGCCTTTATTTTGCATCTTCTTATCATTTATCGTCACAATCACCCAAGCATCACAACCATCCTCATCATCATCATCATCACAATAGCAACCATCTTCACCATCACACCACAAAGATCATCATCATCACCACACCACCAAGTTCATCATCATCATCATCACTACTACACCACTAAGTCCATCACCACCATCCTCATCACCACCACCATCATCCTCATAACCATCATCATCATCATCACCACACCACGACAACAGCATGCTCCTATGGCACGGTTCGAGACTGAGTAACATGGTTGGCATTCTGAGCCAGGGTCTTCGCATCGCGCCCCCCGAGGCCCCGGTCACTGGATACATGGTGGGTGGGTGGGTTGGTTGGTGGGTAGATGAGTGTGGGTAGATGGGTGGGTAGATGAGTGGGTAGGTAGGTGGGTGGATGGTTTGGTTGGTGGGTGATGAGTGGGTAGGTGGATGGGTTGATGGGTTGATGAGTGGGTAGGTGAGTGGAGTAACGTCCCGCAGTCTTAAAATTCTAGTAGAGCCTTTCAAATTACAATTATGAATAATACATAAAAATGGTATGTATTATTTTTCAAACTGATTTAATCTGCAAATTAAATTTCTTAGTTTGACTATTTAATTTTAAAATATAGCTTATAACTTCATGTTTTATATAATTTAATGGCGCTTGCTACATAAATTATTCCATTATCAATATTAACTTCCGACCGTCTCCTCCCTCAGTTCGGCAAGGGCATTTACTTTGCTGACATGTCGAGCAAGAGTGCCAACTACTGCTTCACGAACAGGAGCAAGAACACGGGTTTTCTTCTTTTGAGTCAAGTTCGTTTGTCAGCTTTTGAAGAAAGCAAGAATTAATATTTAAAAATTAATTTTAAAAAAGGATTAATAAAAATAATGTTTAAAAGTAATGTTACAAATTGTAAATAAGAATAATTTTAAATACTTAAAAAGAGTTATTGTCTCTTATTGCAGGTGAGTCTGGGCGAGATGAATGAGTTATACACGGAGAACTACAACGGACATGTGTTGCCTGCTGGCAAGCACTCAGTCAAAGGCCTCGGCAGGATCAGACCAAGTGCCAGTGGAAGTGTCACTTGGTAGGTTGATGAGGAAATAGTGTGTGTGTGTGTGATAAAAGGAATTAATCTTTCACCAACAATTTCCAAGAAAGCTTCAAAATTATATAAGTTATATAATCTGCATTGCTCACGCAGGGAAGGAGGTGTTGTCGTGCCGACTGGAAAGGCTATTCAAGGCGATGAGAATGAAGAAAAGGAAGATGATGGTGCTGGAAAGTCGAAGAGGAGGTCTGCGAAAGCGCGTCCAGCTGACAAGTACTCGCTGATGTACAACGAGTACATCGTTTACGACCCTGAACAGGTGCGACTGAGGTTTCTGGTGCAAGTGAGGTTCCTTTATCGTTGAACCATCGAAGCTTTTATGCCTCAGTGCTACGTAGACTACTTGGTGCTTTGATGATGGGTGGATGTGTACCCGAATAATCTTTTGCCATATGATTTGATGCTATTGTCCGTTGAACTCATTTTGTCACTAATTTGAAAGATGATTTATATTGCAATTTTTCACATTCGTACAATAATGCACAATTAACATTCATGATTTTTTAGTATTCCATGTGAACTTGAAAGCTAATTAACTTTGTTTCAATTAAATAAACTTTTGTGAAAACTGTCTTACTTGAATGTAATAGCTCAATTCCTTTGCCTTATGCTCGTATTAACGCTTTCCAGGTCCGTGGTGTTTCTCTTAAAAAGTTATTGATCTCAATCCTGCATACGGCTTCTCTGCCAATCGATAAACCTCTGCAGGAGGTTATGGCTGGAAGCGTGAAGCTATTCTATTTCCATAAGGAAAAAATCATTAAAACTAATTTAGAATAAATAAACAGCTGACCATCTTTAATTCTTAGAGACGCTTACTGTCTAGCAGCGAACACTCATTGCATATCCCCAGGTCACTCTAAAAATAGCAGAAGAAGAATAATCAAAGCAAAAGGCAAGCACCTGAGTTACAATCGAACAAAACTAAGGTAACTCATCGTGGAAAATACACACCTGCATTCATTAAAATATACAAATATATCTGCATACATTAAAATATTAAGGATAGATGCAATGTAAATTATATCATATAATGAAGATGAGGGCACAGGAATGAAAGGACGCATACAGGGGACGTTTCGTATCGATCTGGTAGCTTGTCTGCACTAGGCGGGTATAAATGCCTTGCGACAGCTGCACAGCGAAATGTTCCTTCTTGTGCGTCAAAGTCGTTCTGCTGATCCTACTCATCCAGTCATTTAGGTCGGTTAATTTTCAAAGAATTTAATTAAAAGTTGTCTTAATCATTTTTACATGATATGCAAACGTTTTTTTTATAGTTCATACATTCTGATTGTTAACAGCAAAACTTCTCTGTCGCCTGAATGGAGACTCGAAGGTACACGAGCAATCGAGAAGCCAGCAGTTACGCAGGGTCGAATGAAGGGAGGGGAGGTTATGGCGAGAGGGATCGAAGTGGAGGCAGTGGTGGTTACGGAGAAAGAGACAGAGATAGAAGTGGTGGTAGTGCGTATGGAGACAGAGATAGGGATAGAGACCGACTGTATGAGAGGGATGACGAGGAGTTGATGTTGAAGGAAAAGGAGCGAGAGTTGGAGAGCAGGGGAGGCTCCGAGTCGAAGTACGAGTCTCGCTACAGCAGGAGTGAGGAGAGGACTGAGGGCGGGAGGGGCAGAGACTATGGTGGAAGTGGCAGTGGAACGAGAGGAGGCGGCGGGAGTGCCACCAGGTACGAGAGGGAGACCGTCACGACGAGCACTTCAGGCTACCGTCCGATGATGACCTCTCGCAACCTGGTGATTCAGAGGTCATCGGGAGGCTACCCGTCATACGGAGGCAGCAGAGTGAGCAGGACAATCGAAAGATCGTATGGCGGCTCGTCGTTCGGAGGGGGAGGCATGTCGGGACTTCCGGCCGGCTCGTACGCCCACGTCACCAACTCAGAAATGAGTTCGATGAGGAGCTCTAGGGAGAAAGAAAAGAGAGACATGCAAGACTTGAACGAGAGATTTGCAAGTTACATCGAGAAAGTGAGGTTCTTAGAGGCGCAGAACAAGAAGCTTGTGGACGAACTGGAGAAGCTGAAGGCGAACTGGGGCAAAGAGACTTCGGCGGTGAAAACGATGTTTGAAACGGAACTGAAGGAGGCTCGCAGGTTGTTGGACGACGGAGAGAAGGATCGAGCCAAGTTGGAGGTGAGGAATGCAACTCTGGAAGACCAAGTCAGCGAGCTGAGAGACAAGTAAATGTTTAATCTCAATTAATTATTTAAAAATAAATAAATTTGTAAAATAACTGGAACATAAAATTAGCATTAAATCCGTGAGACTTCGTTGATATGAAAATTGAAAATATTCAGGCTGGAAGATCTGAACAGAGTATCGCTTGGAGACAGAGAGAGGGTGAGCATAGAGTTTCCAATATTCAATAAGCTAGCTTTCAAAACGACATCTAGTGACTTAAAATAGATTTTTTAAAATACAATAAGAAACTATGGTTAATCACCTCCATAATGTGTATTTAAAACCATTTAAAAGATTGAGAAGCAGAACCAACAGCTCTCAGACTATGAGGCGGAGATCAACCTTCTGAGACGGAGAGTGGAAGGACTCGACACTGACAAGGATAGGGACCGCAGGAGACTTGATCAGCTCACTGACAACCTGAACCGCACTAGAATTGTAAGGAATTTTGTTTATTGTGGCATATTATTGAATATATTACTTATTCAAAGGAATTGTTACTTACAGCCGAGTTTGTAAGTGTCAAAAAATATATTTTATGAGACAACACTGTTCTAGGACTTGGACAATGAGACGATCCAAAGGGTCGACTCAGAGAACAGGAGACAAACACTGGAAGATGAGATCGAGTTCATGAGGGCTGTTCATGAGCAGGTCAGGGGTTCTTACTGCAATTTTAGTTAATGTTGTGAGATTTTTGAAAGAAAATAATTTTAACATAATAAAAGCAATAAAAGTAAAAAAAAAATCCCATTTTTGTTGCTTCTCTATGAATTTTAGACTATTAGTTTTTTTGGGAATCGCACTCACTTAGGCCACGAGTCGTTAATCCCTCTTTCACCCATTCACCACAACTTTTGTCCTATCACCTTTACTATAAAAAAATTCGATCTGAAGGAGATGAAAGAGTTGGCAGCCCTGGTGTACAGGGACACTACAACGGAGAACAGAGAGTTCTGGAAGAATGAGATGGGACAAGCTCTCAGAGAAATCCAACAGGTTGAGACTAGAAAGTCAGAAAAAAATTCAAATTCATGTATTAATGTAGAAAGTTTATGAAAGTTCCAATTACTTTATTGAATTATAAGACAGTCTTATATGAATCTTATTTTTCATTCATCAAAGGTGTATGACGATAAACTTGATGTGATGAGAGGCGAAGTTGAGTCGTTCTACAACATGAAGGTGAGTGCACCAATAGATTTTTATGAAGCATTTTTTAAAAACTCAGCGTTTTTAATATCAATTCTATAAATTAAAATCAGTATTATTAACAAGGATATTCGCTAACTTAATTTCACTATGCCGTTTAGACTTTAGATCTTCAAATACTTTACTTTTCAAATAACTTCAAATCTTTGAAAAAAAAATCTCGAAACAATAAATGTCTTTTTTCATAGATTCAAGAGTACAGGTCAGAAGCGGCTAAAAGACCTGCAGGTGAAACAAGTCACTCTAGGGAGGTGACAACGAAGATGAAGACCCAGATCACCGAGATGTATGACAAGATGTCTGACCTCGATAGCAGGGTATAGACTTTGATAGAGCTAATCAAACTAATTTTACTGATTACTGAATTTTATTTACAACATCTTTTTGTGTTTAATTTTAGATTTTGAATATATGAGTAATTTAAAACCAACTGCAAATAAATTCCAAATGATTTAACTAATGATTTAACTTTAAAAATCTTTCTTCTTCAACCAGAACCAACAGTTGTTGAGAGAGTTGGAGAACTACCGTAGGACGAAGGAAGAAAGGGAGAGGGAATGGGAGAGTGAAAACAACGACTTGAAGATGGAAGTGGGTTTTGACTTTTAAACTAATAAACCAATGAAATATGATAAATATTTCAAAAATAAAAATCTCTTAGAATTCTCTTCAAAGCGCCACGAACAAACAAACCAGGTGACGAAGTTGAGAGCCGAGCTGGACTCGATCCTGAAGGAGCTGCAGAGCATCATGCACGCCAAACTGGGACTGGAGTTGGAGATCGAAGCTTACAGGAAGCTGTTGGAGTTTGAGGAGAACAGGTGACGCTCGAGTTTGCAGATGAAATCTATAGAGAGTTCAAATTTATTTTAATTAAAACATATTTATTTAAAAGAGCTTTTGAATGTTATACAAAGCGCTTTATCAATACTTCTGATTGATTGAGTGATCGATTGATTGAGTGATCGATTGATTGAGTGATCGATTGATTGAGTGATCGATTGATTGAATAAATGATTGGTTTATTGATTGATGTAGATTGATTGAATGTTTTGCAAAAGTAGAAAACATAAAAGGTATAAAACGTCTTTAATTTTCCTGAAAACTTTAACTTTATATGTATAAAATTTATTTAGTCTTTTAACCTCACTAGATATTTCACTAATATTTTTCCCAGGATCTCAACCAGTCGCAAGGAAACCACCATAATCGAGGGTGGTGGCTTCAGGCATGGTGAGAGAGACAGGGACTTCGGAGGGAGGGATTTCATGGATAGAGATATAGATAAGGATAGAGAGAGAGAAAGAGACAGAGAAAGAGAAAGAGAAGAACGAGAGAGAGAAAAAGAAAAAGAAAGAGAAAGAGAAAGAGAGAGGGATAGAGAGAGAGAGAGAGAAAGAGAAAGATCGAGAGAAAGTGAAAGAGATAGAAGCAGGGATAGAGATTACAGAGGGGGTGGTAGTGGTGGTGGTGGGGGTGGATATTCTTCAGGAGGGGGAGGAAGTGGAGGAGGAGGAAGAGGAGGAGAAAGTGGAGGAGGAGGACGAGGAGGAGGAAGTGGAGGTGGAGGTTATTCATCCGGAGGAGGTGGTGGGTACAGAGAAGGTGGTGGAAATGATCGTTATAGTAGTGGTGGTAAAGGTGGTGGCAGTAGTGGAGGAGGTGGCTATGGAGGAGGAGGAGCTGATCGATACGGTGGTGGTGGGGGTGGTAGCGGTGGCGGTGGTAGCGGTGGTAGCGGTGGTGGTGGTCGAGGCGGTTATAACGGTGGTCGTGGTGGCTACATCAGTGGCAGGGGCGGCAAAAGAGGAGTGGCTGAAGATCCGATTGCTTCCAAGACGGCCAGTAAAGTGCGTGCAATGCCAGGCGATGATGACGATAGAACCAATGACAAGCCACAAAGTAAGTTATAATGTATACTAAATCATTTAAATTGTATATCTAAATTTGAAAGTTTCGTTTGTAATATTTGTCAAAAAATTGTTGACTAGAAAATTTAAATAGATAAATATTTCATATATCAAAAAAATATTTTAAATGTTGTTTTTGTTCGCATATAAATTCGCATCAAAGACGCAATGGCGTTTCTTTCGAAAGGGGAAGGAACTGCCAAGACCAGCTTCCAAAGGAGCGCCAAAGGACCAGTCAGCATTGGCGAGGTCGACTCTGACGGCAGATACATTGAGCTGGATAATACGGGAAGAAAGGTGGGTAGGTGAAGGGAAATTGATTGAATCGTATGAATGAAAATGGAATGATAACTTATTAGAAATTTAACATGAATGAAAGTTTTTGAGAATACATTTAATTGTTAAAATTTAATTATTACAATCTTCTTGAATTAAGGATGAGAACTTAGGAGGCTGGGTGCTGAGGAGAACAGTAGATGGCAGAGACCAACCCGTTTTCACCTTTCCTCCCAACTACGTGCTTAGATCTGGAGCTAAAAATAAGGTTAGAGGATGTTTAATGATAATATAATGATCAAAACCTATAGTTTTAAACCATCAAATCGTTTCAATCTGATTTAAAATAATTTTTTCTTTTAATGTTTGAAAAAACCTATAACAGACGACTAAAGCATTCAAAACAAAAAATGATAACAGAATCTAACAGCACATGTTAGATAGATCTAAGAATAATCCCACCCAACATGTTTCAGTAATCGTCTTGCACTAAAAGCCTTCCTTAAATCACTTGCAGATTTGGTCGGCGGGCAGCAAGCCAGGAACCCTTCCCTACAATGACCTTGATGCCGACGTTGGCAAGTGGGAGTACGGAGTGCATGTGCTGACGAAGCTGGTGAATGCTGCTGGAGAGGTTTGTGTGTGTGGGGGAGAATGGTTTAGAGATTAGAAATGAGTGAGTTATAGATGGGTGAGAATGAGTTGTTAGTGGATGGATAGTTGGTGGATGTGTTGAGAGTGGGTTATAAACAAATAGTATAAAGTTAAATCGTGAAATGATAATAATGTAATATTCTATGATAATTATTTTTTGAGATTTAAATTGGTATGATATGTAGAAGTAACCGAGCTTGGCTTTTTTTCAACGGGGCGAATTTAGTAAGCGACTCATGCAATCCGGGGCTACATCGCTCGTTTTTGTCAAAAAAATTTTTTGGAACTTTTTTTATTAAAATATTGTTCGACAGAGTAACACAATAGTTTATCAATCTTATACAATCCTAGAAGGTTTTTATAATTATTTTTTAAACAAAGACAATATTTTAAAAACTTCATCAACCTATTTTCCTAATTACCGCAACGATTTTGGAGTATTTAAAAAGCATTAATTGTTCTTCTAATCAGTTTTTCTTCTCTGTAAATATTTTTATTTCTAGCTTGAAAAGCATCGAATAATAAAGAGCACTCTTGGAAAATGCCAATCTTCTAGAAATTATTTTGTACCTTCGTTTTTCATTTCAAAAACTTTTTTTTAAAGTTATAAGAAAAAAAACTTGTAAGAAACAGGGTAGTTTGAGTAAAAGTTGTTGATTCAACATGAACCATAGCACCCACATCAGGGGGTTAGAGCGAATCCCCGTGTAAGTCCCCAGAAACGCATCATTGCCGCTAGACAATTGCCCAAAATCGAAACTTAGATTTAGAAGAAGTTGAAAAAGAGTAAAAATTGCTATCTCAAAATATCAGTCGTTTTAATTGTTTTTACTTAGAATTAACCCAAGTAAAGCAAAACAATATTAATTCGTGTTAAACAAAGACGAAAAATATAAGTAAGTACTGGAATCTATAAATTGTTAGCAAGAGTTCGCCTAGCTCTAGGATAATTGTTTTATTATCTTTATCACTGCCTATTTTTATTTAAAAACTTGACGGTGTTGCTTTAAAAACGAACTGAAAGATAAAACTTAAAAAGCGAAAAATTTAGAGTTTTATTTATTCTACTAGGTTGTTGTTTTTTTGAAAAATATTGTCGCAAAACTTTAATTTTAAGTTTTTAGAATTTCTACAAATTTGAAGAATAGTTTCCCAAAAGTTTAAAAGTTTAGGAGTAAAATAATTAAGTAAATAAGCTTCAAAAGCACCTAATTTTATATTTTTTCATAGAAAGTATTCCAAAAGAAGTGAATCCATGAGTGTTCTTAGAGACTGTTGCTGTTGCTGCTTTTGTTTAGGAGCTTGTGTGTTTTAAATAGGTTTCATGGTGCCTTGATTGATTCTGTGCGAGAAAAGTCTATGTAAAATACTTCCATTTAAATGGCGTTTAAGATATTTTCCAAAATTATTTTCTTAATTACCTTCAAATAAATTTATATTTATATATTTATATCTGCAGAACACGTCACCAAACCCAATCAACAACCACCACCACCAATACCACCAAAGCAACCACCACCACCAATACCACCAAAGCAACCATCACAACCACTACCACCACCAAAACCATCACAGGACAGAGCAACCCATCTTCAGAAGATCACTTACATGTGAACCACGTTTCCTGTCCAGTTTTCAATGCATCGCATCAAACTCAAAGACACGCATTTGTGAACCTGAAACAATATTCTCAAAGTAAAACTCAATCACATTTATAGTGGTATACACGCTTCTATAACTGCTTATATATCTTTATCTAACTGCTAATTTCACTATGAGTGTAACCACGTTTTAGAATATCTTTTTTTCGTTAAAAAAAATTAAAAAACCTAAAATGTCAACGCCCCTTTAAAAAGTTTTGCCATTCCATTTGCTGTGCGTTTGTTTTACGCATTCCAATATTCACTCAACTCTTGATTCTTAGATTTTTAAAATTGGTTATTTAAAATACTTTTGCAAGTTTGAATTTTGTCATTTTTATAAAAAAATTATTTCTCTGAAATTAGCCTGTTATTTTATTTTAAATTTTCTTTTTTGATTTTTCAGTATAAAGTTTTCACATTGTATTTAGAATTATAATTTTGCTTTCTGAAATTAGAGCTTTATATTTTGTTCGTTTTAACGCTTTTCACAACAAGGTTTTTTTTACATTTAAAAATCCATTTAAATTTAAACATTTTTACAAATCTAAAATAATACACAAACATTGCAAACCCCTTTCCAAAAAACATAACAGTAAAAATAAAAAATCTAAAATACCATTAAAATTAGTATAAATTTGTTTAATACATAAATGTATTAAATAGAATACGTTGACTTTTCCTATCATTACTACTTAATATAAAATAAAAATACCACTATTATTAGCTGTTGTTGTAGCGAGTTAAGAGTTGTGGCTTGTAGTTGATATTCCGCTTAATATGCTACTATTGGTTTGCAATTGATTCTTTTCTAACAAGACATTTCATCTAAACATATTTTGCTAAATAATAGTGAATCTTATTGTTTTTATTTTAAAATTTGGATTAATTTTAACTTTAAAAAATTTAAATAAATTTTTTTAAATAATAACTATCTTCATTTCTATTCATGGTATAAACTGATTTTAAAGTTATAATTTTGGTCTTCCATCATTTTTCAATCAACTACATCTGCACCTAGCATGAAATGTGTGGTACTTTATATTTTTGCAAATTTCAATGTGCTAGCATCACCGTCTAGTAGTTGCATCGCTTCGTAAACCCTTTGATCGTAGTTATGGCCAATTATATATAAATTGTATCTAGGCAGTTAATTAGTGAGATTTGAAATATCGATAAAAATGATAAAATATTGAGTAATAAACCAAACTAATTGTAAAGCTAGCTGAGCTCTTCGAAATTGTAAATTAAAAGAATTTATAAACGCTCAGAGAAGAACTTTAAAATCATTTGAAGTTATATTTGAATCCATTCCGCTTGCGTTACGTGTTATTCTGCCTTTTGAGCTTTCGATTTTACGATCAGTTTGAAACCTTTGATATCATTCAAACTTTGTTTTTTGTTGAAATTGTGTAGCGCTTTTTTCCAAAAGAATATTAATCAAATTTAATTACTTCTTTTTACAACAAATTTCTTGTCTCAATTAAAAAAACATGAACTGTTTTATGTTGTTTAAATATAAGCTTAACACACCAAAGTCCATCAAAACTGAATTTAGTAAATTATAAAATCTACTTTTAAAATTCTCTAAAGTTGTTTTAATGCCGCTAGTTGTGATGTTCCGGGTTGCTTGAGTTGTTAGTCTGGGTCTTGCAAACTTCTGAGCTTATATTCAAATTATCTTTGAACCGTGATACTTATTTTGCTGTCTTCATCGGTTGGTAGTGGCTTTCGACGCAGCAATCTTGTTTGCGCCAGTTGGAGTTGTTTCATTAGAGATTTTAAAACTTGATGAGTCGCTAATAAAAGATTGAATGTTTTGAGTTTTTTCGACTGTTTTACTAACTTGAACTTTAGAAAAAGTTACTTAGTTTTAAAAATTGTGAAAAATATTTTTGTTAAGAAAAAAAAATTATTGAAAAATTAAGTTAAATTTCGATAGACTTTAAATATTTATAATAAATTATCAATATAAATCAAATTAAAAATCATGAATAAGGAAAAACTAAAAACTGTGTAACCAAAAAAGAAAAAAAATCTGATAATAAATTGAACTAAAAAAAGAAAAATATACATATACACTTTTTCAGAAATAAGAAGACAGAAGAAGATATAAAACACGCGCTATTGCTTTCTTTTCCTTCACTTCCGATGGATGCTTGCATTTCACGTGACTATTTGTTTATTATCATTTGTTTAGGCTAGTATTATCCCTATAATTACTTGTTCATTTGTATAATTGATTTATTATACTTTATAGGTATAATTAAAGCCATTTCTAATATTTTATATTTAATAATCTTTTATTTTACTTCAGTTGTTAAAATCAACATTTCTTATAGATATGTATTTAAATCTTGTATTTGTGTGTTTGAGAACCTATAGTTTTTAAAAATAATTTTTGTAAAAATAAATTCCTAATGCCCGTAGAATCTTTTTAATCTAACCTTGCAGAATTATTCTACTCTGCAACTTTCCATTTTCAGTAATTCTCCACAAAGTGAAGTCCTCTTTACGTGATTTTTCTCCCCCTCATTAACCTTTTCTATATCCAACGTATTAATAGCTATTGTTGTGACTTTTAGAAGAATATCTTCAACTGAGTTTTCAAAAGAGTCTGCAAATGCTTCTAATTAAAATCCGGAGCTCGTTATGACTTAACTAAGTAAATTTAAAAATTAAGAATTATTAATGAACTGGCTTTAATCTAAAATCTTTTTCTATCCAACTTTAGAAAAGAAATTACCCTAAAACCATAATTGCTTAATAAAATACGTTTTATATATTTAAAATTTTTTTAATAAATAATTTAAGTGTTCAGATTCGAAATTTAACTCTCTGAAAAGTTTATCAGATAAGACAAAAGCAGATGAATAATAATGTTTATTCAATCAATTTATTTTAGATTTTTTTTCTTCCATTTTATTTTATTAAAAGAATAAACTAAATAAAAATAAACGGTATAAAACAAATAAAAAGTTTTCATTTATACAAGAAAAGGATGTTTTAAAACTCAATCACAATAAAAAACAAGAAAAATAATTTTAAAAAATAAAAAATAAAAATCTAGAAGCACAAGAATGCTATAGAAGAACAACAGTTCTTGCTGGAGGTGAAAAATATGGGAATGAATAAAAATGTATGCAGTTTAAAAGTAATAAAAAGACGGGTATGCGCTTGTTTGTTTGTTTTATAAAAGAAGTTTTTAAGGTGTTTTAGTAGTGTAGAAGCCAGCAGGATAATTCACAAAAATAAAGTTTTTGTGTAGAATAAAAAATTCTCAGTTATAAACAAAAATTTAGAATCAGGTAAAACTACACATTGAATAAAATATTAAATGAATTGTATACACCCTTACCAACCTTTTAAAAGTTATAGAGAACAATTATTGATAAAGAATACTCAACTAAGGCATCACTTGCCTCCACTCGTATCGAATAGAAAGAGAATGTTGTCTGATGCATGTATTAATTTTTTTTATAACGATTCTATTTTTTAGTCTCAGATGAAAGAAAGATAAGATATTATTAATTTTAAATTTATTATAATATTTCACATTTAAAAAATTTAAACAATTTTGTAAATGAGTTCACAGCTACTCAATTTATGAATGAACTGCCCTCTGGTCCAATTAGAGCAGCACTAATCAGTGTTACATTATTAAACGTATCCAATTCCAAAAGCCATTAAAACTTCATGCATTCATGCCCTATTCTAAGAGATAATGTCTGCTCTTGTGTGCGTGATATCTTTTTCACTGAAGCTCTTATTTTTTGCATGTTTTGATGTTTTGATGTGTGTTTATACGCGTGTTTTTTCGTGAGCAGGTTTGTGTGCGTGTGTGCGTGCAAGATAAGCAATTAAGGTAGTGTTATTTTTTGCAAGATAAAAGAAGATAATAATGTTTTAGAAGATCTTGCAAAGAAACTTGCTTTCACATCACCACGCAGTTCTCGGTCACCAAAAAGATAGTTCTGAACGGAAAAGTGCTGACTCTTCAGGGCGGTACCATTGAGTGTTCAATAGCGAATTGTGCACAAATGGAACATAGTCTCAGAGATAAATATACCTTTTTGGTTTTCTGTGATTGATTCTTAGTAACATTTCCAAAGAGGAAAATGTAATATAAGAAATTATGAAATAATGAATAAAATGTATAAGTTATATGCTGCCTTTTGCGTCCAAATACTTTCCAGATAAAGGCTTCAACAAAGGCTGACTCAGAGCTTGGGCATGTGTGCTAGCAATTTATGCGGAAGTGGGTTGGATGCTTGAAATTGTATGATTAAGCTCATTTTTATGAAATGATGAAAACGGTTTATCACAAAGAAAACTTTCGCCTAATAGAAAAAAAAATGTTTTCAAAATTATACGAAATTGTGATTTAGTTAATTGATCCCATCGGGTTCTCGACCCTCCTACCATTTTTTATCTCGATTACAATCGGTTCACTATAGCCTGTATCTATATATAGTTTATTACAGAAAAGTATGTTTTATAATATATATAATATAAAAGATGAACAAAAATATTGTCAGTAGTATAGACTGTTTAGAAGATATATATACGCTTGGAGTGGTGAGAAACAGAAGTTTCGATAGAGGTTGGCGTTGTGGTTGTTTGCTCTGAAATCACAGCGATCCAAAGAATAAAATAATTATTTGATTATTTCAACAAATAAATTTTTATTATAGTCATTTTTGTTCAAGGTTCGTTTTGAGTTTTCCATTTAGATTACTTTCCCACCACTGTCTAAAGTAACTCTTTTTATTTTAGTTACCTATTATTTAAATTATTTCTTCAAATATAAGAATTGCTAATTACATGAAAATTGTTTCTATAAAAATACAATTTTAAGTGTGATTCGTCTGCTAAATTGAAATTAAAGTTGAAGCTTTAAAGGATTTTTCCTAATTTGGTATCTACCAAACTGCAGTATAAAAATAAATGTATTTTTTATCTTTCATCTATTAGTGAAATATAAACCAAAATCATATAAATATAATTATTTTATAATGAATCTGAAAAAACCTATTTGAAACTAAAGTTTAAAACATTATAAACTTCTTAAAATTAGAAGTTCCGTCATAACTGATGTAAATTAAACATGCTCTCAATTATCCACATACTCGCCATTGACTAACTAAGCTGTTCATAGAATAGAAATCATTTTTTGCCATTGAAGAAAACTTTTATGCAGTTTTTACTTTCAAAAAAATCAAAGTAAATTTAAAGTTGAAAAGTAGATGAGAAATATAAAATCTTCTCTGTTGGGAAAAACCAGACCGTATTTTAATTTAAATCAAAAAACATATTTTTATTGATCAATCAATCAATCAAATAGATTTCTATAGCGCTCTTTCTTCAAATTCAAGAGCGCTCGAATGATCGTTATAAAAGTTATGTCGCCACAAATAGTCGTCTTCACACGATTAATTACTCAATTCTTACATTTAAAAATTACCCTAAAATCTTTATATCTCGTTTCTATTCAATAAAATTTTTCACCCTGTATACTCTATGATGTACAACGATATCTTTTTAATTTCTATAAGCGTTTTAATGTATGCGTAAGCAAAAGTTTGATGCATTCTACAACTGCATAAGACGAGAAACTGAGGAATTTTGTAGATTGTGTGTGAGTTTGATTGTTTAGTATTCGTATACGGATGCGTGATTCTTTAGGGAACTTTTATGAATAAAAAGTGTCTTTTTGTAAAGAAACGTGATTGGTTTTGAAGTTAGTCGCGAGAGAGTTGGAAAACATAATTTGATGAGCGCAATAATCCAAATTTATGAATTCAAAAATATAAAAAATTACATTTCGAGTTGTTGGAAAAAATTATTTCATTTTTAAGTAAAGTTTTTCTAAAGATTTGTAAAAGCATGAAAAAGTGCTAAAACGTCTTGAGAAACTATTAAAAGCTTTCAAAACTTTTTGAAATGAAGTTTAAAGTTTACACCTCTTTCACGAAGCTGTAAACCAAAAATTCGTTGGATTGTCGGATTTCGCCGACTAAAGGGCAAAAAAGCCGAAAACAAGATTTTTAGTAAATACATAGTAAAAATAGGTTCATTATTACATTATCTCAACCACTCGTAACCTCTCGGATATCCCCTAGCTTGCTTATTTTTGACCTTTAACATTTTTCGAAACCAAAAGAGCATCTAAGAATATAAAAAAAGATATATTATTTAATAAACTAATAGAAAACAATTATGTAATTATTTAGTTCTTTAGAGAAAAAAAAATTGTTAAAATTTTTTTTACTGCTTACGAGTCCCAAAAGCGTTTGAAATTCAAATTTAAAAAAAGAATTTCATTGAAATTTTCAAATTTAGTTTTCATTTCATTTTTAATGTTATTTGCATGTACAATTAATTGAAACAGAAGAAAATTAGAAGGGGCTAGTTTCATGCATTCAATTTCACCATTCGATTAAATTAACTTTTGTAGTTTTGGAAATGTCGAGATGGATAATTGAGATCGAGGATTTACGTGTTGTGGTTGAGATAATTTAAAAATAAACCGAAACATAAATAAATCATTTTAAAAAACGAAAGAAGCAAAATTTTTCATTTTGAACATATTAAAAAAAATATAAATTAAAAAAAAATTGAATGTTAAAATTAATCAATAAAAACTTTAAAATAGTGATTTTTCAAAAACCAAAAGATGGAAAGACAATGGTTACAAATCATGTCAATAAAAATTTCTGACTTCTATTATAATATTTTACTTTTATTAATTATTGTTTCCTTAAAACCCCATGTTTAAGCCACTCTCATTTATAAGACCATTTCGTATTTGATTGACAAAATTAATTTAGGAAACATAAAAAGTGTTTAAAAAATTGAATACTAGTTTTTATGCGTTGCTCTAACCTTCAAAGGGAATTCGTGACACTATCTACGAAAAAAAATTTTCGTCGTTTCAACTCAATTCAATTTAATGATAAAATTTATAACATCAAATTGGAGTAAGAATTTAACTTCAAAACTAACGTTCAAATTTAAAATTTTAAAATGCATTTACAAAATAATACTTTTTAATCTTTTTTGAAGAAAAAATTTGATACTTTTAGAAGCCCCAAAATACTCAAATTTTCATGACAATTATCAACGATATTTTCAAATTCCACTTTTTGAAATAAAAAATAAGATTAAAAATGTATATTTTTTAATTCTAATATTTCCAAAAAGATTGAGCACCACGCTTTTCAATTTCTGGGTAGGGCACAAAATATCTTTTCTGAGCTTGTTTCATCCGTTAAAGTTTAAAAGAATGGACAATGTCCATTCGACATGTTTAAACTCCAGGTCGTCAACTAAGTCTCGTGAAAATCAAGCTTCAGCATCTGAATTGCAGTTAACTAATTCATACTTAATAGCATTGGACGTCTTGCTTGTTATAATGCAAAACTCTATGTATAAAGCATGATAGCTTTTGAAAATATATTTCAAAAAAATGACGTTTTATACATTGAGTTTTACCATATTTTGTATATAATATATTGTATAATTATGTATATAATTTGTATATTCTAAAATTAGATCACTTTTATTGAATTTCATAATTTTTCTAGTCTTTAACCAAAATATTCAACATGTTTTTCTTGATGCTTCAAATTCCCAAAAAATATCAGGCCTATTCAAGGAGTTAAGTATCAATGTAAGAATGTGGAAGTTTTGATGCTTTTGATACGACGAATAAAAAATAGGAAGAGAGTTTCGACAGTCGTAAAGATGAGTAATTGCTTCTATCGAAGAATCTGATCATCTTTTTTTACATGTGCTTGGCAACTATCATTTTTGCATATATGGAATAAATAAAAGTCAATCGTCAGAAAAAAATATATCCAAAAAATCAACTAATCATAAACTCTACTTATTGAAACACACAAAGTTACCTATTTTAAATATTAATTAAATACTATATATTATAATTTATTAAAAGTGTTATTATAAATATCAGGAAATATTTCTTCAATCATTGGAAAAGATCCTGGCAATGCTTCTATAAATACATCGTATTTATGTAAAATAGTTATATACAGTTCAGTACATCGTATTTATAGACTCAACATTAATCCACTTCATCATTCTTGTGTTTAATTTTAGTATCAGCTTCATTTTCTAGCCTACACTTGTAGCACATATCAATTACAATTATAAGGCATCATCACAATTCCTTTCCCTCTTCTTACCAGCCAGTACCTGTAAACATAGTATTATCAAGAGGCTCACAATGTTAATTGTATTGGCAAAACATTTTCAAAACGACTTCAATTCCTTGATCAAATTACTCTTTCAGATACACGAGTTTTAGGAACTTTCAACTTTAAACTGTTCGCAAGATGTCTAGCGATGAAGAAAATCACGAGTGAGTCGTTTTCATAACTTTATTTTTTAAATTTTTTATTTAATTTTTTTTAAAGTTACAAATATTCTTAATATTTTTAAAACTAGTGAAAATTATCTTCTCAATAACTAAAAATATTTAAAAAATTGAAATTGTTAAAATGCCTAAACAAGAAACAATTTTCGACAAGATTATAAAATGGCTGTCTCACGTCTTCAAACCACTTGATAATTTTTAATACACGACCATCATTTACACTATTTTGTTATGGTCTACTGTTTCAGTACCCAGCAAAATAAATACATGAATAAAAAATTCTTATCGTCTTAAAACATTCCAAGCTTATCAGTTTGTTTCCACTTGTACTTCTCAGTACCAAATGATATAAGTGTTCGTTGAATGAGCAGACCAATTCACTTTTTTGTCTATGAATTAGGAGCTTTTCTTTCTTTCATCTATTAGCGAAACAAAGACCAAAATCTTATGAATATTTAAATAATTGGTTTCATATGTTTTTGTGTTTCAGTTTTGAAAAAAGAATATAAAATAAGTTATATACAATTCAAATCAAACTTAGAGTCCGAATATTCTTTAGATATCTTTTCCAATTTGAACGGCTATAAAAACTTAGAATAACAAAAATTCACAGTTTCATTCAGCGGTTCCATCAAAGCCGATTCATTTAAGATTTTTAATAGTTCATAAAATATACCTAAAAAATTCCAATTTAAAATAATGTTTTTATAAAAAATGTGCAAAAAGTATTCTAAAACTGAGTTCGATCTAAAGATTTTTTCTAGCCATCCTTTTTTTAACAAAGAGTTTAAAGTCTGAAAAAAGAATAAAAAAATGAAACCAAATTAACTGTAGGCGGAAAACTATTTGGAATGCAATATAAGAAGGCGCTAATTGTTATTTTTTATTCTTATGCTATTAATGACGATAAAACTTATCTTTATTTTAAATTTGAGTAATTAAATTTTTTTATTTAGATAAAAAATCTATTTAATAGTAATTAAAACAAATAACTATAACAATAAAACGGTTGATCTAAAAATATCTAGTCCCAATTTATAAAAAAAGAATTGTTTACAATCAAGAAGGAAATAAGTTATTGGAAGTCAAAACAAAAATGAGAAGAATAAAAGAAATAAATAACAATAAAAACAAAACTTGAAAAGTAATATGAAATTCAATGAAGAAATGAAGAATTTGTTTAAATAAAAATGAAAGGTTAATAAAAAAGATTGATGAAAAATAAGAGTTTAAAAAACAAAAACTATTTTTTGAAAAATTTAAATTAACTTTTTAAATAATAAAGTGACTTTTTTCTATAAATATTTTCAAAACTCTAAATGATTTAATTGAAAGTGATTTTTCAAAAATTTTAACTAAAATTTAAAGTATTATTTTTTGCATATTTTAAAATTTCCTTTGTGAAATGATTTCATAATTATTTTCATCATCATTATAATCACCACCATCATCATCATCACCACCACCATCATCATCATCATCATCATTATCACCATCATCACTCTGTTTTAAATAAAGCAAGCTAATCGTAGGTTTCTCTTGTTTCACTCTTTTTTTCTACTCAAAGACTTCAACTTGCAAAGGTTTTGTTGAGTCCCTTTTTCTAATTTTTTTATATGTTTCTTGACTTTCCCGGAAACGAAAACCTACGTGGCTATTTGGAAAAAATTTGCAAAAAACGTTAATTACCTCGTTTGTAAGCCTTGCATCATTGCTAGTTTACTTCTTGCACATAACTGAACATATCGTGATCGTCGCGTTGAAAGTATTTCACTGTATCTGTTGTCTCTCAAGCATGAAAAATTGAACTCTCTGGACATATAAAGTATCTAGAAATCCATTGTGAAAGTGGCAAATGGATGGCACATGGAGAAGTTTGCAGAATTCGTCTGACGCTTATTTTTAGTGAGTGATAGTAGCCACTTAACAGCTTCCTCCAGCAGAGTGATATTCTAAAGAGTCACAGCTCTTGGAAAACTTCCAGTTTGTTTTTTCCATGACAAGCTTCATCATAAGTTTTACATCTATCGGCCATGTTGGGACAACTATAAAATTTAAAATCATGGTTGAAGCAAAAAAACGTTGATTACACTTCTAATCGTCAATCCAAAGTTTATGCACTCGCCACTAGAAGAATTTGCTAAAACACTAGCTACATAGAAAGATCATTAAAGTCTTTTTTCTGAATTTGTCAAAACTAAAAATTTGCATTCGTAGTCAATATAGCTGCAAGTGTTCCAATTGCTTATTTTTACATTTTTTATTCTTTCTTATAAGCACCCTAACAACTTGTTCCATCTATGAAGTTTTACCCTACACTAGTCGCTTTCATTGAGAACATTATCTTGACAATTTTATTAGTTCATGATAAAATGTTTTCTTATTTATTCTTTTGAGGATCAACCACAAGTATGTTTCTACATTTCTCGAAAGTGCATCATTGAAAAGAAAAACCACCTGCAAAATTTTGCTGTTGTTTGTGATTACTTTTAACCTTAGAAACTCCAACTAAGATGTTGACTTTTAAACTTTCAGAGCTCCACAAAAGCTCAACTTTGAGTAATATTCAGTAGCGTTTTCACGGTTTCATTTTTTGTGCGTTTATATTTAAAATCAATAAACCAGCTTCTAAAAAAATATTTATTCTTCGGTGTAGTGTCTCTTCTCGTCTTGGAAAATCTAATTTACCAAGAAGTAATGATTTATTGATATTTCAAGAACAATCACTGTTTCAGAGTGGTTAAATTGGTTGTGCAAAAGAATTCTTCGTTATACCAAGGTTTTAGAGGCATTTACAAATGTTAAGTAATAAGAACTTTTTAATTCATCGAAACTTCTATTTTCATGTAATCATGGGTTATATCATCAATCGTTAACATTTAATTCAAGTTTTCTTTTTTAAAATACATTACTTTTTATAAAGAAGTCTATAGATCTTTTGTAGACAAGCCACGCCATAAAGTTAACCACTACTAAAAAAAAAGAATACAACATTGAAACTTTAGTTTTAATATATATATTATTTTCATCTAATTTTATTATTTTAAACATTCTATAATTGGAGCTAGACTAAAATGACAGGACTCAACTTTTAGAATTACACATAAGTTCGACAGGTTCTCCGATGAAGATGATAGTCTAACAACTTGTTATGTTATATGATCAGGTTAACGATAGGTTTACTGTAACCTTTATTTTTTTTATGTTATCGTCTGCTCTACTTTTACTTTCATTTATATAATGTTTTTATATATTTTGCTGTTGTTTGTAATAAATGAGACAGTTATTATTTTTTAATGAAAAAACGTGTTTCACAAAAAATAATAAATATTATATTTATGAAAAAGAAAAAAGTGTAAATAAAATTTTAGTTTACAAATAAATAATAAATATTTTTTAATATTTAAGAATTGAAAAATGCATTTTTATTGTTCTAAACACATGTAGATGTTACAAAAAAAGTTGTTAAAAAAGTTTTTTTCCAAATTAAATCCGTCATCGGTCATCCTTTTTTACTAAATATACATGTCTAAAATTTAAATTGAAAATAATATTATTTAAAAACATAATTAAAAAAAATTTCAAAACTTTTTATATATAATTTTTTAATTAATTTAAAAAAGTAACTTAAGTAACACTTTTATTAAAAAAAACAACATTCTCTACAACAATTACTATAATTTTACAAATGTTTTTTTTACTCCAACTAAATTCATTATACCAGCACATTTACATTTAGTTACTGTCACAACGGTTTAACAGCTCTGACCAAGAAGCAGAAAAGGGAAACTCAACAAAGGCTGCTCAAGAGTTACTAGCAAAAAACAAACTGGATAGGCAGCGAATGGAAGAAGAAATCATTGAGTTGAGACAAAGAGCAGTTAGTCTTTTGTCGCCTGTTTTTTATCAGTCTCACAAAATTATAATAACGGGTTTTCAGAACGTCTAGCACAGCGCCATGTCTTTCAAAATTGTTGTTAAAACCTTTGTAATAAAAAATTGATTAATAAAAATTGCAATAATTTGAAAGGAACGAAGAAAGCAAGAGAGGGAAGAAGAAGAAAAAAGATTGGCTGCAGAGAGGTCTGCAGAAGAAGAAAAGAGAAAAGCTACTGAAGTTCGAATGCCTATTAGAACTTTTAACTTTCGACCTTCATAATAGTTTGAATTTTGTTTTTCAAAACTAGAAAGAACTTTTGGTGATTAATATAATTTCACATTAAGACTAATCAATTCAAAACGTCGTATTAAATACCAAAAAAATACGAGACATAACCACAAATACTTCAAACGGTTGTATTATAGCACCACACAACACCACAAAAAATCACTGAAAATTAGGAAGCAAAAAAGAGACAGAAGCAGGAAGAAGAGGAGCGCAAGCAGAAGGAAAGAGCACAGAAGCTTGCCGAGTATGAGAAGCTCAGAAACCCTGCCAAGCCAAACTACGTGATCAAGAAGAAGGTTGGAGACGATGAAGAAGAAGAAGTGGAAGTAAGTGATCCTTCAGTTTTATAAACTTTCAAAAGCAGTTGGTAGAAAATTAAATAGCCCATTGTGATTTGAGACGTAAAAAGTAAGCTTTTCAGGGTTTAAATTTAAGTTTGTGGCTTTTATTCAATAGAACGTAAGGTTTAGGACTTTTTCAGACTTGGCAACAATTCTCGAATAGGTTTTCATGTTTTTTAATTTTTTTATCTAATTTTTAAAAACTGGTTCACAGTTTTCATTATCGATTTGATTTTTAATTTTTATGAACGACAAACGTAAACTATAACTACCTTCTTCAATAACTATTTTTTTGGAGAGCAATATATTTGTAAACCTGAAAATTATCTGGATTTTTAAATGCTCTTTTATCGGAAAAAATATGTCAGTGTTTGCTCTGGTTGCGAGACCACTCTATTAACTCAGTACTCTTCGTTCCAATGACTTCATTCGTCTCTGAAACACACATCTGCCGGGACGCATAGATACGTTTTAAAATCTCATAGACTTTTATATATGCTTAAGGACACATGAAGAGACAGGTGTGTCAAAAGAATTTCAGTTTGTCATTCCAACTAGAAAAAGTTATCAAAATGTCAAAACTAAAAATTTATTGTTTCAAAAAAGATTTTTATGGGATTAATTAAGCTCATTCTCTGAATAAGTCTTTCAAAACTCTGCAATGCAGTCTCTGCATAGCTTCAGAACAGCCAAGACAACATCTTAATGGTTTTTGTGTTTCTAGCAAATACTAAATTCCAGTTTGACAAAACTTGACAAACTTATTAAAAGCATATAATAACCCGATAAAACCAAACTCAATGTAAACAGATTTGTCAATTTTTTTTTCATTATAAATAAATAAATTCAATAAAAATGCCTAATGAAGATGAATCTGACAGTCCATCAATGCAACAAATAACTGCTTCTAATTATTTTCATTTCAAGTATTGCTCTTTGATTGATCTCAATGTCTAAAACACATTTAGTAAGTATAGATACTTCGTGCTGTGTTTTGTCTTATCTGTGCCGAACCGCGCGTCGAAAGATTTACGCAAGTAACAGTAACTTCTTAAATATTTTTCTTCAAACAGGTTGAAGAAACAAAGGTATTATGGCACGTTAATGATGCTTGAAGTGATGAGGGTAACGATGATGATGGTGGTGCTAATGATAATGCCTATAATGATGATGATGGTAGTGCTAATGATGATGATGTTGCAGTTGGTGGATGGTATGTTTGACGATGGAAATGATGATAACAATAAACTCACTACTCATTCTACCAAACAAATCAACACCTCTTTCAACTTGAGCACGACAGTCCCACATTCCTCAAAACTACCATTAGGCGGAGAAGAATAAAAAATCAAAGCAGCAACAACAAGCTGAGAAAAAGGCCATTTTGAGCCAGAGAGTGCCGAAGCTCGAAATCAGTGGCCTCAACGTCTCGAAACTGAGCGAAAAGGCGAAGGAACTGCACCAACTGATCTACAAACTTGAGGGAGAGAAATACGACCTCGAAAAAAATTTCAAATCGCAACAGTTTGATGTTCGTGTTGGTTAAGAGTGGGAAATTTTTTATTCTTTGTGTATTTATCCATGGGTTCGTTTGTGTCTTGTTTTTAACCTTTCAATGTCGTTAATGTTTTGAAAAATTTAAGTATTTTGTTGGTCTTAATGAAAATATTGTAAAAATAGCAGATTATTTAGATGAATAAATAATTAACTATTAATAATATAAGTTTTTCAAAAGTACATTAAAAAAATAATTTGTACAAATATAATTGAATTTATCTATTTTACTTATACTCTGAAAGATTTTATATTAAAAAGAGAAGTTTTGTGCTCACTTTTTAAACAACACACTGTTTCAAGACCCCCAAAAATGTCAAATTGACTTACTGAGAAAAGTCATTAGATTCTTCTGTTTCACTTTCCAGTTTCAAAACTATAGCCTGCTTAAAATTGATTAAAAACATATTGAATGGCTTAAGCTGGGTTATAATTTATAACCCATAATTCTCACTTATATACGATGTTAAACTAACACAGATGATGGAATTAGCAGAGAGAGCAAGACGAAACAACAAAGTTGGGTGAGAAAGTTATATTTATAATGAAAAATGTTTTCACGTCTTCTTGGATATTTATTTATAATTTATTAAGCACCAGCTGTGAGAAGCGAAATGTTTCTTACATTTAAACGAGATTAATGTCTTTCAATTCGAGTTTATTTGGGGTTATGTTAGGTAAACACATTCAAGATACAGTTGGCGTAACTAATAGCTATTTAAGAAGGTTAAAAAAGAGTTTAGAAAATATAACAACTACTAAAAAACAAAAGAAAGAAAAAAATTATTATAAGAATAAAATTAATGAACACTTGAAAACAAAATTGCATTTAAGAGTTCATTGAGCATTCTTTCAAAGGATTAATTTATTCTTTTGAATACAGGAAAGGTGGATTGAAACGCATACAAGCAGGACCAGACGAGTGAGTTCGAATGACTGGGTTCTAATCGAATATTTAGCGAGGACTTTGCTGAATGTAGGGAAATATTAAAAATTATTCGAGTATTTCGGGTTTTCTGAAAACAATTTTTTGAACTAAAGAGCGAAAAAAGCAATACATAGATGCAGTAAAATAGGATTTTTTAAAAAGACTAATGAATACTAATGAAAATGAATGTATTTAGGAAAATTAAACAAAAACTTATACTGTATTTAATTACTGAAGTCGGATCATTACATAAACTAGATGCAATCAACTTTCTCTTTCGATATATTAATAAAAATGATCCATAAAGTTTAAAAAAAGGTTTGATATAAATTATTTTAATCACTCAATCTATATTCTTCAGCGCCATTGACTGGTATAATATTAAAAGATCCAAAGACCCATGAAAGAAACTAAAATATTTTCAGTCATTAAATAAATTAATGAAATCGTTAATTAATAAAATATTTTATTATTTTATTTTCTAATTCATTAATTATGAAACAAAATATTTTATTCATAATTATTTTTCTTTCTAGTCCCACCGACAAAATACAAGAGAAGTATGCTGGAACCCCAGTAAGAATATTATTTTAATATATATATACAAATTTAATAGATTTTTTTGATAACTTTACATTAATGAATAGATAAAAAGAACTTTACTTTTCCCTGGTGTCTAAAAATACTTTCTCCAAAAGCCCAAGTTGTAAAAAAGTATGAATTAAATTGGAAATATGTGGAAATAAACAACACATAAAAACATTAAAAAATACACATTAGAAGCACTGGAACATGCCCAAATTCCATGAAAACATAGAATAACAAGATCACGAATAAGAAGCAAGTAGATTTGCAATAGAATGGACACTTTCAAAAAAAAGGTTAAGATAGACATGAAGAATGTGTATTTAGAAAAAAGAAAACAAATGGATACATTTATTGGTGGCGTAATGATTAAAGGTATTGCTCAGTCGAATGACTTATGGCCGAGTGCTGCAGAATTGAAAAACTTAGATTGCAATCGCATAGTTACGGCATGCTTGTGTGTGCAAGTCTGATTTGTTTTTAAACCTGGTAGAAGAAGCAATGAAAAACCTGATTTAATTTCATGGGGGTTTATTGAGTTTTTAGTGTTCATTTGCAAGCTGTTGAATGGATGAAAAAAATTTTGCAAAAAACTCTTACATGAGGAATGAAGGTAGCGTTGTCTAAAATGATGTATACGAAAATAATTAGCTCTAGTGGGATCGGGAAGGCGTTTTTCTACAATAAACAATGCAAGGAATGGCTCGGCTACCGATGCTGAAACGTTGTGTCTGTTGCGTTATTTTGAAGACTGTAAACAAATCTGAAAAGATTGACGTCAATATTTACAATAAAAATATTATTTATAATTACAATATTCAGTATATGCCCAATAAAAATATTAAATAAATCATTTTTATGTGCGTGTACTCATGTTATCAAAGTCTTTTAGATCGGTTTGGAACAACTGAAATAAACTTTTCAAAATGCTTTGGTTAGGTTTATAATGTTTCCAACTGTTCAGACAATAAGCTAAAAGCATTTAAGTTACCTTTCAATTTAATTTTTATTCTTCCATTTCTAAAATAGAAAAAAATTCCGCTTACATGCAAAATAAACTATCTATCTGAAGATTGACAAATTTAATTGATAATCGCCAATGATTAATAGGTAAGAGTTGACAAATTGTTCAAACGTGTATATTTCAGTTGCTGAAACTTTAAAAACATATAAAAAACTTTTTTATATAGGTTTTCCAAATGTTTTAAGTTTATATAAATAAACTCTGAACGTCGAGAGTCTCTTTGCAGATAAACGAACACTTTTCAACCACTCCTATAACCACCACCAATACACCTACAAAAATTATGGCTATAAGTGAACGGCGATGTTATAATGGTTAAGACGCGTGGTAATTACTCGAATATCTATTCCTGATATCGCCTAGTAACAGGCACATAATCTTCTATAAAGAAAAAGTGCTTTACATGTAAAAAATGAAAAATGTAAACTATTTTTCTAAAAAAATTCGAAGAATAATTTATCATCTTTGAAATTAAATCATACTATTTGAAAGCGTTAGCTCCGATACATCAATTTTTGACTTTTCATATTAAAAGAAAGGTTCTTATTTTTAAATAATTCTGCAATATTTTATTCTGAATATATTCTCTAACTTTGAGTATATTTTCATTTGACGCATTGTTTTTGAGTTTTGGAGATCTATTCTTTCTTAACATTCTCGTAATTTTCTTATTCCCTATATATCATTCCGTATCTGCAAACTCAATAGTTCTAAAAAAAGTAATTTTAAAAAATTATATATTGTTAATTCGATGTAGACATTTTCTTTATATTATTTTGATATTTAAAATAAATTGTGTTTGTTCTAAGGGAATAATAGCATTTATATTTTGTTTTTAACGAAAAAAAACTGTAAAAATAAACGAACCATATATTGCGTCAATAAAGACCGGTGAGTTGACTAAAACCTACTTAATTATAACTTTTCTTCTTCCCATTATATTAATTTTTCTAACAAATCTAAAATTTTTCCCATAGTTTCACCTAACACAACACTGATCTTTTTAGTCTCTACACTATTTTATTATTATCATTATTATTGTTCTATCTTATGCAAATTTATTCAAAAGAATTCTTTTTACAATTTAATAATAAAAATAATGGGGAGCTTAGTGCAGAGGCTAGAGCGACCATCAACAGACTAGGATTGGCAAGACACCGCCAGCATTGGCATTATCGTGGCAGACGAGGCGGAAAACTTGTAAAGGAACGCCAAAGCCGGCACGCTCTCCGAAGCCATGAGCCAGTTGTCCATGAGAAAGTTGATAGGCACAAATACCAGAAGAGTGGGCCTCCAGTCGTGCTGGGCCTACTCAACACTAGGTCTCTCCACAATAAGGTTGATGATGTTCTGGAGACCATGAAAGAGTACAAGATAGACGGACTGTTTCTGGTTGAAACTTGGCATGATCCTGAGTCAGTCTGTATCAGCCGACTGCGGCAGGAGGGCTTGATAGTGGTCGAAAGATCAAGGCCTAGACTCTCCAATACAGTAAACACGCTGCATACAAACCACGGGGGAGTTGCAGTCGTGGCTGACTCTGGATTCCAGGTTGCACCATTGGACACACAAGTTCAGTCCTCAAGTCTCGAGCATCTTTGTGTCAGAATCACTTCTGGTTCAAGGGCAGTCATTGGTTTAGTTGTTTATCGAACAGGTTATGCTTCTAGCGTGTTCTTCAAGGATTTCAATGAAATCATGAACACCTTGGCCACATACAGTGAAGAAGTATTAATCCTGGGAGATTTCAACTTCCACCTTGAAAATCCAAGTGATAACGATACTCAGACGTTTCAGAATATTTTGAGCTCTCATGGTTTCCAGTCATCAGTCAACCAACCAACCCATAGTCAGGGAGGGTGGCTTGATGTTTTTGCCTCGAGAAAGAGTCTTGAAGTTGACTGCATTGAGGTAGGCTTCTCTGACCACAAACTGTTGGTCTGGAAGTGTCAACTGACCAAGCCTCCTCCTGTGTACAAAAAAACTTCTAGTAGACGCTGGAAACTCTTGGATAGAACAGAGTTTGCTCAACAGGTTCGATTGTCTCCACTCTCGTCTAACACTGACCTTGATGTAGATTCAGCTGCTGACCTCTACAGCTCCACTTTGACTAGCATTCTCGATAAGTTGATTCCTATTAATACTGTTAGAGTGCACCAGAGGCCTTCGGACCCTTGGTTTGACCATGAGTGTCGCGCCTCTAAACGCCTTAAGAGAAGTCTTGAGAGAAGCTACAGTAAGTCAAAAAATGAGCAAGCACGTACTGCCTGGGTCAAGCAGTTGAAAGTTTACAAGAGTCTGTGCAGACGCAAGCGAGAGCAGTTCTGGAACTTGAAGCTTTCTCAGTCCAAAGGGAAGCCAGCTGACACCTGGAAACTCATCAATAGCATCGTGGGCAGAAGTAAGACGTCGTCAGTCTCAGGCATCAGTGCTGATGACTATCACGCACACCTCACAGAGAAAGTTGCGTCGGCGAGAAGGTCAATCAATGCCCAAGATGATCCAACATTTTCATTCTGCGAGCACGGGCTCAGTTTGAATGGGTTCAGCATAGTCGACGAAGAAGAAGAAGTTAGGGCTATTCAAGGGCTTCCGAATAAGCAGTGCTCGAATGACCCGGTTCCCACATGGCTGTTGAAAGAGATATCTGGAATAATTGCTCCTTTTTTAGTGAGCTTATTCAACAGGTCTTTTTCGACAGGCAGGGTTCCGAAGTCTTTCAAGTCGGCCTACATCACGCCACTGCTCAAGAAGCCAAGTCTTAAACTCACTGAAACTTCGTCGTACAGGCCTATTTCAAACTTGAGGGTGTTGTCCAAACTCATGGAAAGATTAGTTCTCCACAGAGTAGTCAACTACCTCGCAGAATTTCATCTTTTCCCTCTCTTGCAGTCAGCCTACCGTCGTCATCATTCGACAGAAACTGCCATAACCAAAGTCTTTTCAGACATCGTTAGGGCAGCAGATGACGGTAAGCTTACATTGTTAGTTTTGCTTGATCTATCGGCAGCTTTCGATCTGGTAGATCACGCAACACTGCTCCGAAGACTGCACATCTCTTATGGTTTCTCTGACTTTGCGTTAGACTTGTTTAGGGACTACTTAAATGACAGATGTTTTGACATCCACTGTAGTGGGACAAAATCGACAATGTCGGTTTCCGCTGTAGGAGTCCCCCAAGGTTCAGTCCTTGGTCCTTTACTGTTCTCTTTGTACACTGGAGATTTGGAAAAAATAGCAGCTAGACATGAGCTCGCTTTTCATCAGTACGCTGATGACACCCAGATTTACGGTCACTGCATTAAAGGTCATCAGGCTGACCTGCAAGAAAGGGTGTCATCATGCATTGATGAAATTGCTGCTTGGATGGGTGCCAATCAACTGAAAGTTAACTCCAGCAAAACTGAAGTTATCTGCCTCTCATCCCGTCGAAACTCTACTCACACTCCCAAAGATCCAGTTCGCATTTGTCAGAACGAGATAATTCCTTCCGATAGTGTCAGAAACCTAGGAGTTTATCTCGACAAAGACCTCACCATGACGACACACATTAACAAGATGACTCAAACCTGCTTTGCTTCATTACGCCAAATACGATCCATAAGATGGTTATTGACCAAGGTCTCACTGAGAACATTGGCTTCTGCTTTGGTTCTCAGTCGAATTGACTATGGCAATATCATTCTTACTGGGTCGCCAATGACGCAGCTGCAGAAAATTCAGTCTATAATCAACACCACAGCTAGGCTCATAACAGGTGCTAGAAAGTATGATCACATCAGCCCTGTTCTCAAGGAGCTTCACTGGCTCCGTGTTGAAAATAGAATTGAATACAAAAACATCTTGTTAATGCACAAGTGTCTGTCTAATGAGTGCCCAGATTATTTGTCGAGCAGCATTGTCATGAGAGCAAGTCTTCCCCAGAGGGAAAGACTCAGGTCTGCTAGGTCAAGAGATGTAGTTCCACAGAGCTACAAACCCAAGTATGCAGGTGCAAGAAGCTTTTTTGTTGCAGCGCCGACTCTTTGGAATAGTCTTCCCAATAGACTCAAATCCCCGAGCTCGACCGCGACATTCAGCCGTTCCCTGAAAACGTACTTGTTCGACCGATAACAATAACTTAAAAATTTAAAAATATACTGCTCATTTTTCATTAATCAATTTCTTGCTTCCCAATTTCATTCTTCTTTTTTATATATTTATACTAATGGTCAATAATAAGTGTAAAATAAATAATAATAATAAATAAAAAATAATCATAATAACATAATATAGATATTTACTTTTTTTTCTTCTTAAATTTATTGTTATTATCATTTCAGTTTCAATCTTTAAAAAAAAAATATTTTGTCTATTTAAAAAATATATATATGTATATATATGTATATATATGTGTGTTTGTATGTATGTATATGTATGTATATATATATATAAATGATTTTTTTGTTAAATTTCAATAACTTACTTGTCCTATATTTTCCACTTATTCATCTATCATTAATATTATTTTCCATAACCAAGTGGTCTTGAAGCCCGTCCGGGTTTACGCCACGTTAATAATACTCGTCGTTGTATTGTATTGTATTGTATTGAATTCAAAACTTTAAAAATTCTGCAACAACAGAATGCTTCGCTAGCACTATATTCCATAAACCCGCATCGGCGTTTAGACTTTTGAAAATTGATTCTTAGTGTGTTAATAAAAAATCCTATTCCAAAACATCCATATCGAGCTTTTTTAACAATCTACAACTCGCTTTACACACTCACCCTGAAATGCCTTTTCTCATATCTCTAGCAGAACACAGATATTCATGTTTGTTGACATATATTTATCTATTATATATAATCAAATTTAATAATTTTAACATTCTAAATTTCATTTGCTTTTTCAGTCAAAAATCGAGATGTACAGCAAGTACGAGAGAAAGAAGGACAAGCGATCTTACAATGACCGCATGGGCCTTTTTACGGGCCCTGTTTACTCCTATCCTGCAGACCGAATCCTTCCGGTAAAGAACGTGGACTGGGACGAAGAAGGAATGCCAATATACTCTGGAGAAGTTCTTATACACGAAGCTAAAAAATTTGATAGCCATATGATTGAGACTGCTGCAGAAAAAACAGCAACGATTTCCGAGCGAAAAATAGAGCAAAAAGTGGCCCCAAAGGTTGAACCAAAAGTGGCACCAAAGGTTGAACCAAAAGTGGCACCAAAGGTTGAACCAAAAGCAGCCCCAAAGCTTGAACCAAAAGTGGTACCTAAAGTTGAACCAAAGGTTGAAACCAATGTTCAAAAAGAACCTGAAAAGATCGAAAAGAAAGAATTGAAAAAGGAAGAACCCAAACCCGAGAAAAAGGAAGAGAGTGAAGAAGAGGAAGAAAGTGAGGAAGAGGAAGAAAGTGAAGATGAAGAAGAAGAGGAAGAAGAGGAAGAAGAAGAAGAAGAGGAAGAAGAGGAAGAAGAAGAATAAAGGTTTCTCTTTAGGTTGCTTTTTTTTATTATTTAAAACTGATCAGTTGAGAATATTGTCCTAAATTGAGTCTTTTGTGGTGAGCCGTCATAGAAAAATAGAAAAATAAATTAACAATTATAAAAATCATTAATTTGTTCGGAGTATTTTTTAAATCTTTAAACCGTTTATCTTCACGCTTAACCTGCTAGCCTTTTCGCAAGCAGAAATCGAATGAGCGATAATATAAACTAAATGAGCTAGGCTTTTTCAACAATTTTTTTTCTATAGAATAACTTATTGAATTCCTAATACTTTCAAATTAATTGATTTTTCAAACATTATTTAACCAACAACTCGTATATGCCGAGCTCGAATAACCCTATCGACATTTTCCGAAACCCCAAAGGTTCATTGAAACAAAAATTATAAATTGTTTTATTCTTTAAATAATTAATTTAATGTTTTAATTTTAATAATCTTAATAATAAGTAATTAATTGCGAATTTTTAAAAATTAGTTTATTAAATAATATATCCGAAAAAATAGGATAAGATAACTTGCACTTTTGTTTTTTTTTAATAATTCAATAATTAATAAATAATTTGAAACAATTAATTTAATTAACTTTTTAGTTTCGAACAAGCTCGAAAGCTCAGGGATATGACTCATATCATATGAGAGTTAGGATATTCGAAAGATATTGAAATAATGTAAAAGAGAACCAATTAATGAACAATTTCACAACGTTTAAATTATATTTCCATTTTTCAGATTACGAGAAAAAAGAGGAAAAATTTCTCAGTGTTCTGTTGACTATTGGGAACTCTATTTTCAAATTACTCTTTATAAACTTCCACATGTCTGCCATGACATTTAGATACCGTATTGAACTTTTAAACTTCCAACGGACTTTCAAACTCTTTGTTTTATTTTATTTATTCCCTTCGTTTGAAAATAATTATTCGATTTCTATCAATTCAACATGCATTTGAATAAATGTTACATTCTGGAATTTTAGAGCTTGATGTCTCGATTAATGAAGTGATATTTGCTTTTTTCGGATAACACTTTTGTCAGAAAATTTTTCTTGATTGTCAACTTGGTCGCGAAACTAAAATTTTATTATCATTATAAGAGTGATAAAAAATTCATAGAACATTTATAATATAATATCAGTGTTAAAAGTGCTGTAAATACTTTAAAGAAAAAGCAAACAAAAATAAATGAACACTGAAGAATAAATATCTATAAGCCACCATAATAATGCTAGTCAGTATTGATAATACTATGAATCAATACAAAATCATAATTAAAATAAAAAAATATGAATGAAAAATTGAGGTTAGAAAAAGAAAAAAACGAAAAGCAGGGACTTGGTTAGGCAATATGTTCAGATGATGGATGCCAGGGTATTACAGGCTAGAAGGCTAAATCAAGATAACTGTTGCTTCATCGGACAGTCCCTCATCTTCCACCCAAACTTCAAAAAAATCATTTTATTTTAACTAATTTAAACTTTTAACAGACTATTTGAGCGCAAAAAGTAGTCTATCGATGGTATATTTAATGATAATTCATGAAAGTCAATGTGTTTCATTCTTGAATATGGGAAGCCTGGCAGCTTCTTATTGGGAAAAATACTTTTAATTAAATGTTCAAGACATTTTTAAAAGCTATACTAGAAATTCAAATTTATGACTTATTTTATAAATTTAAAAAAGATATCTTTTGAAACAGTAACCATCGTCTAGATTTTTTTTAATATCTGCTTGTTAAAAAATTTTCTTAAATCTTGAAGCACTCTCAATTCAAGTGGAAGCAATGCTCAAAAAACAGTTTTTTGCATTAAACCTTCTTCACTGAGACTTCAAAATCAAAAGCTTCAAAGGATCTAATTATTTTTTTTATTTTTGGATTAAATGTTACAGAATGTAAGGCTAAAAACATGTATTTCTCATGTGTACAAGAAGCTTTTATATTTTCTTTTTCAAGTTTTGTTAAATTTTATATTTGAAAATAACCTAGCAAAAAAAATTGAGAAAAAAAAGTAAATATAAATTATAAAGAAACCTTCAAAAAATACTTAATTAAATGTCTTAAATATTTAAAAAGCATTAAAAATACTAAGATAACTAGAAGAAATTATAATAGATTCGTAAAGAAGCGATGATTGTCGTAAGAATGCGACCAGTGCGCCTTGGTGTCGTGATAGCTTTTAGGCGTCATAACAAGTGCATCGGATGCATATAGAGACGGTCGTCAACGTTTGAAGCGTCGAGAGGCAATATGCGATGCTGATATAAGTTTGATAATGCTCCAATGAGCCGATCGCTGGACGGCTTGGCTGGCGACGAGTGAGTGTTTGATTGAATAAGTGAGTATGTGGGTGACCGAATCGGTAAACTAGGCGCTAAAAGATACACTAAATAATGGGTAGATTGATTCAAATGGTGGTTTGATTAAGCAATGTATTATTATCTATAAAAACTCATGTTGAAAAATTTGAAAATATGTGATATTTTAATCTCTAATATGCCTATCTCATTTAAAGACCTATATTAAAGTTATATAGCGTCAAGTACGCAGCTTTGAAATGATATGTCACTCGCAGAGGGTGTCTCGAAACCAGAGAACAAATAAAGAAGCATATTGAAGATAAAATTTAAATTGGATAATAAATTGGATAAAAACATTAAATAACAATAATAAATTATTTTTATTCGTTGAAATAATCGAAACGAAAATAATTTTTTTAATGTTTTAAATTTGAATGAAATAAATAAAAGAAGGCTTACCACAAAAAGAGCTAGATGCTCATGGTAGACATGTCTCTGACCAGAAAATTCCAACATAGCTTCGAAGCTATTTTTTCAACTGCTGCTCTAAGAAAAAGGACAGTTTGGTTTTCAAAGGTATGAAAAATATTTCCAAAGAAAAAAAGTGTTAAAAAAGACGATTGTTTAATTGTTTTTAAAAAAATAAGTTAAATTAAGTAATTCAAGAAAGTAAACATCAGAAATTATATATATATATATATATATATATATATATATATATATATTTTTAATGGAATAAAAAAAATAATGTTAAAACGAACAAAATAATGATACGGAAAAAGTCGTTCATAAGGTTGGTTTAATTGGACGGATTTATGGTAGGAACATTCAATCGATGTAGTGAAGAAAAAAGTGACAAGAATTGTTTATATAAACCAAAAAAGAATTATAATTAAAAAGTAACTAATTTTTTTACCTTAACAAGTTAACTACGCTCTAATTATAATGTTTTAGCTAAATTTTCTTTACAAAAATTGAAATAGAAGCAATTTTATGAAAGTAGGAGCTTCAGTAAGAGGAGTAGTCTAATCTACAGGTTTATGTGGAGGCTTTAGAAGGAAAGAAGAATTGATGGAAGGATCATTTAAAAGAGAATGGATGTAAGAGTTTTTATATTTGTGAAGGAATTCTGGGTTGAATTTCAAAATAAGTAAAAGATAAATGAATAAAAGATGGATAGATGAAGAGATAGAATGGTGAAAATGGATGAAAAAAGATGAATGAAGTAAAACCTCAACGGTTGACTAGATGAATGAGTAATAGGAAAAATAAATTTTGAAAAAGGATGGATGACAGAGTAGATTGATTCAGCATCGACTGAAACGTTATTTACAATTGCGTGTGTTTGTGTGTGTTTCGTAGTGTTTGTCTTAGTTTGTATACGTCTATGTGTGTGCATTTTTTGTGTATGTATAATATACATAAAATTGTATATGTTACAATCAAAACGCGTAATCAGGAATTTCACGTAAAGCCTGAAAAAACAAGGCATTTCACGAAAAGCCTGAAAAAACAAGGCATTTCACGTAAAGCCTGAAAAAACAAGGCATTTCACGTAATTCATCTGGTCAATACGCGTAATGACTTAAAATCCAGTCATTTTACGAGATGCCTGAAAAATTCATATTTCACAGATTAAAATAAAAAATTAAATTTTTAGTAATTTATTGAGCGCTTTTCATTCATATTTTAAATTTTAAAAAAGAATACATTAAAACATTTTTAACATTTTATAATAGAAGTTTTCGAAAAGTATATTAATCAGTTTAAAATAAAGAATCATTAAATCAATGATGATGATGCTGATGATGATGATGATGATGATGATGAGGAAGAAGAAGATGATGATGATGGTGGTGGTGCTGATGATGATGATGGTGCTGATGATGATGGTGCTGATGATGATGGTGCTGATGATGATGATAATGATGGTAATGAAAATGACTCTAATGGTTGCAAATCTTTCTAGGCTTGGGCACTTTTGTTTTCTGCATTACAACCATTCACAATGTATTCCCATTGCCAAAAAGAGACAGAAGGCTCTTTCTGGATTGCCCCTTAAATGAAATTCACAAAGACAGCAATTTCAACCCAACTTCAGATAGGAATCTAGCACCGAATCATGCCACAACTACAGGTCACGACCCAGGGAGTGCTGAAGCTACTGATGGAACATAACTCCCAGAAAGCAACGGGTCCAGACATGCTGCCAGCAAGTGTGACTGCATCGATGTATGACGTAGATGTAGATCATTATGATAGGCAGTGATATTCCAGTTGTTAAAATCATTTAAGTTTTAGTTTCTATTTAGTATGTATAAAAATCATGATTTAAACAAAACTTTTCAAAATCAACTTATTCAAGCTCTGAAATTTTCAGATTTATTACACGAGTTGGGTTAAGTTCTCATCATAAATATACCCCTGAAAGGTATAGATTGCTCCGATTGAATTGATTTCCTATAGTACTATATTAGTATTTGCTTATGTTTCTCCCAAGTTTGTTTAAATATTCTTCCTAACTCTATTTTTTTCTGTTTTCACATCAAGTTCGTCCATCAATTTCCTAATCTAAAAGTCAAACGTTCTTTATCCTTACCAGAGCTGACCTGTGCAACACAAAATACAAATAAACCACTACCAAACCTCACAACCACTGTAACAATCACCGTTTCGGGAAACAAGAGTTCAACGCTTTTCCATTCAAACAGTGCCTCAAGCACCACTTCTGTCGCTGATGTGGTCACTGCATTCAAGGCTGCTCTTTTCATAGGTTCATGAGGGGTGCGTAAACGGTAGTGTGTCCCAAATCTATATCATAATTGTCAACTTTAAACACACATGAGGTTTTAAAGCTCTAGCATTCAGTGTGCATTCACGCCACTTCAATAACATTTATAAATGAGTATAAAAGTGTATTTCTAAATATAAAATATTTTTTTGTGATTTTGATTTACAAATTTTTTTGATTTATATGTTATACAATTCTTTTTAATTTTGAAAAACCTCTTTAGTAAAATTATATAAATATATTGTTAAAATAATTTCATCTTTTGATAAGTTGATAATATTTTAAGCTTTTTATGAGATCAATAATTGTTAGCATGATACAAAATCATTTACTTGACCAACGTGAAGCTGTTTTTTGCCTATGTTCAAGATAGAGAACAAGTGAACGGTTGGCCGAGTAGTTAACGACTTGCAGCTAATAGTCATAACTCGTGGGTTCGATTCTCATTCATTTCCTAGTAGTCTACAATGTAGACTGTCTCCATGAAAACAGATGGGTGCCGCTAAGAGAAATTTGAGCCCCAATTAAGAATATAAAATTTATAATATTTCCTCTTCGACCGGTTATTGAAACGTTTATTTTTTTAAAGATTGAAAACAAAAATTACTTTCGACAAATGAAGGAAAATCACCAAAATTATTGCTGCATACACGATCTCAGGTTGAGAACTCTTTGTGTGAGTTCCTTTGGAGGGACAGAAACCGAAGTACTGACATTTTCATGACAATTCTTAAGGAACTTTTCTAGTTTCATGTTTTTCAATGAAAAATACAATTGAAACTAGTGAATTCTATGTTTATAATATTTTCAATGTGACATATTGTGCATATAAACAGCTAGTGTATTCTGTGCAGCTTACGACGATGAAATTCTAGCCATTGGTCTAGCTGTGAAAAAGATCTCAAAGCAACACCCTGGCAGAAGATCTTCTTGATTGACAGAAGAAAAAGTTTTTTAAGCTTCGAAAAAAGCTGCAAGGTTCTCCGATTTGCATCGTATAAAACCAACAAAGCCAGCAAAAGAAACTTGTGACAGAGCAGTGCATACTTTGAGACATTGGTGCAAGGCTGCACACAAAACCGCATTTACCCTGAACCGATGCAAACAATATAATCGTGTCACATGGTGGGCGATGAAAAGAATCTTCTAGCAAGTTATTACATTTTGTGATAGATGTAAAAATAAAAAATAAATAAATAAATAAAAAATAAAATTAAATAAAAATAATAAATAAATCAACAGTGCCACGATGAAAAGACTATTCACATAAACAAAAAAATTAATTATGTGTTATTTAAAATAGAATATTTACTATTGTGAGTATTAGAATTGCTGTGAGACATGTTTTAAATGTAATGAGAAATTTAGAGAATATGGTTTAATGTATGTGAAGCAATTAAAATATGGTCTCCAATTAGACGCCTGAAAGATGCCAAGTGTTGGAACAAAATTCGATGTTTTTTACACAACATTTCGATTTTTTTGTTTTTAATCAATAAACTCAAAATTATTATTATTGTACATAATAAATTACAAATAATAAATAAAAACGTAATTAAAACACCGATTACTCTAGAATAATGCGTGATCTGTGAACAGTATTGATGGCATTTATGCTTCATCAGAAAGTCAATAACCGCATTGTCTGGGCACCTTCATCATTGGCTTTCTAGCATTATTATATATTTCATTTCATGACAATTGATTATTCTTGTATTTCTTTCAACGTTATTTAGTAACATAAGTTTCAAAATTATTTTATTTGCATTTCAACTTTTCTGTCTACATTGTTTTTTGGTGATTTTTAGCTCATGACATTCACGCTACATTTCAGACCGCCATTGAAAACTGATATGCTTCTTGAAGATGCATGAAGACACAACAAATAAATAAACAAAAAAGCACAAGATGTAGAAAAATTGAAAAACGAGCACTTGATTTTTAAATTAAAAATTGCTTACCCATATTTATTTCCCTCCGAAGAACTGTTTTCAAGATACGCAACAAATCTTTCCAAAATTTTAAAGTTCTATCAACCAAAAACATAAGTATTCTTTTCTTCCTTCATTCCAGCACACCATCGCCATTTCCCTATTCGATGCCTTTATTATGCAGCGCTATTAATTCTTTGCAGCTTTCAGGATGCTTGCAAAGTCCCTGCGTGATTTTAATTGTCTTTATGCAAATCAGGACTCGCTAGTTAAACGCCGAAAAATAAAAAACGCCACAGCATTCATTCTCATACACATACACACTCAAGCCAACATTTTTACACATCCATGTGTTTTCTTGTATCTACAAAAGAAGTAAAAATACACTAAATCAAATATCTTTATTTTATTCGTATGTAGAAAAAAATAATTCGGAATAACACAAAATGGACGTAAAAGACGACCAAGTTACAAAAAAGAAAAGTGACAGATTGTTCAAAAGTGTGCAGAAAAACCACATCAAGTAATCATAAAGACACTTAAAAAATACAATCACAGACGCGTGCAGACAAACAAAGAAAAACACATGGAGGGATCTTTGCGAAAACACTTTCGTTATAAAAACAATGAAACAGAAAGGGAGGTAGAAGGGTCCTTCAAACACGGCCAGGCTACCATTAAAAAATATTCCCTCATGTTGTCCCTTGTCAGATTGTTTGAGTGTATTTGTGAGTCTTTGTTATTTTGAGTCCGAGTATGTGTGCCTATTTCTAAATGTGGGCTTTTGTGAATGTGTGATTTTAGGAATGTGTGGGTGTGAATGTGAATGTATGATTTTAGAAATGTATTTGAGATTTTGTTTTTACGACTATGTGTGTGGTTGTTTTGGTAAGCTATTTCTGCTCAAAAACTATTTTAAAATATTTTTTATTGTTTTCTAGGCTTGCATAGATTTGCAAACTTTTAAAAAATTTATTTAGACAGACATTAGGACAAAATTCAAAACAAAAAAGTTTAATTCTTCAACGTTTAACAGAATTTCAGCCCATAGATGACTATCGTCGGTTAGAAAACTAAAAAAAGGTTCACGAATCTTCAGGAGAAACTGCAATCAAGTCATTTAGTCGACACTTGTAGTATTCAAGTGAAATTCTAGTTTAGCTAGATTTTTTAAACCTTTATCATCAGAGATGAAGCCAGCCATGGTTACAGCTTTTGACAAAACCACAGCAGATCACCCTCGTCGTCTTTTTCCATTTTGCACAATTTCAAAAAAAGTTGTGCGAATGTTTCAGAACCCACGAAACCTTATTCACAGCATTAGATATATTTAATGATTTCTTGAAAAAGATCGGACAGAAAATTGCGAAAAGAATTATGTTGCTGGTCAGAGGAAAGCTAACAGTTCAAAATTGGCCATTGATGCAGCTGAGCCGAAAGAGGCTTTAACAAAAACATTCGATTTTTGTTCCAAAAAGATGAAAATACCTGAATGATAACTAAGTCAATAATTCAATGTTAAAAAATCTAAAGTAAACTTTGAGAGTTTTTCTCTTGTTTGGTGGCAACAACACGAAGGAGCGAAACTTGCAAAAAAGTACTTGTCATTTCCTGAAAGTTCAGTTCCTTGTGAAAGTCTATTCAGCTTGTCAAAACACATAGTTACTAATGTCAAATATGCTGAAAACATTGCGTTAAAATACGATTAACGCACGATTGAAATTTCAATCGAACAATTAACGGCGATTAATATTTTTATCGTGGAACAGCTCTAATTTATTTTTATATTAAGAAATACTGTAAAATTTTGAATAACATTTTTAATGGCTTTTATTCAGTAAATAATTTATTCGTATCAAAAATTATATTAATAAAAATATGTTACAAATGTTTTATAATAAAACAGGGCTAAAAATAAAAATATTACTATTTTCTAAAGTGTAAAAAAAAATTAATCAACTAAATGTAGAAAATTTGAAAAAATATTATTCTATATTACGGAGGTTTTAAAACATGCTATAAAAAATCTGTTCAACTTATCTAATAACTTCTGTAATATTCCGTAATAGCAGGAATGTGAGTGTCGCTCGCTTGAAAATAAAAGACCGTAGTAAACATACAAAGCTAAATGTAGAATATGGCTCTGAATTTAATGGTTTTTTGAGCTTTCTTACTAATACTTTGTAACTGACTAGGATGATATTAATGGAAAAAAGCAAGAGAAGAAAAATAAATATAATAAAAAGATGTTTTACAAAATATGAAAATGGCTACAAAACTATTAGTTAGAAAATGATCAATTCTTTCATGAAGATGTGATGGGTTGAAAGATAGGAGATGAAGATTAAGTCTCATGAGTGATCATTCATATTTGTAGGAAGCAAAGGACTTTTCTGGCCTCATGTTGTGCAAATGATCAAACTATGACAACGTAAGCTGCTTGGATGCATTTCTTAGAAAAAGTTTAAATGTAAACAAAAATGAAAATGGTAGAAAGCAAGAAGTGAAACTGTTCTAGAGAAAAACAAGAATGAAAATGTCTAGAAATATGTATGTGTTATGTGTATATGTTACAATGAATGTATAAAGTCATGAAATCCATGTAATCCTGATTCAATCAGTCATTCCATGGATTTTTTTATAGATTTATTAAATAAAAATTTATTCATCGTAAACTTCTGCCAATAAACTATAACACTTAAAAAAATATTACAACACAATTTTAGCTTTCATAGTAAGCATGCCAGGGTGAAAATTGGTGAAAGGGATGGGGGGCCCCTCCCCTAGAACATATTGTCGATTTTCATTGAAAAGTTAGGCCCCCTTTACGTTTCAGCAAATCCCCAAACCGGCTTTCTTTTATAAAACAATTTCAATAAATTATTAATCAAATCTTTTTATTATTTTTTTCTATAGTAAGTTTTCTGGAAAATCCAAATTAAAAATTTTTATTTTTAGTTTTCCACGTATTATGCGTTGCTTTCTTACAAATATGAAATACTAGTTATTGAAAATAAATTGAGTTTAAACTTACTCTTTTAAAATAAAAAGATCAAAACCAATAATTGTGGATTTCATTTTAGTGTTAAAAATTAAGTTGCGTTAGATGATTTATTGGGTTTTTTATGCATGACTATTTCAAAACCAAAGTTTTCTTTAACAAAAAAAGTAAAATTTTATATTAAATTATAGTTTCAACTTTGCAAGTTTGCTTTTTGAAGAAAAGAATTCACAAATTTTAACCGTTGGTGACCCGTTTAAAGCCACTGTTCGGGCTCTTTTTTCTATGGAAAAAAAATATAGTCTCAAATTGAAAAATTATTTGAAGCTGTAAATGATTAAAAAAACAATCAAAATTTACTTTTTCTTTTTGTGAATGTGATATCTGTTCGAAATCTTCCAGAATAAGATAGAATCAGTTTTTTCAGTTTCAGGAAATAGCTTTTAAAAGGTCTCGTTGACAGCATTTATACGATTTGACCAGTTATGGGAAACGTTTAAGTTTTTCAATTAAATTGGTTAAGTTTTATGATAGATCCCAATTTCTAATTTTCAATTTAAAATTGAAGCCAAGATCATTTTCTACACTGGGGGAAAAACTTATTAATGAACTGAGCATACTGCATATCAGTACACCTGAGTGTGAAAAAGGATTCTCAGTGATGAATTGGCAGCACTCCAATGACAGAAACAATGTTCGAGGCACTCTGAGATACCTTTTATTCATCGAAACTAATGAGGCAAGAATAGGAGATATCTTGGCTTGAAAACAATGCGCATTCGGCATTGGACTCTTTCAGCTGTCAAACCAAATCTTCAAGAGAGGAAAAGCAAAATTGTCAAGTCAACCAAAACAACTTCTTCTATCTCTGACAGAACCGAAGATACCAAACGATTTTTAATGATTATGTTTAACCAGTGTAACAGAAACATATTTAAGAATTGCGTTAATAAATTTGTAAATTTTTTATAGATAAATCTTTATAGCATTTTTATACAAAGATAAGAAAACAAGTTTTCAAGTACATTACTAGAAATAAAACTATAAAAGTGAACTAAATATTAATGCATACATTTCAAGATGTTTATTAAACTTTTGTACATTCACTATCGACCTCTCTTGGAGAAAGTGTTCAATTTTTGCCTTGACGCATGTAACTGTAAAACTTGTTAAATTAAAAGTGGCGCTCTTGAATTTGAGGAAAGAGCGCTATAGAAATCTATTTGATTGATTGATTGATTGATACCAAAGTTTGATGAACTTTTGTATACAAATATTAATTAGAAAAAAAAGTCTCAGTATTGTGAACAAAATTTTGATAAAAAACACAATTTTAGTTAGCATAATATTTATATCACAATATATATTATATAAGACATATACAAATCCTATGCAAAAAATTTTATTCATAAATCATAAACAAAGCAAAAATTCATTAGTATTGTTTAAAAAAAATTTCTAGAAACATATTTTTTTTTTACACAATGTGAATGTTATTCAAAAATGCAAAGTAAAATCGTGTTTTTGGGTGAAAACTTTCAAGAAAAGTGATGAACTTTTGTTATTTGTTTATATTCAAAGGTCTATCAAACTTCAGTATGCCAACTTTAATTTTACAAAATATTTTCTCGAAGTTTTATGCGTATCTTGCAAACTAAGAATGTGTTTGGAAGCACAATTATTTTTAACTTTATAATTAATTTGATTTGGTTTAGTGTTTTTTTCGATTAAACTCACCTAGCTATGATATGCTTTGAAATAGTTTTCTTTAGTCTTAGACCTAATGTGCACACACACACACAAAATCTAACCCACGCAAACACACACATAAAATATAACTTTCCGATAAATCGATGCACATCGATCGGTGCTTCCACACACGCCTACAAGGAATTGATCAAGGAAAAGAAGAAAAAAAAATATTTGGAAGAAGTTAAAGAAAGAAATAATCCATATGTGGAGCATACATTATTTTAATTTAACGAACTTTATTCAAAAATAATAATATACACGCATAAATAGAACATTAACATAGTTTTGAAGCTTTAGCTTCTTTTTTAAATGAAAAAGAATAAAAAGAGGTATTTCAAGTAATATTAAATTTTTAAACTAATAAAAAAAGTTGAATGGCACAAAGCGGCTTGTGGTGGTAGAATAATGTAAACGGCGTTGAAGGGTTTTGGAGAAAGATCGTGGTGAAATTGTTATTTTTTAAGATAAACTTTTAATGCCGATGGTGATATGAGGTGTTTCTTGATATAATTGTACCAGACTCGGTAACATTTTCAGTGAATGTCGTGAGTTCCGATGTTAAATGGAAAACGGTTTATAAAGAATGGGTAAATATAAGATCAAAGAAGGAATGCATGACAACTTGAGGAAAGATAAAAGATTATAATTATCTTTTAGACTGAATTATATTTAGCAATAATATCATAAAAATAATTAAATTTTATTTATAATAATCAAAATAAAATATGGGAGATGGTCTGCCTTATGAACAGAGACTTATCTCACAGAAACATCTTTCTAATAAGGCTGTTTGTCTTGAAACAAGTCTCTTTAAAAGTGTGTCTCTTAAATATCTTTGTATGTGACTATTTTTTACTAGTTGCTTTTTATTTTTTTCGTGTTCGTGTGGTTTTGTTGTTTATAATTAGATATGCTTTCATGTTTTTGGAATAAGTGCCTTATATGAAAGTAGGTGTCCAACACATTATGTTTTTATGTGTGTATTGGTGTTTTTTGTTTTTCATATAATGCCATTGGATATTTTATTGCTATAGAAAAGCAGAAAACTTGAAATTCAAAAAACCTCTTGATAAAATATAAAAAGGTTTGGCCCATAGGTGAAGAAAAATGGAAAAAATTCTATTGGGATGTTAATATACATGATATATACAATCAACAGAAGTTTACTAATTTTCTACTATTAATAAATATACTCAAATGTCTATCAAACATAAATAGGAATACTGGGAAAAGTTTTAAATAAAATAGAGCTAACACGAAAAGTTTCTTTATAACATGGTGTAAATATTATAAAAAGAATATCCTAAAAATCATGAGTTAAGGATACATTCTTAAATAAGATTTTTAAAATCTAAAGTATAAAAAATGCGAAAATGGAAAAGTCATCTTCATAAAACAATAAAGAACTTGTTTTAATACCCCATTCAAGATGCACCTCGCATTAAACGCAAAACTATTTTTGTCTAGTTAATTTTAGCACAAAATGGTTGCACAAATATTTGATTTATTTAGGCATTTTCTAAATTTAAAATTTTTATGTAAAAGATAAAGTATAAAAAAACATTTTATAAAAATATGTTTGATTCAAAAATTTATTTATCAAAATAAATAAATAACTTTTAATAGGCTCAATAGATTTCCTTAATTCCATTTAAATGTTACTCATAAAATTATAAACAACTTTAAAACTCTGATAATACTAAACACTCCACCCCGCTCAGTTTAGACTCGCCAATGTCGTCGTTAACATTGTTCTTGTACTGGCTTTAGTAGCGGGATTGTAGCAATAGCACATTAATATTAATGCCCACATTCTATTATTATTGCATTAAGCCCGACCTTGTTTATTCTATGTCGTTCTTCCCGAAAGATGCTCCCTGCGCACCACCGCATGTAGTCTTGAACGTCGCTGGTGATAGATCTTCTGTGTGTGGGAAAATAAAGAGTGAAAAAATATTTAAAATGAGCAAGAAAAGTATATGATTTTTGAAAATATTTTTTACCCTATTGAAACGACGAAATGAAATAAATGTTTAACTTATTAAATCAATTATATACAAAAACACTAAGACATTTCACGTAGATTTTTACACATTTTTGAAGTTCAAATAGATCACAAGACACGCAATACAATAGCTAAGCACGATCAGGAGACTAAACAGTCCAAGTCGCTTGCTGTTCAAATCCTCTGCTGCTCTAAGCATTACAAGTCCGAATAACAGACTATAACATTAGTTATAAAATTACCTTTCTAATCTAATTTACTTTTTAGTGAATAAATCAGCTTTTGGGCTTTTAAAAATAAATGTTCAATTATTACTTTGGAATGGAATCAACAGAATGCACACTCTCAATGGAAAAAAATTGAAAAAAAGCAAGAGAAAAAGAATGAAAAACGTTCTTGGTTAATGACACCCGAGGTACTGAAGAGACAAAAAATAATTACTTCTACAAGACGCTAGTGTATTGATGGGAAAAGAATATATAACAGCGTTTTAAAATCCAAATAGAATGCATATATTTCTTTTTTTAAACTTTTAAACAATTTTGTACTCTATTTTGGTTTCCAAAAATTATACAATAAATTTAACGATTTAAAAAAAACGTTTAATTGATGAAGTGTTCAGTTCCTGAAGCGAATCGGTGATTTATTGTAAAATGTCTACATTTTTACTTTTTATATTTTAGTTATCTACTTTTAACAATTATTTTATTAATTAAATTAATACGTATTTTATTTCCCAATTCAGGATACATCTTTTACCAAGGCATACTTTTTTCTGTACATGAACCACATAGCCTCTCTCAGGTCCAATTAAAAAGCCTTCCCACACATTATCCACTCCACTACATGAGCTTCCTCATGCTTCTATCAAGCATTTCAATCTGAGAATTCAAATTAAAACGTACTCAAAACAAATCAAAAAAGATGTAGAAACTCAAGGGCTAGCACATGAACACAAACGTGAACAGACAAACCCATGAAAAAACAAATGTAAACCCATGAACAGACATAAGACATTTTATGTGCTTCTATGTGTCATTATACAGTTAGAATGAAGTATTAGTTGAAGCGAAAAAAAGTGTTATGTGGAAATGAAATGGAAAAGTGGAGATAAGCAAGAAAAACAACAAGTAGGGGAGTCTGGAGAGTGTGGGTTGTTTCTGCAGTGTTGACCCTGAATTATTAAATTAGAAAATGTTAAAAAATTTAAATGGGAAAACATTTTAGAATATAACAAAATATTGTTACAACTTTTTGTTTGAAATGTAATAATAAGAAGAAAATAAGAAGAAAAAACCTTGTTCAAATAGTTTAACTTGCATTTTAGTGTGAAATTATTAAATTTTATATATTTTTTCTAATATTGATTTTTTCAAAAAGCTAAAGATACAATTTTCAGCAAAGTGTTTTCATTTGATATCAAAGTATGAAAAACTTTAATTAAAGAATACATTTTCCAACTAGAGGCTGATGCTATAAAGCCAAAGAAAGAAAATAATTGATTTTAAGAAAAATTAAATGAAAAAATTTATTAAACAATAAAAGGGTAGTAATATGAAAAAAGGAATAGGAAACAAAAACGCTGAAGTGCACAGAGGGAATAGCATTATACTCTGGACGTACAGCAATCCATACAGAAAGCTTATACACTAAAACTCAACATTTAAAAGCAAACTCACTAAGCCACACTAAATACACAAAAACACGTATAAGAACACATAGGCACAATTAACCACAGATAAAGACATATTTTTCAAGTTATACACACACATAATCAAAAAAATACTCTAATGGTCAAGCATTCAAACTTAGCTGCCCCATTTCTGAATTGAACACACGTATTGTATTTGTGCCTAATGTTTAAAAAAAGCCTCTTAGAAAAAGAAATGCAAACCGGAAGAGAAAGAAGCCTAGATGCGCCTAAAACGTGAAGCAAGAAATGAGATGAGAAGAGGAGATTCATGCTGTTAATAAAATTACGCGTCCATCTTCATCAAAATGAATAACTTCGTATCAAAGAGGAAAAATAGGCGAACAAAGACAGAATATCGTTTTAAGAAAAGTAATAGTAGTAGTAGTCGTAGTAGTAGTAGTAGTAGTAGTAGTAGTAGTAGTAGTAGTAGTAGTAGTAGTAGTAGTAGTAGTAGTAGTAGTAGTAGTAGTAGTAGTAGTAGTAGTAGTAGTAGTAGTAGTAGTAGTAGTAGTAGTAGTAGTAGTAGTAGTAGTAGTAGTAGTAGTAGTAGTAGTAGTAGTAGTAGTAGTAGTAGTAGTAGTAGTAGTAGTAGTAGTAGTAGTAGTAGTAGTAGTAGTAGTAGTAGTAGTAGTAGTAGTAGTAGTAGTAGTAGTAGTAGTAGTAGTAGTAGTAGTAGTAGTAGTAGTAGTAGTAGTAGTAGTAGTAGTAGTAGTAGTAGTAGTAGTAGTAGTGGTTGTAGTAGTAGTAGTAGTAGTAGTAGTAGTAGTAGTAGTAGTAGTAGTAGTAGTAGTAGTAGTAGTAGTAGTAGTAGTAGTAGTAGTAGTAGTAGTAGTAGTAGTAGTATTAGTAGTAGTAGTAGTAGTAGTAGTAGTTGTAGTAGTAGTAGTAGTAGTAGTAGTAGTAGTAGTAGTAGTAGTAGTAGTAGTAGTAGTAGTAGTAGTAGTAGTAGTAGTAGTAGTAGTAGTAGTAGTAGTAGTAGTAGTAGTAGTAGTAGTAGTAGTGGTTGTAGTAGTAGTAGTAGTAGTAGTAGTAGTAGTAGTAGTAGTAGTAGTAGTAGTAGTAGTAGTAGTAGTAGTAGTAGTAGTAGTAGTATTAGTAGTAGTAGTAGTAGTAGTAGTAGTTGTAGTAGTAGTAGTAGTAGTAGTAGTAGTAGTAGTAGTAGTAGTAGTAGTAGTAGTAGTAGTAGTAGTAGTAGTAGTAGTAGTAGTAGTAGTAGTAGTAGTAGTAGTAGTAGTAGTAGTAGTAGTAGTAGTAGTAGTAGTAGTAGTAGTAGTAGTAGTAGTAGTAGTAGATTGATTTTTGTGTGGTTTTAGTAGGATGCCTCACAAAACAAGATCATCGAAGAGGACTCTCTGGAAAGAAGGAATAGTATCATTGAATCCTTGTTGTTTAGGTTTTTTTCCAATATTTTTCATGGTGATTTTTGCCCCATTCTGACAAAAAAATAGATCTATAACATTTTTCAATTATTGAATTACTTTTAAAATTTTTATGTATAAGTACTTCATATTAAATTACTTTTATTTCATTTTTTATATTTTCCATTCAATAAATATTTTAAACACTTTAAAATTTGTATTCTTAAAAAAAATTGTCTATTTCAGTGAAAACATGTTTATAAAATAAATTATTTAAAAACTATGAAATATTGAATTTTTGAAACTATAAAATAATAAAAATTCTTGTTTGAAATGTGATGCTGTAGTTAACAAAGGTCAATAAAGTTTCAATTTTTCCAATATGTTTTCATCTAAATAGAATTTTTCAGTTCTGGAAACCTATATATATATAAATATTTGTTATAGAAATACCTGTGCCCAAAAATTCTTTATTCGCGCACATTAGTTTTGTTTTTACTAATAGTTCCATTTTATTATCAATGTTTGTAATGTTGGTTTCATCAAAAGTTTTCTTTTTTAAATAAAAAAACATGTTTTTTAAAAAATATTCAACCATTTTACTTCAATCTAAAAACTATTTTTTTCCAAAGCTTCTATTTTTATTCTTCATCAACTCTAGGTTCTATCACAGTCGATTAAACTGTTTATTTATAACTTCGCAAAACTCCCTATATTTACAAATACTGGAACTTTGAAACTATAATTACAAAATATCACATTTGAATTATTTGAAACTTGAAGTTTAATTTAAAATATCAAACATAGTCGAAAGCTTCTGCAACAGAGCTCAATACTTGTAGACTAAAAAAACCTATTTGAGTAGGATACTAAGAAACTTTCAATTTCATTTTCAAGCCATTTGAGACCTTTCCTATTTAAATTCTCTACGTTGAATCTTGACTGTCTAATGAAGTGTCAATAAGACGGGTGTATCATCCGTTACTCTAAGCAATTAATTGTAAGACAAGCTAATAAAAAGAGTTTAAAGGCTAATCTAATTTTAAAACTATTAAAAATAAAAAGTAAATAAATATGGAAAAATATTTAAATTGACGATTACAGTAAAGAAAAACAAGAATAAAATTATCAAAGATCAAAATAAGCAAAACAATAGCTATTCAGAGTTTTACTTTTTTACTTTTTTATAATTAAAAAAAAACTAATATTGTTTTAAAAATCCTAACTTAATTTAAATACTTTTATCTTTTTTAAAAACGAAATCTTTTGCATTTTAAATGCATTAAATGATTTTAAAATTATACTTTTTCTTTTATATATTATTTTAATTTTATTTTCTCTTCTATCTGTCAATCTTCAAATACAGAGTGAACGCTACAAAAGCTAGAAGATCGATGCAAAAGAAAATAAGGCAAGACATACCTCTTTCGACGTCGAACAAAAGCTATTTTAAACTGTGAGTGTTTGTACCCAAAGAATGATCTGCTTATCATTCGATCAATTTTTAAATTTATCATTATGCTTCAAATCCATGCACACATTCTAAAACACATGAAGGTTTAAAAAAATTATGAATCGTTTAATTAGTTGTTCTCATTTATAATAATAATAATAATAATAATTATCAATTAACATTCCAACATTTCTAAGAAACGACTTCCAAATAACGATAAATATGTTACTTTTTTTATTAAGTTTTGAATTTTTATAACGAAAATTCGTTTTAATAATTTAAAACTTATTTAAAAAAGTGAGAATAAAAATAAAACTAGTTTTAATTTTATTCTTATGTTTGTTCTTTCTTCTTTATTTAAAGTCATTAATTCATTAATTAGTTTGTTGTTTGTGTAATCGTTTCTGAAACGGCAATTCGTTTTCTTCGTTTAAGGGAAGAAAAAAACAATAAATAAATTAATTAAAGAAAAAAGCATTTTCATGTTGTTAATGAAAATCCATGTTATTTTATATCTTTGTAAAGTATTTCAAATTCAAATGTATAACAAATATTATATTCAAAACTTTCCATTATAAAGGTTGTGAAGAATGAAACAGCTTTGTAATATGTCGGTTATATAAATCCAATATTTGAATTCTTAGAAACGCTTTTTAAATGGAAAAATTAATGTTTAAAAAAATATGTTTTTTTAGCTCATTTTTGTCTTATTTAACAGTTTTATTAGTTGCTTTAGCAAACTGTTTAAAAAAACAGAAAAGATAAATAAATAATTTTATTCAATTAAAGAAAAATTCAAAGACAAAGTCACTAAATAGAATGAAGCACAAAAAGCTAATAAACTACAAAAGAGATTGTTACGACAATATTAGCAATAAATTAAAAACAGCATGATAATAAAGTTGAATAAAAAAAGAAAAAAACTACAACAAATTATGTAAAACACTACAAGTTAAAATTTAAAAAAATATTTTTAAAAAATATATAAATTAAAAAACTTCAAAAAGCAAACGCGTTAAGTATTTTTGATAAAAATATAAAAACGTTGGAAGCAGAAAGGTTGCACACAGTTTTGTTCTTAAGCAGTTTTGATGTTGTCTCTTATTTACGAGTGTTGTGGGAATTGTATTTTTATGCGCCTGTATCGTCGTAGCGTCGGATGTCTTGTTGGATGCGTGTGTCTGCATGCCTAGTATGTTTTTCTCTGTGGACTTGAATGTGTTTATTTTTAAAACATTCTTTTGAAAAAATTTTTTATTGTTATAGAGAGCAACTTGGTGGCACTATGATGTCCACTCTCTTGATTCTCCGAGAAGGGACAAAAAGAAAAACAAAAGAAATAATAATTAAAATAATTTTCTATCATTAATTATACATAGAAACTAGCACCGTTTGGCAGTGTGAGAGATTGTAGGGCTATTAGTACAAACGCGAAGGATTATTTGCAATTTTTTCCATTGCTCTTCGAGTGACTTGAGAACAAGACGAAGAGAGGAAAATCACAAAAACAAAACTTTGTATATATTTTTTCAACAATACTTCTTTCAAATGGTTTTGTTTTTTAAATACTTAATTTTCTTACAAGATTTCATTAAAACATTTTCGGAGTATTTCCATTTTATGAATTATATCTTTTCACCAAATTTGCGACAAACTGGACTGCTTGCTACGACGGTGAGCAAATACTGCAGTGATGACGCATGAACGCTCTCTTAGAATGAAAACTCTTGTGTTGAACTTTTGTGTGTGGGTGGAAGATTTTGAGGATGATGTGTTTAAGTGTTGTGTAAAGAGGGTGTTGTGGAGTGGGTGTGGTATGAAAAATAAAACAATTTAAAGATTTTTTTGTATTTGACAAAAAACGGATTTTAAATTTCTTAAATGTAAAGAAACTGCAAATAATGACTTAATAAACCAGAATATATTTAATATTCATTAAACAAATGTCAAAAAACATGTGAACATAAACATATACATCCATGATCACATGCATATAGACATATACATACACATACACAAATACATTCATACATATACATAACGTTTAGACTTGCAGGAAGAATCTTGTGTGCTTAGATGACTGTAGGTTTTGGGAGTTTCGAAAATATATCAACGTGTGAAGATGCATAAATGAGCGAGAACTAGAAATTATTTTGTCTGAATGTTTGAATTCAGTTAAATTACTTGTAAAATTATTGCTAAATCACTGATTGTATACAAGAAAGAATGTTTGATTAGTGATAGAATTTTAAAGACTGTTATTGGCTACATTTTGAATATGAAATTTGAAAAAATCAATACTTTTAATAAATGTTGAACTGAATACTGAAAAGCCGTGTTTCTAATAGTTTTTGAACAAAAAGTGTAAATTTAGTTTGGTTACTTCATACTCAACTTAAGTACAACATCCATTCCAAGAAAATCATTTCAAAATGTATTAACCTATGAATGTAAGAAGAAATTACTTAAATTTTACTAAAAATAATGTTTATACATTAAAATTATGTCGAAATATCATTTTAATTGAAAAACCACCGGGCTTTGAGCTTTGAAGATTTCCGAAGCAGACTTCTGTATCACTCAAGTCTCTTTGAAGAAAAATTCGCTTGTAAATATTTGATTACCGTCATTTAAAGTAAGTTATAGATCAAAAAATTCTGTGATTCTCTTCGAGAATTGTAAAACTGTCCTTCTATAGGAAAATTTAAATTTTTTTGGTTTTAAAAAACTTTTTAACTAAAAATATAAAAGTATTTTTATAAACTAGAAGTTGAGCTTACGTTTTCTAATCGTTTTTGAATAAAATAAATGAATTTAATAATCTAGACATAAAAAGTAGCGAGTTTTCATGAGTTTAGCACTTGTTGAAATGCCACGCAAAAAGGATGAAGTGAGTCGATTGAAGTTGAGCTTTTGGTGCTTGATAGGATTACTTAATTATATCCCACTTTCCTTATCGGCTTAAATCGCATATTTAAAAAATTGTGTTCATATTTTGAAGTTAAGTTATTTAACAATTTTTTTCGAATTTTATGATACAAAATATACACATTGATTTGATAGTCTTTAGAATTCACACTTTTTAATGAAAAGAAACCTATATCAATCTTTAAATTAATGAATCTTGACTTTTGGTAAGTTCCTTATTAAAAAATACCCCAAATAACTATTTTAAAGTATTCAGAATACTTTTACATTGTCTCGGATTTCCCTAGTATTCCAAAAAACCTATTAAAATTTTTTTTATGTTTCAACATGTTATAAAAAATAAGTTACTACTAGATAAAAAAACAATTTTTTAAAGATTTCAATGATTCTTGTTAACTTTCGTGCCTATGGTTTAAAAGTGTTTTCAAAGATAAACTGCCTTTGAATACTTGTTTTTTCGAAAGAGATTTGCTGTAACCAAAATTTTGAAAATGTAATTAAAAAACCTATTGAGTATTTCATCGTGAACCTAACGACAAAAACATATTCAAAAACTTTCTTCATCACCCAATTTCAGAAAAGTTTCACAGAAATGTCGAACGGAGGAATTCTTACGTTTGAGCGATATGGCAGCACCACGCCAGAGGAAAACGAGTTGAAAACATTAGACATCGTTGTGATTCCCGAACCAAACCACAGTCACCATCTTTCTCATCACTCGAACCACTTTCCTCACCACTCGAATTACTTCCCTCATTCAAACCACATACCACCTCTCTTAGCATTGCACAACATAACAACCACTACCACGTCTACAGCCACTACAATTCCGTGTGACTGTGACGTTAAATCCAGACGCAGTCAGACGGGCAGTGGTGTTCTGACTCCTTGCAGCCACACCAATACCATTGTAGCTACTCCTCCCCTTAATAACAGGGCGAGGAACGCTTGGAAAATGCTTGCTAATTGCTGTGGTCGTCTCAAAGAACGCTGCCAACAACCACACAACAACAGCTTTTTATCAGTTTGCGGTAGAGTTTTTCTCATCGTCATCAATCTTCTTTTCTTGGTATGAATTTTTATCACATTTTAATTTTAATGTTTTTTGATGTTTTAAGAACAGGAATAATAATTATCATTTTCAGTAAATTTCACTCACCTACTTTTTTTCAGCTAATAGCTTTTTTACTAATATTTTTCTGCAACTTATTTCATATGTGAAAATTAAATTCATGTTTTCATTTCATAAAATACTCTAGTCATTTACATTAATATTCAAAAAACACAGCCGGACCACCATTATAAGATTTTAAAATATATAATTTTTTCCGAAGCAGCTATATCAATGCACAAAACCGGTTCAAGACAAGAAAAATTGTCCTAATTTATCATAACACATTGATTTCACGCCGAACAACTAATCGAATTAATAAGATCTTCCTTATTTATAGAATGTAAATAAAAGAATATAAATGTTTTATAAGAAAAGTAGTCTTTGATTGAAAAAATTCTGAATAACAAACATTTTTTCTTGTTAATTCCTTTACGCTATCAATCGACGCAATTCAATTAGTTTTATACTTTTTTGCTTTTTCTTTTTTTAGAGAATTTGGCTGGGCCAAAACATTGTCTGTGCTGTGATTTGGCTTCATTTAAGATTTTAAATACTTTGAATTTCGAAGTACATAGAATTAGGAAAGATAGATAATTTTTAAACAGTAAAATATGTAAAATAAAAAGTCAATGAGAGGTAAAAACATTGAAAATTAACCTTTAAAAACAAATAGAATAAATGGCAAAAACATAAGAAAATGTTCAACACAAGCAGTAACACACGAAGAATCTAGTACAGTAACATATGCTTAAACCCTCACAAAACTTATTAAAATCGTATACCCTAGGGTGCTTCATTAGCATAAACACTTTTACTTCACATTCTAGATTTAATTGTTTTTTTTTTAAAAGTTGAGTTTCTAAAAAGTCTTTGCATTTGAAAAAAAATAAAATTTTGAATTATAAATAAAGTTTAAAAACTTTTTTCCAATATTTTTTCTAGTTTTAAATGTTTTTTAGTATATTTTTCAAGAGACAAGGTTTGACTTTTAATTATGTGAGTATATTTTAAAAACACCTACAAAAATTCCAATTTAATTTGGGATTAGTTTTTCAGCCATTCCCCCAATCTAGCCAACAAAACTGGTCAAAGGCATTCAAGCGTGAAACTATTTTGTTTTTCTTTATTTCAATTATGTTTTTAATGCTTCAGAAACTGAATTTTCAAACTTGTAAAAAAAAATATAATAAAACTAAAACTTTTGGAAATTTTTTCGCATTTCCATTAAATGACGATGCATGATGGTGATATAAATCAAATGAGTTTAAGAGCTTTAAGTTTGCAAGGGAATAGAATAGGGCATAACTTCCATTCAAATGTTTCAATTTTCGTAACTCAAAGCATTTATTAGAGTAGATTTTTAAACTAAAATAATCGGTTAACAACTGTTTTCTAAAATTTTGAAAATTTAATATTTTGAATGTTTAGAAGGAATGTTATGATGAAGTATAATAAAATCCATTATATTACTTAAAACCTTTATCCAAGCCTATTCCCTTAACATGTATTTCGATATAAATTTATGTGCTCTTTTCCAAGAAAGATTTAGAAACAAAAATGTTATTTATAGGGCAATCTAACGATCGCATAAGAAAGAGAAAGCTTCCAAGAGATTCTGGAATTACACATAAATAGACATAATCACATGCAAAGGAGATGTCTAATACACATACATAAACCTGAAGTGCATTTGCATAAGACTCCTCTGAAAAACTTTGTATACAATTTGGGTTTGACAAATCAGATAGACCGAGCAAATACATGTGAAAAAAACTTTCTGATAAAAAGTTAAGTTTTTGGAAAAAAAATTTAGTATAATAATTTATAACTTTAGAAAGTCCGAAACCACTATAAAAAACGTGAGTTATAGTAACTAATTTTAAAGTTAATTTTATAAAACTAAATATTACTTAAACAATAAAGCTGAAAACATTAAAAAACCATTTAAATGAATTTAAAACGAACCTATGGAAAAGTTAACAAGTAGATTGAAAATAACTAAATGAAATATCAGATTTTCTATTATACCCAAAAGAACCAGCAACGCTTCTAAAACATGGGCTTAAAGAGCCATAAAGTTTCAGTCCTAAACTTGGCTTTCGAGTCACATAAAAGAGGCAAAACAGACGTACATCAAGTATATTAGCCGCAACATTCCGATATATTCATGCAAAACAAACAGACACCTTCATCAAAAAATAACGTTTCTTCAAAAAAACCGAGTTCAGGTGAAAGCAAATAGATTTTTTAAATCATATGGATTCATACAATAAATAGAGCCTCAAGGTCGTATCATGAATAAACATGACTACAAAAACGTAAAAATGAAAAGCTTAAAGTCCAATACACTTTTCACCGTAATGGCATACAAGCGATGCATCTTTACAAAGGCACCCTTTATGAAGTTGCTCGTGAGAACTCGAATAAATGGATTAGTGTAATTTGCTTTCAGAAAGCATACTTTTAATTTATAGAAAATATTGGAACAGGAAATTAAAGCTTATTCTAGAGTTTTAACTAAATATTGGACTATGATTTTGTTTTTATCAAATAAAATTTTGAAATAATGGAAACGTCTGTAATATTGGTATTACTAGCAACATTAACATCATTCTACGAATTTTCTTGTTACTGTTATAGATGGGATGCGCTAATAGCCAGTATGGTCTTTTGTGTTGAAGCTCTCGAGCTTTTGAGTGGCTCTAAGCCTGTTGAAGAAGACTGAGTGGGTGGCTACTTTTAGCCTCTCGAGTGCGCTGCCATCCGATGCTTTGCATGACCGTTTTTGAATTTTTAATGATCTTGTGGCTGTGATTTTGTTCGAGTGATGCGCTAAGTGCTTGTGGGTGGGTCTTGTTCTTAGAAGTTAATATTTAAGCTTTTTTAAGAAAAAAAAGATTTATTTGTGTTTGATTCTATTTTTACCTGCGTGATAAAAAAATTTATAATGGATTTTTTATTGAAAAATAACTGTTATAAGAAGTTCTAATTTCTACTTGAAAGAATGCGAATTTTTTGAAGTTATTTAAAACAGTTTTAACCACTAAATGGATACTTAGATCTTTTTCCAATTAACGAGGGTTTTAAGTAGTCATTTTCAGCATATGCATTGAAACCGACGATGCTCCGGAAATAAGCGGGAAATAGAAAATACTTCAAAAGAGAAAAAAATAGTTAAAAATTAACTAAAATTATTTAAAATATCAAAAATTAATATAAATTATTTAAAATATCAAAAATTAATATAAATTATTTAAAATATCAAAAATTAATATAAATTATTTAAAATATCAAAAATTAATATAAATTATTTAAAATATCAAAAATTAATATAAATTATTTAAAATATCAAAAATTAATATAAATTATTTAAAATATCAAAAATTAATATAAATTATTTAAAATATCAAAAATTAATATAAATTATTTAAAATATCAAAAATTAATATAAATTATTTAAAATATCAAAAATTAATATAAATTATTTAAAATATCAAAAATTAATATAAATTATTTAAAATATCAAAAATTAATATAAATTATTTAAAATATCAAAAATTAATATAAATTATTTAAAATATCAAAAATTAATATAAATTATTTAAAATATCAAAAATTAATATAAATTATTTAAAATATCATAAATTAATATAAATTATTTGAAATATCATAAATTAATATAAATTATTTAAAATATCAAAAATTAATATAAATTATTTAAAATATCAAAAATTAATAAAAGTTATAAAAAAGTGATGAAGAATTTATATAAAATAGAAAAAGTTGATATAAATTGGTAAAATAAAAAAATGTATTTTTAAAAAATGTTACTTTCCAGCATAAGCATTGAAATTGGCAATAGTCTCAGAAATAACAACAAAATACTTTAAAGGTATATTTTTACAAAAGAAAAATATACGTTTTTTTAAATCAATTTATAATTTAATGCAAAAAAACTCTTTTTTTAAGAACTTTTCATGTACTGTTTGTTACATTTAATGAGACATTTTCTATGTAATTATTTTAAGTAATTTCTAATAGTTTGTTTAGAAAAAGGTTCTTTTTGATTTTTTTAATTAATTGATTTTATTTTCAAGTTCATTTTTTCGTTCTTGATGTAGCTTTTTTATTTAATGTGTTTTATGTTCATTAGTTCATTCACGCAACTGTCAAATTTTTCGATTTTTGTTTGTTTATTTTTGTTTTTTAATTGGTTTATTATAATTCATCCAGTACAACCATCGAATTCTTGAATATTTGAATCCTTCACTAATAATGATTATTTTAAAAAAGGTTATGTATAATGTATTCTGTTTTTATAATGTTGTTTTTTTTAAAGTGGTAATTACTTTTTCTTAAATTAATGGTGTCTGAACAGTATTATACCTATAATAAATGTCCGAACAATTTGGTTTTTTATAGTAAATCTCAGTAATGAATTTATATAATGTTATGAATATTTTAACTTGACTAAGCATACAAAAAATTTGCAAAAAAACTTCAGTATTTATAAGATTTATAAGTGACTTAAATTAACTAAAAATATAACTCTATTTTTGAACATTTAGAAAAACAATTATTTGAAAATGTGCAAATAAATTGATTTTTTTGAATACTTAAATTTCATTTTTTTTTAAATTTACACTTCTTCGTTATTATCAAAACAATGGTGGGTAGGCACTCAAATTGACTTCAGTGTATATGTTGTAAACAACGATTTCATGCGTCATCGAAGTCAAAGTAATTCGCTTTGTGTTACCAACATAAAATTTTTAAAAAACCTTGAAAAGCAAGAAATTAACAAGCATTTCATGAAAGGTTATTTTTTGCTGTACTTCTGCTACGCTTCCACCGAAAATGTTTCTAATTATTCAAAAATTGTCTATTACAGCCAAACGAGTATTTCTCAAGCCTGACAAGAAAAATGATTTGGTAGTGTGTCTGGGCGACTTGAACGCAGTCAGTGGCTTACATAAAGTCCTAAATGACATTAGTGTTGGGCCTCATGACAGTGGACTTAGTTGATGGTCAGCAGGTTAAAAAGTAGTCCGTATAACTTGAGATTCTGATTAAGGGCTCGAACTAGTTGAATTAAAGAAGAACTAAAACTTTCTCAAAAAAAGAAAAAAAGCTGAATTTTCTCGAGTTTAAATGTCTCTGATTAATAGGATATATTTGTTGGTTAGAAATTGTGACAAATTAAACCTTCTTCAAAAAAAGAAAATAAGTTTCGATCTCAAAATGATCAAGAGCAAAAACTAAAGCTGTTTGGTTACGTTTTTCGCCTAACAGATGGGTCAGACCTTGAGAACGTTCATTTCTCTAATTTAAAAAAAATTGAAGCGTCCCAGAGACTGACCCAACCTGACATGGTCATCCACAGTGGAAGCCAATCTTAAGCGCTACATTATGAGCATCCACGATGCTAACAGAATGACCCAAAACAGGATGAATTAAACAGAATTTTTACATGAGGGAGTTCAGTAATTTTGGGTGAAGCATTGCTGGAATATTATTGGTTAAATAAGAAGATACAGATTCTTTAAAACTGGTTTAATTCCCGCTCCAAGTAACTTTTCTATTAATATTTCGGTCTTTGAATTAGAAATAATTACGGTTTTAATTATTTATGTTTCGATTTTTGTTAGAGGCGAAACAAAGCTAACTTAGGTAAATCAAAGGTTTCTTCAATATAAGCTCTCTTTTCATATTTCATGAGCTGTTATTCATTTATAGCCTTTCGTGGAATAAAATGGATCCAGTATGGAACTCTACACTGTCATGTAAATCTTATTTCTGAAACACTGAAAAATTTAATAACTACTTGATAACTCGTATAACACCCTCTTTATTTTATAAAAGATAATTTTACCAAAGCATACGTTTGTGTATAACTTCAGGGTATACAATTTTATTTCAGCTCCTTCTAATACATAAAAAAATATTTATCTCTTAACAAAACTTTTTTTTCTCAGGATTATTTCAATACTCCAATAGGGTTATAACAAAGATTTTAAGTTTTTAGCGAAAAATTCATTTATCACATTTATTCATTATGCGTTAAAATTTAAATTAGTAATTTGTGGACCAAGGTCATAAAAACATAGCTAGGCTAAAAACTGTGAAAATTTTTAAAAGCACTTTTAGGTATACAGTGTGCAACTTTTTCTCGAAGAAAAACAGTTAAATCACTGGAACGGAAATATGATAAGAAACTAAAAAATGAGCTTGGAAAAAGAAAATGTCAGTATAAAAATACAATGGTTTTTTAAAATTTCATATCTATCAAGTTGTGTTCAGAATCAGGAGGCTAATTGATTTTTTTAATCATTAAAACCAGGTTTTTGACATTTAAATTATAAAAAGTTTATTTATTTGAGTAAATTCTTAGAAATTGTGTTTTTAAAGTAAAAGTTACAATTTAAACTTCGGAAAGTAGTGAATTCAAACAAACAAAATTTTAGAAATTTGTAACAAAATTATTATTTCCAAAAAATTCTAAAAAAGCATGTGTAAAATATCTTTTAAAAATGTAAATATTTTTAAAAAATTGCTGAAATAAAAAGCGTCTGAGATTTATGACTGAAACGCCTTCATTTATCTTCACAACTTCACTGCTGTAATCTAATCAATGTAATAATACTATTAACAAAGCTGTCAGTGAGATAATAAAATATAATATCGGAAAAAATGCAGCAAGAATCCTTCACAGATTCCTATTAACATGTATATAGAAGGACGAAGATAATTGAATTATTCATTGAGTAATATGAATGAGACATTAGTAATACTATAATATACCTTATTTCAACTTTTCCACACTAATAATACGGAAGACTTGAGGTAATATCTATCTTATTCAATTATCTGATTGTCTTTTGTTGAGACGTAATTCTAACTTATGCTCAGATAATTATTAACACCGTTCTTTTGAGCTATTTCATAAAATAATTACTGTCATCCTTTGGGCTTTTGGATGTTACTCACAGTAGTGTAAGCACAGTTTGCTGCCCGTATTACACATAAGTGAATGGAAAGCTTGAAAGTACAAATTAGTTATAAAATTTAGATTCTTTTTTCATAAACCTTTAGATCACTAAATTATCGGATAATATGAAGCAGTAAACTAGCGAAAGTCAATGCTTTATGCCCGCTTCGGATGCACGCCAACCTCACAAGAACCTAACCGTAAAAAATGCAATCGTAAACTGAGTGTAATAAAGAATCGGCTAAAAAAGATTTTGACTAGTTAGAGTTGAATAAATTAGAAAGCTTATGCTTCCTAAATCCTTTTTGGAAATTAGATTTTTCAGAATTTTTTTGAAAATAAACTACAATAAAGCAGAATCAACCTGAATAAGTTTTTCCTAATTTAAAAATCTCTATTTACTTTTATTTTATTTTAGAAATTTATTTGAAATAATTTTATAATTTTAACTGCTATTTGATCATTTAAGAAAATTGAGAAGCAGACTTTCTTAATCTAAAATTTTCCTTTGTTTAGATTGAATATTAAATAATTTAAATTTTCTTTCGCATAATTCAAAAAGTAAAAGAGTGAGGGATGTAGTAGTAGTTGTGGTAGTTGTTATGACAACCAAAAGCATGTTATTACGCAGAGAAAACTACAAAGCTTGGTAATGATGCCATAATTTATACTTTTTTATGCTGCTGTAGCTATTACTGAAGCTGCTGCTATAAAAAAATCTACGCACCATTACTAAGAGACAGGAATCAATATCACAATAGATAAACAGATGACAGATGAATGGACTTCTGATTGAATGCAAAACGAGATTGAAATAGAAATTGATGAATGAAAAATAGCGCTGCCAAATAATTTTGAGCATTTTCGTTGAAAAAATATTGTTTAAATCCGCAAAAGTATTTTATAGTTTTCACTAATAGAACACGTTAGTTTTTTTAAACTAAAAAACTAGCTAATCTCACTTGTATTTGGTCCGTTTATTTTCTCTACCACTGATTCATTCCTCGTCATTCTTGTAACCATAAACACTTTCATTATTTTTACTAACAGCCTCAATTCTCGCCCCCTATTACTCCCATCTTTTTACAAACGCTCATTTCTTTTGAGAATTGTATTCTTTCCCGTCATCCTTCTTCTATTTTTATCGATAACGTAAATGTTTCCCTTAACCGGCCAGGTCGTAGGGGAGAAATTACGAATTTTCTTTCGTAGTTTCTGTTCACGAAAGTTAAGGTTTTCTTGGTGGCTCGATTTTCTTTTAAAAAATGCAAACTACTAGGGTGTGGGAATTGAACCCCACAGCCTATGGCTATAAGGCATGAGTCGTTAACCCCAAAGCCACTAGTTCGCCATGTTTAATGTTGAGTATTTTCTTTTGGAAAACTGAAAATCTCAAAATTAATTTGTAAATCAATTCTGTAATGATACTTTTTTCCAAAACAATTTAGTTTGTACACAAAATCATTTACGTGCAACTCAAAAGAACGCATCAGAAAGAAGCCTCTTCTAATAATAGCACGACTCGACGCCATTAATGTTTAGTGATTCTTGTGACAATTGTTTTTTATTATGGCCAAGAATTGCCATCATTCTCCGTATCATTTGATATATCGTCCACTAGGGAAAAGAAGCCTTTCTTACTCTTCCAATCATTTGTAATCTTTCCCAATTGTTCTTCAAATAAATATTGGAAAAATTCTGTAGCATTTATAGCTGCATTTATGATTAATGTTTTCTCTTAGCAATCATGATGATAGTACAATGAAGGAAAAGCGTGCATTCTGCTTTCTTTCTTGATGTAAGCTCATTGAATTCCCGTTCTTGTAAGCCTCCAAGAAATGCATTAGCTTTTTCTTTTCAGTTATTGTTGTCAATACATTCTCTGCATCAATCGATTTTATTTTTCAATTATTTTGCAAATGAGTGAAAAAAACTTTTGTTTTAGGAATGTTATTATTTTTTTCGTTTAGCTCTAGCCGTACGGTAAATAGTAGTAAAAACTTCTTAAAGCGCGAAAAATTTATTTATTTTTAGATTTTTCAAAAATCTGTTATAAAATAAGTATTTTTGTAATCTTTATTTTTACATATACAGACTAATTTTATATAATATTTTTTTCATACCTAATTTAGGTCAATCTTGAAATGTAAACTTAAAACTTAATTTTCTATCTCATAATTTTTTTAAATAGAAACAGAAATACGATTTTCTAATGAAATTTTATAAACTTTTATAACATTTTAAAAACTAATATTAAGTTAACCTTTCTATGTTCTATTTTTTATACTTTTTTTTTCTTCTAAGGGTTAAAAATGCAGCATTATCCTTCATGAAATGCTTTGCCCATTTTTCATATCATACCTAAAATAATTTTTTTTTCTTATTTTACTTCAAACCAATTATTTTTTAAGATTTAAGTTATTATTAAAATTTTATTTTGAATAAATATAATTTCATTTTTTCCTTTCTTAAGAGCAATGAATAAAAAATTTGAAAAAACTTTGATTTAGAACATAGATTAAGAATAAGTTGCATGTTTTAGTTTTTTTAAATAATAAAAAATATATTCTTTTGGATTAAAACTTTAATAAGTTTTTTAATGAAACTTTGACATTCATTTTGTATGTAAACTGTAAAATAAAATATTGACCCTTTAAATACATCCGTTTTTAAATTCCTTAAACGTATTTAAAAATAATAAATTTTATTCAAAAAGCAATAAAATGAAAGCCCAATAAGAAAAAAGAGAATAGTATTAAGACAAAACAAATAGGAGTTGAATCGACTTGATCCTTTTCTGCCATCCATCGTAGCGCTTTCATCTTTCTGAACCCCTTCTTATTTCCTTTTGTATTTTGTAAACCCTTTTTTGGCGTTTTTGTATTTTTAATTGATTATTTGCTTTTTAATATATTTTCACTAATTTTCTTTTTAAAAATAATTTTTCAACTGTAAAATTTCCATCATTTCGTTATTATGTTACTGCTAAATATAAAATGAAATTCTATTTCATTTTCTATTAAATTCAAAGTGTTTCGAAAAGTCTGTATCTGAAAAAACTGAATAACAAAATTAATATAATTGTTTAGTGTTACCAATTAAAATAATGAGCGGTTTAGCACCAAGAATCTGGCGTTGTTTAACGCAAGACCCACAACACAAAAAATACGAGTTTCTAATTCTACAAAGAATATTGCGGCACGACTATAGAAATAAAAAGCGCTAATGGATATAAAGGTGTCAGGCAATGAGGGTTATTGGTGTTTAGAGGTTCCGCTTATAGCTTCGGAAGCTCGTGCAGATGTATGCAGCTTTCATGGAGAACCTAAATAACTTCATGTCCCACTAATGAAATACCTTGTCTACTAAAAAGCTTTTCAAGATCTTGGTCAGTTTTAAGATTTTTCTGTTAAAGGTTAATTATACTTCATTGTGAGGTTAAAGGAAAGGTTAAATGATCGGTTAAAAGGTTTCTTCAAGTTGAAATTAGCCTAATTAATAAGATTAAATAAAGCAAAAGTTGAATGGAAAAAGAAAATATTGAAAATGTATTTTAATATTGTAATAGTAGTAGTTGTTTTAAAGTATCAAAGAAAATTTAGTAAAAACTAAAAGCAGTATAAATAACATGAAGAAGCATCAGAACTACAAGGAATGCAATAAATAAAACAGCAAAAATTCAGAAAAAGATATATAAAGACAGCAGACAAAAGAAAAGGCAGCAAGGAATACGAAGCAGCAATAGACAATTAAGTCGTACGCAGCCTTCTCGCACAATTAAATAATGAAAATGAATGACAAGAACGGCATACGCAGAGGCACATATAACGGACATGGCCACTTTCTGGATCGGCATTTAGAAGCAACTTTCAGTGGATTGGCTGGCTCAGATTGGTAGGAAATCCAAAATTAGATTTTTTCTTCTGAGAGTGTTTTCAGTTTTATTATATGAAGTTGCTTTGGTGCATGTGAAAGTGAAAGAAAATGTGCGTGTCTGAGATCTTCGTCTTCTAATCTAGATTTATGTTAGTTTTCTCTATAATAGGAAAAAAGAAAAATCTTTACAGAGCTAAGATGTATTTTCATTTTTGAAAATTTCTAGTTTCAAAAGTTTTATTGCAAGGAATTCATTTATTCGAAGACAAATGAATTTCGAACTCATTTGCGAACATTTACAAAAGCAAAATAAATCTCTCAAACATCACAAACTAATTGAAATCATTCACTAGACTTTCAAAATTAACTTGAAGATTTTGAAAAGCCGTTACTTTAATTAATTCACTCGTGTGGGGGGTTTCTTTTGAAACTAAAATGACTCTGTGATGGATGCGCTCACTGTGTTTCCTAATTATTCCATGTGTTGAAGGTTAATGCCACAAATCCACCTTCTTTTGGCTTTTTTGGTTGTTTCTGCGACTAGCACATGCATTCGGGCCTCTTTTTAAAATCAATTTATTTTTAGAATTATATTTTTTACGTCGCAAGTTGTTTTTGAGTTTTAGAATCATTCTTTAATATGTATATATGAAATTACTATAAATAGATTTTTTTAAATAAAAGATATCATACAAAAAATAAATCAGTGCAGAATTTCATGAAAGATTTAAAAATAATTATTTTTCTCATCCGATTTTCAAAAGATTGTAACTTCAAAAAAATGTCAAACTTGATGGCATGCATTCTCCGAAGACCAGAACATATATGTTTTTTTTAAGTTGAAAAAAAAATGTTTTTCACAGTTTCTAATTATATGTATAAAAAAAATTCACGTTAAAAGTCAAATAAAATCTTAATATAGAAATTCAAAGTGATTTGATTTTAATAGTTATAATTATTTTATTTGATTAAGCTCTCTTTAACTTTCCTGCTTAATTAAATTGAAGCAGTTGTCGATAAATTTAAAAAAAAAAATTTAAAGCTTTTAAGGGGTTTTCAGATGTAAAAATTTTCTAATTTTAAATAATTAGAATAAAATAAAAATGTGCTAAATGTGAAACAAAAAGCTGATAAAAAAGACAAATTAGGTCAAGCAAAAACCTGTCAAGAACCTTTTTCGAGGTACAGTACACAGAAAAGTAGGTTTGAAAATCACGTTAGAAAGCTGACGACCCATTGCATCTATCTAGCGGAGTTAGTAATTGTCGTCATCACTCCAACTGCATGAATGCATAAAAGATTCATAACTTTTACAAATTATTAATCTTGGAGATTAATACCGAATGCGACGACTGCTGATAGGTTATTAATGGACGCAATAGGGCACTAAATCACCGAATGCTTTTGAGCTTGAAAGCAATATTTATCCATTAATTAATTTACCCATTTATCCATTAAAATTTAAAATCTTTCAGTTATTCATGTATTCATTCATCCATTTGAAAAAATTCATTATTTTTACCATTAGAACTTTCATCCTTTTTATGGCCCAAATATTCACTCATTCACCACTTCCCATTCATCCAACCTTCAAGCCATCTACACATCAAACCATCGGCCTATTCATTTGACTATTGATTTACCAATCCACTCATCCATCATTTCTTCATCCATCATTCCCTTCCTTCACCCATCTGGCAATATATTCCTGAACGGTGCTCTGGCCTCGTAAAACAGCCATTGTTGCAACGTGCCTTTTTAATACTGAAGCCGTTCCTTCGTACGCGTCTTCAAAGACTGCGTGTGTTATTAGCGAAATAACTTCCAAAGCATAAAAATAGTAGAAAGGGTGATAATAAACTATTGAATGATCTAAAATACGAAATTGGGTGAGAAATTGTGATAATTCAATCAAGAAAGAGTAAAAACATAAAATAAATAATATTAACAATATTTACAGCAAATAAAATGAAAAGTAATGAAAATAAAAACAATAGAAAAGGAATCATAAAAAGCAAAAGCAGTAAGGAAGGTATAGTGTGAAGATGCAGCATCAATTATAGAAGCGTCAACAGCTGCCTTGGTGTGAAAGCAAGAAATTCATGAGAGGGATAAAAAGGAGTTTGGAACGAACAAAGGTTTGGGTGACTTAAAGAACAAAAGATGCAAAAACTTCAATTGTGAAAGAGAGTTTTTTTTATATTAACCTAAGGCGTGTTGCAGCACTTTCTAGTGTTTATTTTGTCGATTTGCTTCGAAGGGTTTTATAGCATGATAATGTCTGAAGCAGTGTAGTTTTAACTATTCTGTGGCCTTTTGAGTTCATCTTTAAGAATTGCAGTGCTGAATAGTTTATAAGCACCTTTAAATTATCGTATATTTGGAAGTAGTTTCAATTCTAATCCATCTCCATTAAAGCCCATTGAAAATCCCGTGAAAAATTGTTTAATACAATCTTGTCAAATCTATTGATCGTCAAAAATAAAATTAATTTCTCTATATACTTAAAAACATTATAAATTATTTTTTAAATTTTTAAATAAGAAAAAAATTAAACTGGAAATAATGTTTCAGAGATCGACATAAACTATAAATATTTTGAAATAAATAGAAAGAAACAAGTAATTAATTGTCGGATGTGAATTGAAAGGTTGAGTAAGAAGCTACCCACATTCTGCGTGCTAAAGTATTTTCAGTGCTTTTCACTGAATCTGAATAAGAGTATATAAATTAAATGACTGCATGAATAGATGGATGAATTTTGTGTTTTAAACCACTTAAAAATGTGTTTTGATGGTTTTATGTGTGATAAGCAGGTGCCTTTTAGATGTATCAGAATAAAAAAACAGAAATGCAATGTAGTGGTTGGGCTCGTTTCAAAATGATATTCTTTAGATGTCTAAATATTGAAAAAATTAAACGTTTTTTAAAAATATTTTCTCCTAACTTAAATATATTAGATTTTTGAAAATGAAAAAAATGAACTGTAGGTATGTTAAAAAAGGAACATATTAAATGCTTAACTTATGTTATTTTTCTATTATTAATGGTATTAACCATTTTATTTATTCTAAAATATAGATTCTATTCAAACTCTAATAAGCAAAAGAAACTTTTTTCTTAGTTTATAAATTTATTTGCTTTAGACGGTTCTATATTATTCGTTAAAAAACTTTTTTTATACTAATCGTTTCAATTTTGTCAAAAACTATTTTCAAATCGTTATATCTTTTAAGAGCTTTTTGTTTTTTTCTTTTGAACCAAGTATTTAATTATTTAAATGCGTCAAAAATATTTTTTTAGAGTTCAAAAACCGAACGTTTAAAATTGAAACAGATAAACTGAATTTGTTTCCATTGCAACGTTAAACATTAAAAATAATAATAAACTAATTGTAATATTTTTTTGGTCTGTTTATTGGAATATTTTTTATTAAAAATATAATAAAATCGAAAATCTGAATATTTAGTTTTAAAAGATTTTTTTCCATTTATTTTACCGAATGCTATATATGATGTGTTATAGTACCATGGTTTGCCAAGTGACGTAGATAAAATGATGGATGGCGGAAATGCAACGTCAAAATGAAAAAGTAAAAGCAAAGACAAGTCACCAAAAAAAACCGAGGATGTCTAACCGAAAATATAAAACAATTGTGTTATAACATTCAAAGTAACAGATCCAATATACCATTTTTATTTCCTACATAAAAAAACCGTCCCCACACCCCCATTTCCTACTGAATGTTTGCAAAAATATTATCATCTCTTTTATTTTCTAAACGGGATTTAGAGTTAATAATACTACAAAAAGTCGTGGCAGTAGTAGTATTAGGAGACTTTTTTGTTGTCTAGTAATACCTGTAGTAATATTAGTAATATCCCCATTATTATATCCCCACTCCGATTCACACAACATAAGCCGATCGATATAAGTAATTTTGTAGATTACCCATTTATCCCGCTATTCGTCAAGCTTTGAAGCTGCAAATAAGACCCTCGAATAAAATATTCAAAGCTTCAAAGAAAATAGCTCGGATTTTCTTTAATCCAAAATGTTGAGATGCTAAATTAAATCTTTTAACATCGTAATAAATCTAGTCACATTTCACTTCACTGCGGAGTATCCAATTGTGGAAAAAAAATGACTATTTTAAACTTATATTAATTCATTGCAGCTTTAAATTTCCCTTCGAAAAAAATTATAACCTTTTTTTCTAGATAAAAGCTTAATTTATTAATAGTTATGAATAATTAGCAAGATATTTTATATTTTCCAATAGAAAGTGTTAGATTTAAAAGATAAAACAAACAACGCTTTTCCGCCTACTACTTCAAAATGAACGCGTTTTTCTTCGAAAGAGATCATTTTGAAAAATAAATAGAAACTCTAAAGATAAATGCTCGAGAGTTCGTATAAATTAACTTTTGAAAATTTGAATATTTGTGTTTTTAGGTTTATAATAATAATAATTTTTTATTTTATTATTCTTTTTTTTCTTTCTAATTAAATCTTTGCGGCCACTAAATATACGCCCATTACTTTGAAAAGATTATTTTTTTAAAGAATAAAAAAAATTGTACTTTTTTTCCAAAATTTAACATTTAAAAATTCATTGAAGAATTGTCATGGAAAGGTCAGTATTTTGTGCCTCTAAAGGATCTCACACAAGTAGCTCCTCACTAGAAATCGTTGTGTCCTGCTTTGCTGCTTGTTCTAGAGCGCTGATGAGCTTTTATTTGTGTGTGTGAGCTCTATTCAGTACGTTGTGATTAACCGTTTAAACTAATCGTATCATAAGGTATCAAAAGTTAATTTAATTTTAGTTTTCTCTATTCATTAAAAATATTTTTTGAGTCTTTTAAAGTTAAAAGCCTTAAAAGATTTAAAAGCGCGTGAAAGTTTATTTGAAATTCAATTTATAATTCTAATGTTTTACTTTGTTTAACTTGCTTTAATAACATGTTAATTTAATTGAAACTGACAAAAATGGCTTCACTGATATATTCACGCATTTACTTTTAGCATTGTTGGCCGCCGAGATGTAATAGAAAACCGTTTTATGTGACAATGGCGTTGCGCAGAACAACAACTAGAAGTGTAAGTTTTCACAGACCATAAAATTCTTTGCAGCCATAATAATACATTTGAAGGAGTCCTGTAAATGCGTGGTTACAAGGTGAAATCATTCTCAATTCTAAAATCGAGTTTAAAAAAATAATGATGAAATGATTTTTTAAAAATTCTGAATCTCCACTTACTGGTACCAACCATGAAAACCTGACAGCGGAGCTCGAAACAAAATTCGTCTTGACATTTAATACATTCATAGATAAAAAAAACAAAAAAATATCTAAACCGAAACACATGATCTGAACAAGCCACAGCAAACAAATTTACGAACTGATAGCCTAGTGTGTATCGACTTTCAGCTAAACCATTGGATAATAGACTATTATTAATAGTACTAGGTTCAATTGTAACCGATGTCTAGTAGCCTTGAGGCGCGAAGGAAATTTGCAGCTTAATTGGCCTAAAAACCCGTAGGATTAAAGGTGGCTATAATAATGCTCGTCATTATTATTATTAGCATTATTAGTAGTCATAGGCTCATCTCACTCAAGGCGAAGACAAAGCAACAATGTATTGTAAGAATGCTTTCCTCTGTATAAAGTCATCGCTAAAAATCTCCACCAGCCACATTAAAACCATTTATCCCTGCCATTTAATACTTTCGATTTTTATTTTTTGTTCATACTCAAATTAACTTTTTTCTAAAGTTATTAAATTCATTTTCACACTATCATTCAAACTTTTATTTACATTTTCCACTTTCCTTAGGTCTCCGGATGGGTGATGTTCGGGCTTGGTGTGTGGTTGCACGTTTATCGAGAATCATTCTTGTATTCAGCTCTTTTCAGGTGGGAGGATGGGCGACTTGATGAGTGAATAGTGCAAGGAATAAATACTTGAGAAAGCTTTTATGAATGTTTCTTTAAACAGCTTTAAAAATTCACATATTTTTCATGTAGGACTTTTTATTTATTTCATCCATACAATTCACTAAAAAATTTTTTTCCCAATTTTTATTCCGTCACTCACATCACTCAGAGACAACCCAACGGGTCCAGTGGTAGTGGCCGAACGACTGAGCATCTTGCTGATTGGCTTGGGTGGCTTTGTAGTGACAGTCTGCTTCTTGGGATGTTGTGGAGCGTGCACTGATAGCGTGTGTTTCCTTGCATTTGTGAGTTCTTGAATTTGTTATTTTTAGATTTTTCAATATAAAGATTCAAAGTCACTTTTGAATTATATTACTAAATTCAATAGTTTTATAACAATCAACTAATTCTCTAATAAATCATTTATTTTAAACTTTCATCTGAAATTCGAATAGGAATAAATGATTTTATATGTTTAATTTACCTTCAAAATGTCGACTCTCAAAATCAATAAAATTTAAATTGACAACGAAAATCTGTGCTAGAAAATTTTTAAATAGGGTTCACAAAAAAAGAACATAAGTTTAGATTTTACCGCTTTTAATTTGCTTTTGACTCCAAAGGATATTCATAAAGACGGTCATCTCCAAAGAATGTTTGGCTACTTTTGTATTTATTTTATAACGTAAAAAGCCCTTTCACATTTTATGCAATTTTTAAGTCACTTTGAACAATACTTACCAGTTTTATTTTTGAAAACATTTATTAAGTTTTCCAATGAATAAAAACCAAGCTTCAAGATAATAATGACTTTCACACAGACCTATAAAAGAATGAAATAATTATTAATGCTTTACATTTTATTTCTTTGAAAAAAAAATTAGACAAATCAATTTATTTATTATTTACAAGTCATTTGAAATTTAAATTAAATATATTTCTTTAAAAAAATTATTGAATTATATACCATTATGATAGGAAAAAAAATTGTGGAATAGGTCTAGCTAAATTCAATTAAACCCCGAGTTTATTATTTGTTTTTTATGTATTAAATTATGTTTTTTCAAATTAAAATAAATTTATTTTTATATCGGAAAATTATACTTTCACAACTAAATTTTTTATACAATTTTCTTTCCTTGAAACTTTCAGCGGCTTCAAATAAAGCTGCAGAAGTAATAATACCGAGAGTGGCTCAAACCCCTAACCTTAACCCTAAAAATAAAACTCAACACAAATAGACATTAATAAATCGCCAAGTACAAAAATACAAATAAAAAAATTTACTTTCGCGGTTTTAAACAAACCACAATAATAAAGATAAATTTACTTTTGCGACTCCATTTAAAGATTAATGTTTTTTCTTCAATGCTCGGTCAAAATTTGATTTGAAATTAATAAATCGATGTGAATTACATAATTTAAAATTATTAAAATAAAATGATATAGCTGAAGAATATCTTTTTAAGTGAAAATCCTATTCAAAATATTAATAAATGGCAATTTTTCGATTAGTTTCAACTGATTTAAAGATTGAAACCTATACAATTTCGCCAATAATTTATTTTATCTAAATTCATAGTAAATTTTAAAAAGTTCCATAAGTCTTTGAGGTTTAAAATAGCAAAATTAGAAACAACGGCACGCTAAAAGTGGAGCATAAATTTTAATCAGAACGAAAGAGGATGGAAGGCTTAGAAAAGTGTGTTTTTATTTTAAATTTATGTATGAACATTTTAAAATTGTATTACAAACAGTTTATATTGTTTTCCATTTCAAAATTATTCATAATTAAAAAGTACTTTTTTTATAAGTACATAGACTGAAGATTTTTTTCTTTTTTTCCAATTTTAATACGTTCCTAGTCTTAAATGAAAAAAAATAGTGTCAATATGAGATATATGAAACATTTTAGCTATTCTATCGTGAAAACCTACCCCAGGCCACAGATTGAATTATTTCGATGGACTGCGGTATTATAGAAAAAAACAAATTTTATAAATTTTTGAATTAATTAATTCTATATGAATTTTGATTTATTATCTGCTTTTGCATTTTGTACTTTTTATTCTTTTCAAATTATTTAGTTTAAAGTTTTCTATACTGGTAGATGTCCTATCTGAAGAGACAAAAGGATTTTTGAGAAAAATCGAATACCTGGAGAACAAATTGACGCTATAAGACTATCAAAGAAAGGATAAATGCAAATTATTGCTTTAGAAAACCAGCAACATGAAATTCGTCGTAAACTTTAGGGATACAAAAGCATTAACAACATATAATAGATTAACTCAGGTGTTAGACCGATAAAATTTGGGGAAACGACTTGAAGTTATAACCTGTAATTTCACAAGTGTAATTAATCAAATGAAAATAGAATCTTTGAACTGATTCAACAGAATTGTAAGAAGAGAATCATTTGTATACCTCCATTATTGAGTCCTCAGACATTCAATTGACCAAGTTCTTGGTGGAACGACAACATCTCCCAAAATAGTCTTTTACCTTGTTCCATAAGTCAGTGATAAATATGCAAATCTATAAAAAAAATTATGTAAAAATAAAATTTTACAACTTGTTCAAATTTGTGAATTTATCAGTGGTTCGATGTCTCGATTAGTAAAAATTTTTTATAAAAAATAAATTACAAAATTTCTTAAGATATACAAGTAAACACATTCAATTCGGAAAAAGTGAATTAGAGACAATACAGAAATAAAAACATAAATAAGTAACATTTGTGCTAAAGAGCGATTAAACTCATACAAGAACTAATAAATCCATTAAAGTTTTTTTTACTAAATTAATTTGGTTTTTTAATATAATTCACATCCTATTTTTGAGCTGTATTTTATATTTTATTCAATCATCAACAAAATCATATCCAAATTTTTCATTTTGAAATATTTAAAAAACTGTTTTTTTAGATAAAAGCTTAAAAAATCCTAAATTGAACTTTATTTTTATTTTTATAAAATCCCATCTAGTGAGAAAGATAAGGTTTTAAAAGTGTTATAACTTTTGTTTACTATTGTTTTTTCATACAGTTTTTACTGACTCGGTTTTATGCGTTTTTGATTTGATCAAAGAGAGTATCAATTGAAAGGTGAAATAACAATTTTTGAAAACCAAAAATTAGCAAAAAATTCGATTTTAAAATTATATTTTGATAATTAGTTATTTTCTCTTTGAAATATTTTAATAATGCATACCAGAATTTTGTAGATAATCAAAAAAAAAACAAAATGTAAGAAAAAGATTAAAAAGATTTGCAAGAGTATTTTACCAAAACCTTTGAAAGAAATTTGATTTCAAAATGATTTATTACCGTCAACTTTCACTTTTTCAACAAGCTGCTTTATTTTCTTCTAATCACTTTCTATTCTTCTTTGCAAAAATTTGTCAATTAACTTCACTTCGACTTCAATTGTTTTTTTTTAATTTTCAATACATTGGGAATAAACTAGACCATTCGTTTATCGATCCTAACAGCCACCGCTCCAGGCTATACCACTTTCTACAAGAATTTTTTGATAAACCCATTTTTGAAAAAAATTTTAGTTAGCAATAATTTTTTTTTCTAAGTTTAAATATTTGTTTATATGTGTTCTTTAGATTAAAGGCTATAAAAAATCGAAATTAATTTCTAATTTTAAAACTTCTTTTAACAAATAAGCACATATTCTGCGTAAAAATTATTGTTTCACCGACCCTCCATTCCCGACTACAATTCCCATATAATATTTTTTTGCAAATTTCTTACTTTCTACTACTAACTTTTATTTCCGTTTTTTCACATTCATCTCATCCAAAAAATCCCCGTCCAGTACGCCTTCCTTCTGCTGATAGCCATCCTGCTCCAGATTTTGTTCGCCGCCTTAGCCCCCACTTTTCGACAACAGGTTGGGTTTAAGTAATGTTTAAGTTTTTACTTGTTATTTATTATGAAATAAATGATATTGAAATGAGTATTGATTCATTGGGTTTGATGAATATTCAATCGTGAACATTTATCGGAAAATTAATCAATTTATAAAGTAAATTGTGAAACTAAAAAATTAATTTGAGCAAACCATGTATTTTGAAAAATGAAACTTTCGTCTTTTAGACTCAGGGCCGTAGCTCTGCCCACTCTAAGGTTGTTAAAAAAATATTACTGTACTTTAAAAAACTGTTTACTATTATTTAAACTTAAAAAGTGAAAAAACACATTTTAATTACCAAAATTATTTAATATTTTAATAGTTTACATTTTCATAACTATTTTTCATTGGATTAATTTTGAATAAATATTTATTTCTTTATCTCAAATCAAGCGCAACACCCTTTCACGAAAAAAATTTACTTATAACCTGAGAAAAATATCTTTACTCCATTTCTATGTCTTATTATTACTATGTTTAAATGCACATTAATACTTTCTCATCGCGTTAAATTAAATTTTTTAGTGTTCATTCAAAATTTATTTCCATTGAAAAACCTAACGATAGCCAACCACGCGACCATGGACGTGACAGAGAAGACAATTTTGCTTCTTCTTTCACGCTTACAGTTACCACTAATAAGCAAAGAGTTAATTTCATTTTTACTTAGGATTTAGCTAAATAGAGTGAACCACTCAAAAAATTGATTTCAAAATTATTTTTAAAAGATCAAAATCGATCTTTCAGATCAGAGTGGTACCAGCATTTTAAATCGTTAGAATATTCACCGTTCTTGGACGCTTCATTTTATTATCCATATCGCCATTTTATCTCATTTCGTAAAAAATACACATTTTCAAAAAAATATTTTAAAATCAAAAAACAGTATTGGATTTATTCAATAAGTTATTTGAATTTGCATTTTTAAAATATTCAAAATTATCGGATTCTTAAAAAATTATTCGCAAAATGCTATTTATCAATCTCCAGAGATTTAAAATGAATTAATACAAAAAATGAATTACCTGGTTAAAGAAAGATTTACTGAAGATTTGACTAAATTTCCCTTTTTAATTTTTTTGAAACTGAACCAAGCACTTTGGCGAAATATAGCTTTAAAATATATATAATAATATAATAATAATAAATAATACGTATTTATAATTCGCCAAGGCACGCAACTGAGGCGCAACTCAAATGAAACACCGCATCATATACACTAGGTATATGATAGCTCACGGTCGGCTGTACGGGGATTTGAACTGGCGACCTTTAAGTTGCAGGTTCAATGAGTTACCCTCTAAGCCAACCCGCTCGCCAAATATTAACCTTAATCAAAACCCTAAGCCTAACTTTAACCCGAGATGTTCAAGACTATTTTTTTTATCTCTGTTTCGTCCAAAGTTAAGGGCAATTTCGTCCAAGGTCTATTTTGGCCAAAGTCTTTTTTGTTCAAGATGTATTTTGGTCGTATACCACCAAAAACTTCTTTGAGAAAAACAACATTTAAAAATTAATATTTTTAGTGAAACATAAAAGTGCTTTTGAAAACTGTTATAGTTTCCTAGCAGCAGTAAAAACCTAAGCAAGTAGAACATCAAATAGGAAATTCGAACAAAAAAGAACCAAAAACTTAAAAGTGGAAAAGATTCTAAGTAGATACAATTCGCTGAAGGATCGGAGGCTACAACTCTATAAAAACTTCATGCCCCGTATTTATACTTTTTTTAATTTTTGATTGTGGCATCAGTGCTATTTTATAAGAATAGTTAAATTCTATACAAATGGATAAACGTATGAAAAAATATTTTGTTCATAATATCCAAAAAATGAAATCTCTTTATTAACCTATATATTATATATTTTACAATTTTTGTTAAATACATTTACTCAATTTTTTTATTGAATTCACAAAAATCTCATTAAATTTGTGCAACTAAAAAAAAAAATTGAAAAAATAACATTTCAGTAATTAACATGAAAAAATAAGTAATAAAAGTGTAAAATCAATACATAGATATAAATAAATAGAATATTTATCATTTAAACTTGCCCACCCAATTAAAAAAATTCAATTCTCACTAGCAGTTTTGTCTTCGGACCTGTTTAGACCAACTTTACCTTTGGGCCAAAAGTGCACTAAAATTAATGCTCTAACGAGTCCAAAAAATCGATGTAATTAGAGAAGGGTTTGAAGAACCATGAATGTGAGATAAAAAAACAATAAGTTTGTACACTTCGAATTTTTAAAGAGACGATTCATTTACAATAATTGAGAAAAGTGTTGGAGCTGCAGGCGCTGCAGGAAGACGTATGCAATAAAAGTCCCATAAAGGCACATAAAAAGAAATGGAATAGATAAAATAAAGTAAATAAAAACTCATACAATCAACCTGTGAATAGACCTCGCTTGCAGGGTTATTAACAAAAAAAGTTTAAGCGAAGCTACTTCTTTGAAAAGCAATCAGAACCCCCAATGATTGATCATGCATGCACAAAGCTGCTTACAAATACACTCGTGTACGCCCAATACAACAAAATATCGATATTTATACACTAGGAAAAATTTTAAATGTCACAGAAAATGAAATAAAATAATAAAACATCCACACACAATGCGGTTTTTGGAATACAATCATCGGAAGCTATGCAGCTAAGCTGCATTGCAGTTTGCAGATTTTAATTGAAGAAAAAACTATTGTTATTTAGATATTTTAACTTTTTACTCCTAAGATTCAATTTTTCCAACTTTTTAATAAATTCATTTTTACTAATTATTTCTTCAAATTATGGTTTTTTTGTTCAGTTAATTAATTATTAAATTATTTTGGCAACTAATTTGTCTTCATTTGGGCGTTTCCCTGCTAATCAATCAATCAGCTCATTATCTCCCACACAATTTGTATTCTTCTCAGTTTATTTTTACTGAAGAAAAAAATCAATCGTTTTTTTCTAGTTAAAAATCTTTAATTAATTTAACATTGTAAAAAGAATTATTAAAAATGTAAAACCTTCAAAATGTCAAATTAGTAATTAATAAGTGAAAAAACTGTTTCTAAAAACTGAATTTTTGTTATCTATCAAGTATATTTCAAAAATAAAACTTTTCTGAATTTGATCTCCAAATCTTTCACACCTTTCACAAACCGTAGTTGTTATTTTAAAACACTTTCTTTTGTCACATCGATTATCCTTTTTTAAAGTAACAAAATCAAATAATTATTGCAACCAGCTAGAAAAAGTTATAAAAAATGTATTTTATTGATCATTCACTAACAGTTGAGTTTAATTATTAATTATGAAACATTTTAAAGATATTCTATTCAACTTCTCTCTAAAAAATCTAACACATTTTAGATATTAAACTTTAAAAATGATTATAATTAAGAGCTTTTCAATAGTAAAAAAAAAACTTTTTCAAGTTTCAAAATTACCGTGTTCACGAAAATGTTTTTTATTAAAAAATATAGCAAATGGTATTGTACGCTGAAACAGAGTTTTCATTCATTCCATTCAAACTCTTTGACTGTGAGTGCTTTTGATTAATTTAAACATGTTTGAAAAACATGAAAAATAAAATAAACCATTTTCCGCTGACCAAAATCTCGAAGTACAAACAGACTTTTCCTGTTTCTTTGTGTGAAAAGCGTCCATGGCTTTAATTTATCGCTGTAAATCAAACCATGACATTTAATACATGACATACATGATTTTAGTACTTGGCAAACAAAACAACAACAAACAATTTCCTAGAAGCAAATTTCTTCCAAGCTGGTTGCTCTAATTTGAAAGGATCGACAACAAAGGATCATGAAAATAATCTGTATTCAGACGCTAACCTTTCAAGATTTTTTCGAATTCACAGCATTTGAAGCTTCTCAAAAGCTATATTATGTAGTACTTGAAAAACAATGTTAACCTCTCTCAGACTATGAATGATTGTGCAAAATGTATCAAAGTCTTGATGGTGGTCAGACTTAAGCTGTATAGGCTTTCCTTTGTTTTATTTTTGAAAATAAAAAAATCAAGATTGGCATGTTTTTTGAGAATTTTTTTTTTCATTTGGAAAAATTCACTGGTATTAATGAGATACTCTATGCTCAAGCATCGGTGGATATAAGGCTGTTTGAAAAACTCTTTAAGATTGGGACCTTGACATCGATCTGTACAGAAGACAGGTTCAACTTTTGTATACAAATTATGAATGAAATTAGTGATAATTGAAACATCAAAAGTTGAGACCGACTAATTGCATAAGTAGCCAGGGATTTTTTCCTATCCATAGGTCAATTGGCTAGCAAAATGTCTTTTTTTTTTAAATTTCTAAAATTTAATTTTTTTTGCAATTACTAAAATTTGTTTTTTAAAAATGATTTTTAATTTAAGTACATTTATTTTTGAAGAAAAAAATTATTTGAAGTTATTCTAATTGGTTTTAAAACGGTATATTTGACTTCATCTTTAAGAGCTAACCTTGATGCTGAAACGAAGTAAAATTAAAAAGCAAACGAATGTCAGAAATAATAAACTCTAGTGGCATTTAAAGTGAGTGTCTTCATTAAAGTTTTACTGCACTGCTCAGTAATGAAGGTCACTGTCGCATCCTATCTCACGTGACCTTTTAGTTCTCCGTTTTCTTCATCATCTGCTTTCTTGTAATTTTTATTTTATTTTTCTTCATTATTTATTCATGCTTCAACTCATTTTTTTCATAATCTTCTTTCTATTCAATTCACTTTTTCCTTCAATATTTCCTCTACAACCCTTATCTTCGTCATCTTTTTCATCGGGATTTGAACACTTTTACCATAGTTAAAATATCAGGATCAATATTCTTTATCTTTAGATTTTTCATAAAAACTTGCTAAAAAATATCTGAATGTTTGTGAAAAATAATAAACGTTTAATTGTAAAGATATGTGAAAAAAACTTTTGTTTATGAAAAATAAGTCTCATTCAGTATGTATTATATATTAGAAAAAAACTAGAGTTTTCGATAAAATGTCACTGGTTTCAAGAAAATAAAAAGATAAGGGTAAAAATATGTAAGTATTATAAATTCTTGCTTTAAAAAGTAAATATTTTGAAAGGTTATTAATGTTTTATGTTATCTCAATCTTTGAAAACCAAAAGAAACTCTTTTGAGCTTTAAACTTGAGGTTTTTCTCATCAGAATTTATCATTAAAACTGTACATTATTTCAATTGAAGTCAATATAACTAATTGTTCATACAATTTATCTCTCTGAATATTTTAGCTCAAAATTTATATCCCTTGACATCGTTCATCATGCTTTTTAGAATGGCAAACTAAATAAAGTGATATCGGCGTATACAGATTAAAAAAAACCCAAATAAACGATCCAATTATATTATATTCTACCATTAACTCTGAGTAGAATTTTGAAGAAAAAAAGATGTATATTAAAATATTTTAAAGTATTTATCTTAAATATTAAAAAATATATATCTTAGATATTTCAAAATATATATCTTTAATATTTCAAATAATTTTCACAATGTTTTAACATTTATTAATAAATTATATCTCATAATATATATAAAATTTTAATTTCAACAAATTGATCTTAAATAGCATTTTCAGATTTATTTGAACAACACTTTAACACTTTTTTATATTATATAGTAAATTAAATATCGAATTAATTTCTAAATATATACATTTTTACAGAATTTCTAGCGTTCATAAATTATACCATAAGAGTATTATGAAATAGAAATAATCACACAAAAAAATAAATTAAAGCCATAAATACTAAAAAATGTTGCTTCTTCTGTTCAATACATTAGCCCCATAAATCTCTATTGGCTAAGTCCCGTGGTGGAAAAACATTTTGAGGGAATGGATGGAAAGATGATGCATAACATTTCAATTTATTTTGATATTGAAATATTTTGAAAAACAAATTATAGGCATATATAAACGACTAAATCTTAAATCATTATTAAATAGTGTTTAAAATGTTTTTATGGTTACTTGAGATAAAAGAATCCTAAATGACAGGATTCAGCATGGAAATCTTGAACAATTTGGAATTTTTATTATAATTCGTTAACTTTTTTGGCATACCCACCCATTGAATTAGTTTCTAATGCACCCCTCATCCGACCTAATAGATCCTGTCAAGCTTAGCAGCCAGCATGCAATACCAGGTGCAACAGCAATACAACTGGACTGGTCAGTCAAATTCTTAAAGTCCATTTTACCTGTTTGAGTATTTTAGATGAGAGTCGATTTCAATCAAATATCATACAAGTAATACATTTTTAATTAAACAAGCTTTTGAACCTTCTTTAATTCTTCAATAAAGTTTATGGTTCTGGGATTACACTGTAATAAAATTTAATCATTATCGTTCAAATGCAATCCATTTAATTTCAATTTATAGAAATAAAAATAGGATTATAGCGGTTATAAATAGTTTATCGCAAAGTTGTCGAATTAAAACTTCAAATCTGTTTAATTTACAATTTCGACTTTCTATTTCTTAACTTACTTTCATTAAGTAAATCTGTGAGTTTGTGAAAACGAATTGACTTCAATAAAAGAAATGTAATTTTTAAAATCATGAACCATCGAAAGGCCAACCTGAAAACGACACCAATTCTCCCACCTTCCTTCTTACTGCCGCCTGGGATTCTCTACAAATTGAGGTGCGTATTTAGATCACTTTCGTGGAAAAAAAATCAAATTTCTTGCGAAAATGATTAAAGTTAGAAGAGTTTTTTTAAGTGTAAATAAAAGTATTGAGAGGTTTTCTCAAGGTTTAGGGCTACTGAAAATTTTCAAAAAGCATTTTCTCTCAATTTTTGGCATAAACAAATAAGAAATTCTGTTTTAATGCTTAGTTAGGGCTTTGTAAATTTCAATTATGGCGTGATTCAAAATCAATGAGCCATACATTAAAGCATGACTCATTGGAAAACATTTTGAAGGAAATTACATTAAGCGTGTCTATTGGGAAATCACAGAGTTAGAAAAAATAAAAATGTTAATATAGAATAAGATAAATCAGTTTTTCTTGCAAATGGCTTTCATAAATTTTAATAAGAAAAAATTCAACGTTTTTATTACTTATCATCTCTTACGGACCTTGGCTCATCTCTTCTCGTTTACTCTTATATTTCCTAATAAATGGGAAAAATGGTTAATGTGAATTTTCAATTGAACTTATATGGCTTTCGAGTTTTAATTTCACAAATCAATAAAAATTCTATGTTTGTTTTTGTATGTCCTTTTTTCGTCAATGAATTCAAATTTACCTATTAGAATTACTTCTGAACTTCTTTCCACCAATCGTCCTACAATCAGAAGCATGTACAGATATTTTTTTAGTAATGAATTTTATTTAGTTAAACGTAACATAATTCTATTGTTTTATTGTATGGCAGTCAGGCAGAAAAACCTTCTTTCTGTTGGATTTTCCGTCATTGTTCAGATACAATATAAATTTGAATTCAAAAAATAACAAATTTATAGATAAATTTAAATTGTTTTTGTTTATGGCTGCTTTTTCAATTAAAAGAGACATTAAATTTTAATGAAAAAATTCTGTGGCTGTATTTAGAGGCCATAAACATGTGTAAGTTAAAACGATGAGATAGCTCGTTCAGAAAGATTCAAATGAAGAGTACGTACGAGACTTTCACACTTCACTGACCAACTGTCGAAGAATTTTAACAAATTTACTGGCCAATTGTGATCTTCGGCGGCCAAAATTTTAGTGTTCAAAAAATCAAACTTTTTCAGTTTCTATTGATCAATTTCAGCATAAAAATATTTATTATAACTTGATTTTTAAAACAATCTTTTAAAGTAATATGCTCTTTTATTAACTTTGAAAAACACTCGTTTTAAATTGATTTAATGTCGATCTCATCTATATAACTTAAAATATAAATTTTAATTGTTTTCTACGTTTTGAAAGCTTTTCAACACTTTCATTTTCACCATTATCCAGGTCATCATTTTCAAAACTAACAACAGCAATTTAGTCTTGCCCATGTCCTCTGTTTCTCTTAGATTCACAAAAACTAATCTCTACTGATTTTCTCACAAGCTTTTGATTTTTATGTAAACGATTATAGCAATAATCCCTGAAACAAAAAAACCGGTAACTGCTAAATAAACTGTTTTTAAACTTTAAAGAAATAAAAATATAATAAATTAATAGGTTTACTGGAAGTTTACGAAACGGTCATTTTCATAATGTTTTTTTCCATATTTCCTTAGCAAAATTCCTCAGACTGACGGGTTCTTCCCATGACTTCGTACATACCCAAAACAGACTAGAGTGATATTTTGAGAAGTCATTTATTTTAACTTTTCTTACGTTTTGAATAAAAAATGCATGCTGGTTAAAAAGAAAATAGAATAAAAAATAAGTTGATGATCGATGATAGCAAATTTTAATTGAAAGTCTGGAAGAAAAGTATTAGTTTAAACGACAAATATTGATTTATTTTTAATGAAAATTGTATAAAACATTTAAATATTTAATATTCTACATTCTAGCACTTGAGAAAAACAGTTTTACGAAGTTTCCTTTCAACAAATTTATCTCACAAAAATCTTAAAAATCACCTTTAAAAAGACAGAGATCCATCTAAATTTAAAACAAAGTGGCGTTAGGTCGAATAAAGAATCTTATCTGAGACTTCAATGATAGGCTGGGGAATGTAATCAGATATAGTTGCAGGTGGAGAAGCTGTATGCGTATATTCAGTCATTTCAAATTAACTTTTAAAAATCATACTGTTTAACAATTTGAATACTCCAGTTTGTCACAAACATACATATCAACCTCTTTCACGCTACCTCTTTCACGCCACCCAAAAGTTAAACTGCTGCGGGTCTCGGGGCCCAATCGACTACCAGTACAGCTCTTGGTTCAACCACACCAACTACTCTGGAGGCACTTTTGTACCCCCATCTTGCTGTACCCTTCTCAACAAAAACCCCCACTATCCCATCTACAAGAACGAAGACCAATGCCACATCAACGCCATCAAAGCAATCATGGACTACCCCAATCAAACTGGCATCGGTGACAACATCGGCCTTAACTTGAAGGTTAGCATTTAAAGGAAAAAACACTTGCCAAAATGGAGAAATAATTGCTGCGTTTTTCGTTATAAATTTTTTTCTTTGATTTTTTATTACATTCACTTTTCTGCTAATGCAGCAGTAATTCTTGTCGATCTCATCCACCAGGGCTGTCACTCAGCTATATCGGAATGGTTCCAGCAGCATGAATACATCATAGGCATCCTCTTCTTAATTATCTCCTTCCAGGCAAGCTTGCTTCTTCATTACTATTTTATTATGCAACTTTTTTATATTTCATATTTTAGACCTTTTCTACTTAATACCATTTATTTTATTAGTTTTTGTAATTGAAAAAAATTTTTTTTTTCATATTTATAAAACGAAAATAATAATTTTTCTTTTGTGTATCACGGCTTATTGAACGTTATGACAAGAACTTTTTTCTTAAAGAACCTCTATTTGCAGACATTTCCATGGCATAAATCATTGTTTTTAAAAATTCTTTAAAAAATTTTGCTTAGAAGAAAAGGAGGATGGAAAGGCAAAAATCCGGGTAAATTAGATGGCTCAAGAGTAATCCGACGCGATAGCCAATGACTCATTGTTCCTCACAGTGTGTCTCCAAGAAGGATAATTAAGAGAATAAGAAAATTCCTCTTAGCTTTATAGTAAGAAAAGCTCTAAAAAGTTTTCTAGTGCATTTCAAAATTTAAAAATATCGGTTTTTTTAAAGTATACACTTTAGAGTATTTATGAAAATGTTCTTTTTAAAAAAACTTAAGTAAAAAATAATTTATAAAAGTTGATCGAAATCTTTGCAAAAAATAAGATTCAATAAAATAATTTGAAATGTTCAAATTTAATGAATCTTTGTCGAGTTTAAACAAATTCCCAAGTTCTTAATGAGAAACTAAACGCTTTCTCCGAATAAATATTTTTTTCAATATTTTCAATGCTTTGAAAGTTTCTTCTGTGAAATAATATATTATGTATCAGTAGATATATAATATATCAACAGAATTACTGTCGTTATATTGAAATAAAAAAAACATAAATTATTTTCTGGTAATAAAAATACTTGAAAAAGAAGAAAAAATGTGTAAACTTTTTGATATCATTAATTTATGCAGTAATATTGACCCTTCTTATGCTTTTAAATATATATTGAAAAAAACATTTTAAGTTTTCTTTTTATTGTTTGGCTTTGCTTTGTTTTACGAATTTTCAATACCATTTTGAGAAAAAAAAAAAAAAAAATTTTTACATTCGGCATTTTTCCTTTCTTTTTCATTTCAATCTACCGTTTAAAATAATACTTTTTTGAAAAAATAGAAAATTCCGTATTACTCTTTTAATAATTTAGTTAATGATTGAATTGAATCAATTTCTTACATTGAGTAGAATCTCCATACAAATCGCATGCTAACCTACGACACTTTCTTTTAGATTGTGAACATTGTGTACGCTTACGTACTGATGTCCTGGGTGAGAAAGTCGTTAGTGGATTACGCTTGGTGCGACGACGAAGAGTTTTGATCGTGAAACCACCAACAAGTTCCACTCTCGATGCCGCGTTGGTTCTTCCTTAGAGAAATTACCTTCTTCTCATCAACCTGAACGTAACACAGTCCCTTTACATTCCTCAATCTTACTCATTTTTTAGTTTATCCATCCCAAAAAAAATACTTTATTCAAATCCAGTTTTAATTTGTTGAAACGCAAAATACTTTCATGAATCGTGTTTCGTTTCTCCATAGCCACCCTTTCTTTTCAATATTTATGTGCTACATTTTAAAAGAATAGCTAAGCCATTTCAATATCGAATCTTATATAAATAATTAAAATGGAGATTTTCAAAAGGCATAAAATATATATAAGAACTGTTTATATACAAAAATTTCAAGGCAACAAACTCAATCCCACAGCTAAGAATGTTAACGTTTCCTGATTCATTTCTCCATAACGAAATCTCTTCAAACAGAATTTCTATCTTTCAAACCCTGCATCGCCCAAAGAACCCTTCAATTTCAATCAATGAAACTGTTCAATTTCAAAAGTTGAGTTTTAAAGTTCTTTTAAATTTCACAGCACGACACGACTTCAATGTGTCATAGTGGTCTGTAACTTCGTCTTTTGAAACTATAGATTCATCGTTTTTTTCAATTTTATCATAATAATTTGTTTCCCATTTTGTTAATAAAAACTATTTTTATTTAATTTGTATTATTATTATCGTGTCTTCATTGTATCACCCTTGCTATCAGCGCCTCTTGAAGCTCGCAGGCTGGAGCGAACAAGAGTTTATTGTTCAAGCATAGTTCATACGTCTGTATATTCATAATGCAAACTATAAAAGTAGCTTTGAAGTCATCAAATCTGTTATTGAAAATACAATTGTAAATATATTTTCAGAACTCGTTTTGAAACATTTAAGCATTAATTTTTCTCTTCCGCATTATGGTTTGTGTAATTTTTAGGCGAACAAATTCTTCAAGATTTATTGTTCGATAAATCCCCAATGATAAGAAGATCTCTCCCACTCTTCATTAAACGTGCATCTCAACACATAAATCATCCACCCGCATCCGTATTATTAATATTGCATTATATTAAAGCTGCATTACCATATTTATCATTTTAAAATATGGTCCAAATAAATAAAAAAAATTATATTTTCTATTTATTTGAGATTTGACATCGAAACCATTCATTTTAATTAGGTTCTCTTCATGCAGAAACACGCCAGTGTCAAATTGCTATAGAAAGCATTATGGTACAAAACAAGGTTTTAGAAATATTCACATGTGAAAATCAATAAATGTCTATAAAACCGATATAAACACAAAAATGCAATTCGAAGAGAATATCTCTAGCGGACACAATCATACAAGTCAATGAGATATGCTAGGTGCTGCGTTCTCTTTAGGGTGCTTGGGAAGGCTTAAAATTTTCAATTTTTTGAATAACTTGCTTTTAAAATTTGTTAACATTGATTTTAAAATATTTCATGTCATTCAGTACGTTCTTTTCGAACTTACTGTTTCAATTTCATTCGTTTGCGCTGCTAGAGTATCCACTTTTATATCAAATGGTATTTTAAAGACTTTCAAGTTTTTATTCCTATATTAACAAAGATCGTGTTATTGATTTCGAAAAATCAATTGGACCATTATACCTTTGTATACGATTCATTCTTCTTTTGTCGCTATTTTTACCATCACTGTTTTAGGCTCATTCAAAAAAAGAAAATTCTCAACTTTAAAATAAATATTTTTTAGTTTTGCTCTCTAAAGAGCTTCGTATAAAAAAATCATTTTTATCAATTTCACAACCTTCATCAGCACTGTTATCATCGACCCCACTACCATCATGATCAGTAGCACCATTATTATCAGCACCATCATCATCATCATCATCATCATCATCATCATCATCATCATCATCATTATCATCTTTATTTTCAAGTTTTTCGACACTTCCTATAACCTTAGTTCCTTAGCAACTGAGACCTTCATTGACATCATCCTCATTGCTTTTATAAGAATCATTATCATTAATTAAATGGGCATCATCATCATTACCATTCCCAACATTTACACTTCATGTTAATGGAGTGAGTAAATCTTACCTCAAATGTCATCTCATTTCATATTTCACCTTCATTTAAAATGTGAAACTATTTTTTACTAATTAAATCATATTCACAAAATTGCATTCGTAATAATTTTTATGTAACAAATTTCACAGATTTTTATGAATTTGTTTCAAAACAAGACAACAAAATATTAAAAATGAGAAAATAGAACAAGTTTAATTGCAAAAAACATTTATTTTTAATTGAATTCATTTTTTCAAACTAAAAATAAATTCTATTATAAAATTTCAAAACTTTTTTTTTAGACATCATTTTCTATTTTTCATAATTCATATGTTTTTTAAAGAATTTTTTCTTTCGTTTACTTTCTTTATAAATCACGGAGCAATATAACTGCATATTATTCTCTACGCAAATATATCATTTCTATATTTTAGATTATATTTTATTTAGAAAAAAACTTTACATCTTTTTTTCATGCAATCAAAATTCCACAATAAATTCATTCTTATATTCTAAGGATTTATTTATTATATCGATGTTTTGGCTCAGTTAACCCACAGTCTGGTTTAAAACATTCATTAATTTTCATGAGTTTTCATACATTTCATGACTATCCAGTCCAGCCATTACACAAGTCTTTTTACCAAACCTCTTTCTATTCATTTTCTTTCCTCCCATTCATTTTCCTCCTTCAACCTTAGAGGAACGAAGCTCTTGAGCTTTTGTAACACGTCGGAATTTAAAAAAATATTTTTTCACTTGATACATTATTTTGCAGCTTTAAGAAAACTTAGAATTCTGCTTCTTGCATTTTGCATCCAATCACTGTTGGCAGACATCTGTGCCATTTTTTTACATCGTTGTCATTGTAGAAATAATATACTTGCTTTAAAAATTAGATTCTTCTCAATACCATTACTATCATCATTATTTCTCTTTTATCATCGCCATTACACTCTTCTTAATCTTTCATCATCATTATCATCATCATCATCATCATCATCATCATCATCGTCATCAACATGGGATATACCTAATCTTTTCAAACGAATCGACAAGGTCTACAGACTAAAAATCTGTTAAGCTGAATTTGTTTTGGATTTTTTTCAACGTGTTTGCTTTTATATTTCGCTAAATATTGTTCTTCAAAGCGATTTTATGTTTCAGAATGTTTTAATTTTTTTTAAGACTCTACATAAAATGTGAAAAAATTGCAAAATAATATTGGGTTTATAATTGCGGACGTGTTTCTGCATGACTATTACACTTAGGCACTTATTCAGCATTCTGCACGAGCATCGCTTGTTTCGACAGGCGCAAGAGTCCAATCGAATAATAATTTGTTATTTTTTCATTTCAATTACTAATTGATATAATTTCCCACGAATTTTAAAATATTTCGCTGATTTCGTTTTTCAATTCCGTAAACTTAGAAATTGCGTATTTTCTTTTTGAAATGGCAATTCTACTACTTTATTGCCATTTCTTTTTATCCTAATCAACTGATTTTTTTAGAGTATGTGACAATTAATTTAAATTAAGAATAGCAACGGGTCCAAAACTCAAATCTCAGGTACCCGCCAACAATATTTAGTTATTCCAAGGGTACCCAAAAATCCCTAAATGCGACTTTTAGGTTAAAAACGCTTTTTTTTCATTCAAAAGACCTGTTTGAAAATATTTACTATTAATTTTCAGTTTTGTAATTCACTTAAACTACGAAAATTATTTTTATTTATATACTAAAATGAGATAACAAAATTTCAGATAAACCTTTAAAAACTTGATAGATTGAAATTTTTATACAATAGGACATTTAAATTAGCTTCAATATGTAACTAATATCGGATTAAAAAAAGTTATATTTAAACTTTTATTTATTTTTTATTATTTCAAATTTCAAAATAATGTTTCGAATACCCATATCCAAAAAACTTCGGGTTTTTAAATACTCTGGTACCCGTTGCTTTTACTAAATTAAATATCAAAACCAAGATGAATGCAAACTATTCCAATAAATTTAGGGCATAAAATTGGTTTTGAAACTGCTTTTGAAAACTTTCTAAGATCTATTCATATATTATTTTCTTTGCTCCGCTACGTTTTCTAAGCTTCGAAATAATTTCGGAAGGGCTGATTTATTAATTAATTTAGTTGCTTTTCGAAAACATTTGAAGTAATCTTGTTTTTGGAATCCGGTCTGCTCTGTATACGTCACATGAAACTTGTTAAATGACTATGTTGAATGAACGAATCGTCGATAAAAAATATTCCTTTTTGTTAATCAACGAAGTCTAAGCTTGAGCCTTATACTCTGCAAAGTTGCTTTGGCGTGATAGGGTTGTTGTCGTTTGGGTTGTTGCAGTGCTAGCTTTCCATGACTTAACTGGTTAAACTTCAGTTTCAGTATTTAGCGAAAAACTAATTATTTTGTTGAATAGTAAAATGAAAATCGATTTATACGTTATTTTTTGAAAATAATAGAAAAAAATTATAACTTTAATGTTATTTGTTTTCATCATGAATGAGTCAAATGTTAGTATTACGACTGAATTTTTGAACTTTAATGATTCTTTAAAAATTTTTATTGTGATTACTATTGTTTTTATTTTTACATTTTAGTGTATAGTCCACCTTATCGGATAGATGTTCATGAAACTCTTAGTTATTGCTGACATCACATTATTGAAGTGAGTTTTCCCCGATGTTTTTAATACTTATAATTTAATTTTAGAAAATAAAACTTGAAAAAACTTCATTTTTAATCAAAATAGTTATTACAAATAAAAACATAAATATGAAAGAAAAATATTTATACGTTAATTTAAATTTACAACTTTTAGTTTATAATCTAATTCATTTTTATCAATTCAAGACAGCTTTTTGAAAAAGATGCATCTGCAATTTAATCTAAGTTTTTACAGATTATGTTTGATTTTCTGCAATCAAATATTAGTGGTAGTTTAAAATTTTGAAAACTTAATAGTTTTTTGATGAAATGAGACAAAAATATTTCATACTAACCTATTACCCAACTTTATATATTTTCCTTTCATAATTATCATTTTAAACTGAGTTATAGTACATTTTAAACATGATTATCAACTCTCAAGCTTCAAGGTCTGGTAGTATTACTGGTTGGCGTAGTGCACTATATCAGGTCTCCTGACTACGACTTGACGGTCTTCTCCTGTTGTTACTTGTATGCCGCCATCATCTTTGCTACCTACTTTGTGGGCATGCAATTCATCTTCCAAAATAATTCATTCATCATCAAAGCCGTGGGTTTGAGTTGGATTGATAATATGAAACATTTTTAATGCTTATTCGCAAAAATTGTCCAACTCTTGAAAAATCCTAACAATTAAATGTAATAAATAGATTATATAACATATATAAAATCATTAAGCGATCAAATTAGATTCTACAAAGCCCTTTGGAATATTTTTTTACATTTATATTTGCAGTACCATCTCATACTCATCTTCAACTTCGTCATTGTCTGCTGCATTTTAGCTTTCTGTCTCTTCATGGACTCTCAGATGCAGATCAAAATTTTCGAAGAAGCCTGGGACAATGCAAGCGTTGAAGGTTGAAATTTACTTCTTTTATAAATAGTTAGAAAAACAAAACTATTTTCAATTATCTTTTTCGTTGATATGCCATTTATTTAACAATATTAATCGTTTTTAAAACTATTTTTGGTTTATTGATAAAAAAATAACTAAGTAATGATCTTTCATTACTCTAAAATAATTTACGCTTTTTCTAGAAAGAGCGAATTGGCAAAACAGGTTGAAATGTTGTGGTCTCAATAACTATACAAGAACCCTTGCATATGACGACCATCCCTTGTGCAAGGTTGCTTGTTAGCGAGTGGCTGCGGATTTTAAAAGCATTTTGTTTGAGACATTCAAAAGCAAAAATATCCTCTTTAAAGTAAAACTTCAAACAACCACGCCTACCATTACACTTAAAATTTAATAACTGCCAATAACTTATTAAATTTATTCGATTCTTTCCTACAATTTCCGATCATTTTTTCCACTACTTTTATACAGGATTGCTGCCACGAGCACAACAGGACAAACGTACCAGAGAAGTACGTGTGTACGTGTCCATCATGTTCCACCATGGTGGATGCCTACTTCATGCACTATATGACTTGGCTGAGCTACTTCAACTATTTCAGTTTCTTCCTTGTGGTAGGTTCGCGTTGAGATTGAATGGAATACCAATGCTATTATATGGAAATATTCCATAGCAAATCATTTAGAAAGAAATTGAATTTCATTAATTTTTTTAGAAAATTGTTCGTCTCTCTGAAATTTTAAAACTAATAAGTTTTATTTGGTTCTTTTTAGTTTTTAAATAAGTATAGATGTTTTTTATATAACTATTTTTTGCTCGATAGGGGCTGATGCTGCATTCTACATTTCGCGTCAAAAAGTTGAGTGAAGAAAAAGAAAAGGAAGAAGCAGCGTTAGATAAAAGATTAGAAGAGGAAAAAGAAGAAGAACGAAAAGGCAAGATTGTACCTAAAAATAAATCTAAAAAGAAGTCGAAGAAAAAAATTACAACTGAAGTTTAATTAATAAAAAATTTATCACTACTAGCGCTCAAGTAACATTAAAGAGTCTTTAATAAAGACTGATAGTAACGTAAAATATCGTAAAAGATTTTTAGGACACCCATTATGTTCATAAACTATCGTATTTAGGAAAAATAATTGTTTTTTAATTCTTAGTTCGGACATACATTAAAAAAATAGAATGTCGATGATGGCAATTGAGGCGAACAATAGTAAGTTTCAATATTATGAACAATTTAGTTTGACCAAGAATAGAAAGATTGTTAGTCAAAGAAATTCACAATTAATAAATTTATATATTTGTTATCATTGTTTGAAAATGTATTTTAGTTTTCGGGCATTTGAAAAATAATTATTTCAAAGCGTGTGATGGAATTGTAATATTATGTATTATATTAATATCGCCCTTTTCATTCTCTGCGACCAAAAGCTGTCTCATAAAAACTTCTAGTGATAGTGTAGACAAATTTTTTTATCTTCTAACTCAATTTGTAGAATTTATAAAAACCACGGAACAAATGCTGTTACTTCACGTGGCAAAATCCAATCCATCTAGGCCTGTTTGTCTTTGGTATTATCCTCTTGAGACGCTGAGTTCACTACAATTCACCAAAATATAAAACTTTCAGCCACACCGTTGAAGTGCTTATAAATTTTAAGAATTTGTTTATTTTTTATTTCACACGTTGAAATTTGCTTCACGCCAAAGGAACGAAATAAAAATGTCAAAATCAATTATCTAAACGTGTGTGTTCGTCAAGACAAAGTGAGAAAAACTGAGAATAATTTTTAAAATAGGTTATCTTTTGTTGTTTTGAGATTGACTTTTAATTCACAAAAGTGCTTTCAAATTTGCTGTGACTTCCGAAGCCTTATTAAAACCTTCTGCTCGAGTGAAGTTGAAACTTGATTGAAGGCCTTGTCACTTGAATAACAAACAAACGTACGGTGGAGTGTTGCTTGACAAGTTTTTAAAATTAAAATTTATGTTTCGTTTGAATAAAAACATGATTAATTCATAATATAGATTGGATCATTTACGTTTAAATGTAATAATTAAGTTTATATATTATATTATTTCTACACTTATTCTATGTCTTTTCATTTTCGAAAACTTTCTAAGGATTTGTATCTTGTTTCTTCTTCTATTAAGTAGCATAATTTCAGGGCTAAATAAATTGTCAATTAAACCATATTTTTGTAAACTTTTTAAATATTCAAACTCAGTTAAAGAATTTAAAATCTTCAGCTTTTCCAGTACTCTGTACTAAATCGCTCAAAGACTCCTAAATTGTTGTGATGGTTTCGACAAGTTGTTTTCAATGGCTTCGTTTGTAGATGTTTTGTTAAGAATCTCTCTTAGCTATGTTATTTTTGTAATGACAGTTTGTTTATGAAGGGTAGATAGTTGGCCTGAAATATAAAATATCTCACATGTTTTATTATTATATTTTTAAAAGACATTTTTTAGATAGATTTAAAAAAACATTAGGAATTCACAAAAAGTAACATAAATTTTGTTCAACAGAATTAAGCAATGTAGTCACTGAGTTCAAGTAGTTTGTCGGCAGTTCAAAAAACTGCAGCGATTCAGCTGAAGAAGTTTGCTTGGGTTTAGTGAAATTCAATAATACTTAAAAAAATAAATAAATATGAAATATTAGAAGCACTTGGAAAAAATTAATTATTCATTTTCTAAATCCCAAAACATGACCATCCAATTGTCTAGCTGATTAAGTAATCAATAGAAAACTTATTTTTCTGCTTGGAGTTATGTTTGTTTTGTGGCTTGTTGTGAATTTCACCATGATTTCTTCTACAGGGTTTCAAAGTTACAACTTCTAGCTGGATGTTACGCTTCTGTTTATCCAAAGAGTTTTTTTCTCCCGTCTCCATAACTTGATCAAGCGAAGGACTTTTAGCGTTAGTTCTATGTGAATTTTTTGAGTAATGTGGGGATGCTATTCTTTTTGTGCAATTTTCAATTTCTTGAATACTACTAGGTTTAGCGGCTAATTTTTCCTCTCTAGTGTTCAAGGGTTTTTCAATGTTGTAGATATCGTGTTGTTGGAAAGGGTTGTGCTTGTTGGCGTGGTTGAACTGGTGTGTATATTGTTTGATGAAATTGTTGTGGAAGAAGTGGGTTTGCGAGCCATTGAAGAGCTTACTACTTTGTTTTTGAAGCATTAACTGCTTTTGAAAATGGCTAAAGTGGTCCCGTTGTATTTGGAAATGTTGAAGATTCTGTTGTTGCTGCTGCTGGAAAAACTTTACCAAACTTTCGGGAGGAATTTTCGAGAAGATTGATGGAATATTGAGTGGAGGGCTTTGTTGAAAATATTGATTGTAAGGGGGTGATGGATAGACAAGTGGGAAATTTTGAATAGATGTGTGTTGCTTTTGGAAAGGAGGGTTGAAAACGAGGAAAGGATGCTGATTAGGAAAAGTCGGTGAAGATTTTCTCATGCCTCTGCTGGACATGCTCAATCTTTTGAATCTGGAAATTTTATAAATAAATTTAATAATATTATATTATCTGTTTACATTTTTAATGTTAAAAAAATTCTAGTGGTAAAATATTTTTAGAAACTTAAACTTTGAACTTCTTAGTCTTACTGGTGAGAAATATGAAATACATTTAAAAAGTATCTTTTGAATTATAGATGTCTAAATTATAATGAGGAAGTCTTTACGAGTATTTAACTATCTCCTCTCAAAGACGCGTTCTCAGGCTTTGTCGGATGATTTCAAAGACTTCAAAGAGCTTTAAAGTATTTTTACACGCCGCTTTAAACAAACATATAAATAAATCAGGTTTTCAAAAACTGGATAAAAAAACATCTGAAGACGATCTGAAGCTGATTGCAATTAGATGACTCTCAAAAGAAGCGACTTTTCTCAACAGACTTCAAAAGAACATCCGACAATGGCTTAGTACAATTTACTGCCAAAACTCTTTCAATTTCGAATTACTCATGTTAAAAATTATACCGCTAGTCTCAGCATCATTCAAAATATTTCTTTTCTCCTTTCATGCTCAATTCATCATGTGGCAGAGGGATGGTAGACCGGTGGCGTTTCTTTTAAAAATTGCCTCATTTTTATTTTGACTACTTTTTATAACGAAAAAAAAGTAACTTAAAGTTGGACAACCTTTTCATATTTTCATTGTTTTTCATGTCTTATTTAAAACTACACATTTATTCAAAGCTAGATACCAAATCATTAATCCGTTGAAACGTTATCAACGAAGCGAAGCGTACATTTTCATTAACGACTTAGCTTTTTGAATGATCTTTTGAATTAATTAGGAGACTAATTAACTTCCAATATAATATACTTCCATTAATCAGTCTTAAAATCTGTTTACCTGAGAGGTAACTGTAATGTGGCCAAGCACTCGGTAAGATCTTGATGGAAGAGCAAACCTATCTTTGGACTCTGCTACCAACAATTGTTGCAACAATTATCAGACTCAAGGACTTTGAAAACAAGGGTCTAGGCTATTGCATTCCCTCGGTCAACGCACTTTTGGCAGACTTTATCATAAAATTTTGAACCATCACAAAGGATGAAAAGTGCCTGATTACTGCTACTTTCACCAAAAGTTTTGTTTTTACTGGTTTGATAAATATTATAACACAAAAGGAGCTAAGGTTAAGAAATGCATGGCCGAAAAAACCATGATAAAACAATCGGATTTAATGATCAGCAACAGTGGATGTAGTAATAATAATGAAGAGACATTTCGAGGTATGTGACTTTGCCAAAACTGAGCAGCAAAAGCCTCAAGTCAAGCAAATGCAAAGCTCCAAATTTCGTCAATTCCTGGCTGCAGACTAAATCTTTGACAGATGCCGCTTTGTTGGTGAACTTGTTCATCGAGTTAAACACAGCCTTTTCCTCCAAGTGCTAAAGTAAAAAAATCAATCGGCAATGAAATCATACGTGCCAAAAATAATCTTTTTCAATGAAAACTTCAACACGCTTCTTTCCATGAAGGCGACCACACATCTCATTGATAAAAGGGAGATAATGATTCAAAACAAATTAAATTATGTAAGAATTTTGCTTTTTATTTTCTCAATTTTATTCCTTTCTTTGACATATAAAATTGTATTCAATAATTTATTAATATAACTAATACTGAATAAGTTCAAAGTATATTAATATTATTAGGGTTAATTTAAGCGTTTTAACTCTACTTTTGTTTATTTCATTACAAAGATTGAAAAAAATAACTTCCGACATTTAAAGGTAGAAACAAATGAAATGATTAATGGTTAACGGAGTAAACTTTTCAGTCAACGGTAAAAAAAAATTTAACTTTACGATTAACTCTGCTCAACTGTTCTTTTATACACCAACTAAACTCAATGAATTGATCAACAAACGTTTCTTACACTCGCCAAAAAACGTCCATCACCAAATTCCATAAACATTTCCATAGACGAACCTTGGAACGAACCATTCAATCAACCATAAAACCAACCAATTTTTCATCTAACTATCAAAATATCTATCTGCCAACCAGCCAACCAACCCACCGTTTCCTTCTTCTCAAAAAGCTGCCATTATCGAACATGTCTTCAGAGGCAGGATCCAGAGTCCAGTAATTGCCCTTGCCTGGGTTGCCTTTGGGATTTTAAATAATTTTAATGCTATTTAAAAGTTTTAACCCAAAAAAATAAAAGTTATTTTTTTGAAAATGATAATTACTAAATATTAAATTTAAATAAAAAATTAAAATATTCACGATGAACTAATTTTGAGATAAGAAAATGGTAGGAAAACTTAGTTTAGTAAATCAGTGAAGCAAAAGGCTTCATTAAATTCTCAATTCTGTATTATTCATGAACCATTTTTTAAATTCAATATCAATCATTCGTTTTTAAGTATTGCATTTCAACAAATGGGAGTAAATTATGCGATAGAATATTTGACCAACAGGATTCATGAGGGGTTTGTTGACGAAAAAGTGCCGATTTATTGATTTATTCTCAATGAACTGGAGATTGATTGACTGATTTAGAATCTTTTTTGAGATATTTACTTTTTTGTGAATAAATATGTAACTAAAAAATATGTTAACAAAACTATTTATATTTTTTAGGATGTTGTTTAAAATGCATTTTCGAAAGTGCTTAAAGATCTTAATATCAATTTAAAATAACAGCAACTCTAATTGACAAAATTTAACACTTTATCTTATCAAATTACCCGTCAGTGTTATTCAAAATGTAATTTTATTGTTATTACCAGAATTTGTTCTTTCATAGCAGCCTTATCGACCTTATCAAGCAAGTGTCGTTATCACAGACGAACTTCAAGATAGTGTGGCAAATCATGTTTGTACTCGTCTGAACAAGTATTACCCATCCAGAGTCTCATTTCAATGTAGAACAAATGGCATATCGATACATGTGGAAATTGTTTGTTCTTTCTTGTATGGAGGTTTGGTGGAGGGTTCGTGAAGAGCACTTGATGTTGCCTGCTCATAAATTATTTCTTCAATGACGTAGACTTGTCTGATTGCTAAATGAATAGTTCAAGAATGTGTATTTGAAACGGAAAATATTTTAATTAATAACAATTTAAATTTAATTTCAGATTTATTTTCATATACGCTTATTTAAATAACACATCTTTTTTGAAACATCTATGGTTAAATTTATCTACTTTTTAGTTTCTTTATCAAATGAAAAATTTCACACTTTACTGTACGCAACATCAGTTTATTTATTACTCGGCCTCCAACCTTCTGAGCCACCAGAGGCGCTCAACGACTTCGCGTTAGCATCTACGTTTTATTGGAACAATGTTCCATGGGCCAATGAAATTCTCCATTGGAAAGTACTTCTTTAAATGTCTTAACTATTTAAAACTCTTTCATTTTATTATAGTGACTGCCAACTTTAACAATTATGTAATGAACTAAAAAGAAGTTTAATAAAACCAGAAACTAAAACACATAATTTAACACAAAATAAAAATATATTATTAAATATACAATGCAAAAATCTTATTTACTATAAAAGAAAAAAATATTTATAATTTTGTAACAATTATTTTTTAATGTCCTAAAATAGAGCTATCATTCAAGAATTCTTATTGGTCGCCATATACATTTGATTTTTTATTAGGCGATTAAACAAATTGTGTCAAAAAAAGACTGAAAAAAGAAATCTTTCAGAAATAATACTATCCTAAATTTATGAATGTTTGAAGATTCTGTTATTTCACGGTACTAAAAAATAAATTCGAAGTAATCAACGTCAAAAATACCTGGTTCTCTTGGAATCTTAACAAAGCAGTCGTTAAGACTCAGGTTGTGTCTGATGCTATTCTGCCAAGCAGGAAATCTTTCTTTGTAGTATGGGAACTTATCGATGATGAAGTCACAAATGCCTGAAAGGGTGAGTCTGCGATGGGGTGATTGGAGGATCGACATGGTGATGAGAGCGATGTATGAGTAGGGCGGTTTGACGTGGTTGGATCTTCTACTGCTAGAGGAGTTACTGGCAGTGTTGGCGTGTATTGAGGAAGGTGAATGTTGTGTCTTGGAGTCGTCCAGCTGAGAGTGGCTTGATTCGTTGTCACTTTGCATTTCTTCTTGCTCACTCTCAGAGTTATAATCATCTTCACTTTTCAATTCTACTTGTACACTTTCATCGTCATTTTCTTCCTGCTCAAAACCACCCTCTTCTTGTGAAACCACCCTGAGATGAGATGGACGACACAAGATTGGATTTGTTGAAGCCATTTTTCTATTTCAGATAAACTTTTCAAAAATTAAAACTTCTGAGACTTTTAAGTTTTTTGAAGGTATTTGAGCTTGAATTATTTCAGAATGAGATTTTTTATATAAGCAAAACTTAGTGGAACCGAGAACAAGGAAATGTGAATAGAGTTAAACTACAGCAAAAGTTAATCAGTCGACCAAACTCATAAAGGATGCTGCATGGATAGAAAAAATAATATTATTGCAGATGAGCGCAAATAAATACAAAAAGAGAGTCAGCTGACGATGCTATCTTAGGAGCCATCACCAATCAAAACAAGCCTTTCAAATAAATAATCATACCCGCTCGCTCCTATTGGTACGATTCAAAAACAACTCGAGCTTCTATTGGTCGAAGATGATTTAAAAGTGATTTTAGATGGAATAATGAAGTTGTGAAGACCAATCAGCGTGTGGCAAGATGATTGATTTTATTCACGTGTTGCTTGTTATGAATATTATAACTTTTGACTGATAAAGTAACCATCACACAGTTTTGTTTATATATTTTCTTTGCATTTTCTTGAAAAATACTTTTTTTTAAATACATAATCTCAAAATTCAATTATCTTCACTCAAATGATCGCTCTTTAATTATCTTTTCTGAACTCTCTGAGATCAGTTTCTCTCTTTTCCAAGCCACACAAGAACTCAGAAGTCACTTCCGTGCATTCGGAGCTCAAGTGTATTAAGTCATCAACTTTTCAAAGGAGGCTTAGATCTCTCATCAACTAAAATAAGGTTATGGGTTCAATGCAGTTCCTCAATGGCTTCACTTTGTTTTTCTCAATTGTTCATTACTGAAAGTATCATATCCATGAGCTTGGCAACCTTACAGACCCACGTAATCGTGTAAACATATATCTATGAATATAGGTGCATCATTTGTTGTTGTTTTTGCTTGTTCTCTTCTCATAAATTCATATTTAAATATTTTATGTTTTTCCTTGCTTGAATAGCGTTTATTTTATTTTTATTTACCTCTAAATGAACCTACTTGTGACCTGTTGAGTCGGAAAAAGGCAGTAAAAAGCAGTATTGCAGCCTCTTGAAGATGTTAATCACTAAAGTCAATGTGGGTAGAATGTGTATTAAAAACGTTTTGAGTTGAAATAGGAACTTGTTGTGATAGCAGTGGAGTGTTTGGTGCTAGTGATAGTTTTAGAGTAGTGTGGTTGCGCACAAATTGATATGCTGTTCGGACAAATTGTTTATTTACATGGATCGCTTGAAGATACTAATGAGCTTCTTGTATGTGTGAATGTGTGTTTGTGTAAAAGTCTTTGTGTTTGTGTAAATGTCTCTGTGTTTATTCATTTGTTTTTCTTTTTTAAAATTTTTTATGTTTAAATAGTTTTTCAAATACTTTTTAGACTTTAATTTTTAATTCTTGTATTTGTTTGCTATTGCTATCAGCTTAGATGGATACTTTTGAATGATGGAAAACCTTTACTAATTATATGAGTATAAAAAATTTATAAAACCTCATATCATTTTTCATTCGTGCCTAAAAAACAAAAAAGTGAATAAACAGATGACGGAAATATAAAAACTAATAATTATTAAATAAATAAGTAAAACAAAATAGGTAATAAAAAGCGTCAAATCAAAATGAAGAAACAGGCAAAATCAAAGGCAAGAACAACAATGCACTAAGAACAAGAGACTGATTATAAGTAAATAAACTAACAAGCAGGAGGAAATAAATAAATAAATTATTATGTCAAAATTAGAAATTTCACAATGAGCTTGTTCTAATAATGCTGATTTTTATTGCGACGCATTTAGGGTCATTCATCCTGAAATTAAAATTCTATAACTTTTCCACCTCACACTAGCCATACTTTTATTTAAATATTTCGACCACTACTTTAATATCTCCGAGTTCAAATATCCCTTTTGACATTTTCTAAAAATAGCAAAAATTCGTAAAAGTGAATGCATGAAACCAGCTCCTACTATATTTTTCTCTGTTTTTCGGTTTTTTCAATTAAATGTACATGCAAACAACATTGAAACTTAATTTAAAATTAGAATTGACAACTTTTAGACGTTTTTTACTCCCGTTAATAGAAAAATATAAACTTAAAATATGAATACAAATTCCAAATAATATATTTATTTAAGCTGAATTAATAAACTTTTGGTTTCGGAAAAAGTTGAGAGCTCAATAATAAAAGCTCGGGGATATTGGAGAAATTACGAGTGGTTGAGATAATGTCATAATGAAGCATACTTTTATCGGTAAACGGATGAAAAGTCTTCGGATAAAAAGTCTTCAGATAAAAAGTCTTTAGATAAAAAGTCTTCGGATAAAAAGTCTTCAGATAAAAAGTCTTTAGATAAAAAGTCTTCGGATAAAAAGTCTTCAGACAAAAAGTCTTTAAATAAAAAGTCTTCGGATAAAAAGTCTTCGGATAAAAAGTCTTATGAATAAAAAGTCTTCGGATAAAAAGTCTTCGGATAAAAAGTCTTCGGATAAAAAGTCTTATGAATAAAAAGTCTTCGGATAAAAAGTCTTCGGATAAAAAGTCTTCGGATAAAAAGTCTTCGGATAAAAAGTCTTCATGATAAAAAGTCTTTAAGAAGAGATTTACATTGAAAAAACTTTTTACATAATTTTCATAATTTTAATTAATGTAAAATAATTTTTAGAATCAAATTTAATTAATAAATAATAAAAAGAGACTTACTAGTTATTTAAATATTTTACGTTTTGTAGAAAAAATAACCACGATCGAGAACCCGCAGAAAATTTAATGATTAAAAAGAAAAATCAACAACAGCCAAGTCAAATATATTCAAATGCTATGTCGAGATTGAACGTAAAAAATAGAGCAAACATTAGATAAAAGTATTAAATTTTATTCTTTAAGTTTTAAGGATCACGTATTAATCACGTATTTTTCCTTAAAGATTATTTCCTTGAGGATTTTTTTCTGAAGACTTTTCATCCGGAAGACTTTGTTCTCAAAACTTTTTATCCATAAGACTTTTTATCCTTAAGACTTTTTATCCTTAAGACTTTTTATCCGAAGACTTTTTATTCGAAGACTTTTTATCCGGAAGACCTTTCATCCATGGTTTCACCTTGTGAGTTTTTGACTGGCTCCAAAGCGATCTTTTTGATGGTGTTTTTACAATGCTAGCAAGCATTATTCGCTTGTTTGACGGCTGGCAAAAAGCCAGTTACAAGTGTAAAAAGTACGTGTAAAATTGGCGATGCTTCAATATTTGTTGGGAGTAATTGCATGTTTAAGTAGGTGGCTGGAAGAAGTTGCATGAAAAGATTACAGTTTATTATTAAACGTGAGGTTTTTCACAATTCTTTTGATTTTTATGTAGAAAGATGATAACCAATTTAACTTTACCTATTATAAAACAATCTCGGCTCCGACAAACCTATAAGAAACATGGAAAAACCGCCGCTAGTTCAAAATAAAGAAAGAAGTATAAGGTTAGAGTGTGAAAATAATTTTGATGTGATGAAGTGAGAAAAAGGTTTAAAGCAGGAGCACAATGGAGAAGTTCAAAATGAATGAATAAAAAGGTTAAGAACGGATGAATGCGTAGAAACCTGATGCCTGTTAAGAAGTTTTGATTCATTGTGAACAATATTTATAAGTTGCTGACGTTGTTAACATTTGGGAAGATGGATGGATGGCTGAAATATATATAATGATTGAAACATTCATGAATGGGTTTAAGATGGGTAGATTGACATGGAAATTTTAACAGAAGTTTAAGGCTTTTAACAATAAAAACATCTAAATACGATGAGAGGTGAAAAAGGCATTGAAAACAACTCTAAAATGTATAACTATAAATGAAAATTTTAATTAATAAGTAGGAGAGGGGTTGGAAAAGATTATTTTTGAATTAAGTGTCATAAGAAACTTTCCATATAAGAGGGAAAATGGTGATGTTTATGTTCTTTCCTCATAAACTTTTCGTATATACAATAGACACACACAAGCAGACGTACGGAGTATGCAGAAGCGTAGAATGACACTCTTTTCATAATAAAACACTCTTAATACTTTGTATAAGAATTCAACAAAATAGTGTATTTGTCAGTTGTCTGTTTACACACAACACCGATATGCTTCAGTTGTTATGTGTCTTAGACAATTTGGATGTTAATTCAGTAATATATACTATTATCTATTATAGTATGTCTAGACTGAAAAGTATGAACTGTTAATCGTGTACTATTGTACTTGGTTACAGGTTGTTTCAGCAACTGGAAAGTTAAAACTAGAGTAATCGATCAAAAAACTTGAAATATTCTCACTGAATTCATACTGTGAACTCCAACATACAGAGAAAAAAATCATATTAAACAAATGGTTGCGATGTACTGCCATAATTAATTTTTCTGAACTAAGATACCGACTTAAAAACAATTCAACTTGTATTATTAACACCATTGCAAACACACACTCGTTGTATTAACACCTCCATCAATGAAATGCGATAAACAAATCTAATTGATTTCCTTGTGTTTACAACACCATAAACAGCCCATCAAACCACACGTAAATACCAGCGTAACGAGTATCTTAACGAGACGTCAGCAAGTCAAATGTTTTTGTGGCGCATTCGCCGAATAATACTATTGCTTAGAATACTATTATTGATAGGCCGAGCTGTTCACCAATCGCATAATTAATTTTTTTATTTTTTGTAATATATGATTTTTATCTCATGTTATAAGTCGATATGTACTCTTGCTTGGAAGGCAAGCGCTGATTAGAATCGTATCAATTAGCATCATCATTTCCTTTGAAGCCTCTAACAACAATATAATTGTTTGTTTTCTTGTAAATTCTCAAAGAAGAGGAAAAAATAGACAAGGCAAAAATAAAAAGAAAGAGAACAAATTGAAAGACTGCTAAAGAGAGAAAAAAGTATTGTATAAACACCACATCCCATAAAAACAACGACTTTAATCTCATGGCTATAAAGCTAACTAAAACATTGAAAACGTAGAGAACAATACTTGGATAACTATATTCCGAAGGCAGTCAAAGTTTCACGTCTTGGAGCTTCCTGGAAGTACTCACAACCACAAAAGATATTTCGTATTTTTACGGGGATTTTTAAAAGATAAATATATACGCCGAAGGATGTGCTGGAACATCATGTCGTAATAAAAAGATAAATTTTTATGAAATAATAAAAAAGAAAACATAGTAAAGATGGAAAAAGTGAGATGATGATGGAAACAATGGTGAATTGGAAGGAGGATAATGAAGCTGGAGATAACTTTGAAGCTGAGAAGATGGGTTCTGGTCTACCATGGGACCGCTGATTATGGCCTTATACTGATATATCGCTGTCTTGGTTACATTTGAAATTGGTAAGAATGATTCCTATAATAAAAAAATAATTTTTTTTATTATAAATAGATTGAAAAAAACAAACAGTTTCAGTTTCTAGTTTATAGAACGAAATGTATTCAGTACTTTCATGCAAACACTGAAATGCATAAAAATAATAAAAATTGAATAATCATCAAAAGCGGATTGTACAAAGAAGAACTCACAGAAATATTCAAAAGCCGGAAAAGAGTCCATTTCATGGAAGTGGTAAGTCTGCATAAAACATTAGGAAGGCATGCTAAAGAGATTAAGACTTATGTTACAAGATACTTTTTATTTTATTTACAACAATATTAAAAATGAGAATAAAAAAAAGGGTTTTAATAATTATGCCTTATTTGTTCTTCAAGACGTAATAAACCTCAATTTTGCATCAAAGACGATGTCTAAAAAAGTGGGTGAAGATAATTATAGCGCTGGTTGATTGCTGCGCCTTCAATCAGAAACGTAATAAAGGAATTCTTCTTCAAAGTTGCAAGCATGGTGACTTCCATGTCTAATTACACGCTTCTTGTGGTCTTATTAATTCACTAATTGTTTCATTACCTTTTCTTTCTTGTCTGAAATAATTTTTAATTGCACCCATTTGATGCTTTGATATTTTGTTGATTAGGAAATCAAATGAATGGAATGGAGTCGGAAAATTGATATAGTGAGTTAAATGATTGTTTTGAAGGAAAAAAACAATTAATTCTGTCAAATGATTTTTTTTTAAATAGAAAAAAATATATATATATTAATAGAAAGACAATTTATATTTGAAATACATTTTTATTTTTAGCTTTTAGACAACATTTTTCATATTCTGAAGCATGTTCCTACTTGTTACTTTTGGAAGCCGTCTAATCTAAGCACGATAACAACTGTCGCCTAGTGCTTTCAGAGGAGACAGGCACATCTTGAAACATCGAGTTCCAATGCACAATAAAACTAGTTTATTTGATTTAATAACATTAATTTTTATAAAAGCTGAAGCTGAATATCAACTATATCGTTTTCGTTGACAAAAACTCATATTTACTATTGTTAAGTCTTCAATATGGGTACTTTAAGTATGTTACAATGCTAACTGCTTATGAACTATGGACAATTCCTAGACACTCAAGAGGCAATTGAAATCTCAATACAGACATTTGCTGAGAGTGGTAAATCATTCATCGTTATGATAGAGTGACAAGACTCTAATTAATGACTTTTAGGACTTGTGAGAAAATTTAATATGCAGAGCTTTTTTAGATTTAAGTTGTTTTTAGTAAATTACCATCAACTAAGATAATTTCTAAAGTTCATGTTACTTCAAATCTTTAAAACGAATTTGTTATAAAGTAACATTAATCGTTCCCGCGCAAAAAGATCTATTTCAAAGCACTGTCGAATAGGTCTCCTAATAGAGAATGTCAGTGGGGATTAAAGCCTTATACATAGAATATTAGGGCTAAGAGGCATCAATATTACATCTTGAAGCATCGGTGACTGAAGGATTCTACCTCGAATGCCTGCCAAGCGTCTCTGATGCGGAAAGGTGTCAGCTTATCGTGGTTTTGAGCTTAGAGGGCTTAGAGGTTTGATACGTTATGTGGTGGTATTTATCGCTATTTAGTAATGTTGTGTTTCAGTGTAACGGTGTGAAAAGAGCTTTTCAATTTTTTTATTTAATAGTTAAATTATGTAAAAATAAAAATGTATTAATTAAAATAAAAACGACCTAAAACTTTCGAGGCAAAACAAAGTGAGAAGGTAAAAATACGTGAATAAAGTGAGATGGGCCAAAACAGATGGAGATTGTTTCAAAGAGAGGGGTGAAGTTTTGACATATTGTTACAAATGCTCGCATGCTTCAAGAACCATGGTGCTTGTCTTGATGATAGTGGTCGCGCTAGAGATGTTATTAGTGGTAAAGATGACAGTGGTAGTTGAAAATTCTTTTATAATGTTTTTATTATAATTAATTTTAAATGAATTTTGTTGTAAATGAAGCGAAGAAGTTAGCGACTCTGAAAGATAAAATGATGATGAAAGTGGCAATGATGAAGGTTAAGTGATAGAAGCTGAACTTCTGTTGTTGTTGTAATTAGTGTTTCGGTGGTGTTAGTGTTGTGTTGTTGCTTTCAAACTTTGATTTATTTTGAGATATTCTTAGTATTTTTTTGTATTGAATTTTTGTATAAATAATTTAGTAAATGTTAAGTATTTATTATGCTTTTAAGCTGCCCGTAAAAATAGCCATAAGCCGTAAAAAGAACTTTCATTTTTTCAAAACTTAATTACTACAGAATGTACATTAAAATAAGAATTTAGTATTGTTTAAAAAGCATTACAAAAGGAAGAAGTTATAAAATATTCATTTGAATAATTCTAAAAATGATATGGTTATCATTGATATAACTTAACAGCTGTGAGTGGAGAACTAAATTTGTAGTGCGTTTGTGTGGATGTGTCATGTTTGTGTTTTTATTTTTGTTTGTGTTGTTGTGGGGTTGATTAAATGTAAAACTAAAAGTTAACTAATAACTTTAAAATCATATATAAAAAAAATTAACTTTAAAACGTACTTTTTAGGAAAAATAAAACACAAGAGTGAAAGGTTTTCGATAAAAAAGCATTCATACAGGCATGCTCCAACTCCAGTTAACTGGCTTATTGCGTCCATCACGATCCTTCATCCCTCCAATTATGCCATCTGCTGTAACACCACACCAGCCCAACCGCTCATTGTTGATGTTCATTGTTGTGTTAATATTTTTCCTTTATTCAATTTGGTATTTATAATTATAATTTTGTCTATTAACTAGCTTTAAAAACTATTTTAAATTAATTAGATCTTATATTATCTTTAGTTTTATTTTCTTTCATCTTATTTGTCTTCGAAATCTCGACTAATTAACGAAGTTTTTATTTGAAAGGAAAAGCAATAAGAACCACAAAGAACTGAATACAAATAATTATGACGTAACTTAGACTGACTTTTCCGGCTTGCTCTTTGGAGCTTCGTAAGCACTGTTTTCTTTAAGTCCTCCACACTCAAAAAGCCCGTCTTTTCCACTAATAAACCCACGCCTTCTGAGTATTTAAATTTTTGAAAATAGGTAAATATCTTTAAATTCAATTTTTTCTTTAAATAAATAATAAGATTGTGATAAGCGTTAGTTTCCAATTCTTCTCATCTATAAACCTTTTTCATCGTTTCCCTTTTTTTTGAGAAGACTAAATGATAGATAGATTAATTTTAAAACGAATTATATTTCAAGGACTTTCCAGTGGAATGCTCTAGTTAATAAAGTTAACATTACACGCACCCGTCACAGTAAATGCACCATAAACACACGTGTTAATGGCATGACAAGGCGTACATTCGAGCTAAAAAGTTCACTTATACTTTTTGTTAATTTTCAAACTTATGTTTCTTAATTTTTAAATACTCAATTCAGTTTGTTGAAGAGAGATGTAACTGGAGGATTTGCACTAATTAATTTGAAACTGCTTTCCTGCACTAGCCTCTTTTTTGGAAATGTTTATTTAACGAAAAAAAAGTTCTTAACATTTTAGATTATTATCTTGTTTACATTCGGTCATACTATGAAAATTAAGAAATTAAGGAAGATAATACTTTTAGACATAAAAAGATCTAGAAAAGTAACAAGTCAACTTTTTATTTATGATAACTCTTCTCATCACATCAAACATTTGTATTGCATAAAACTTCAAAATCACAACAAACTCATCTTCAAAATGAAATGATGCTAGCACAATGCAATCACAGATGAAAGAGGGTGTAAGGTTTCAAGGGTGGTTCGAATCAAATTGAAAGATTCACCTTGTGTGGGACAACTCTAAATCATTGAGCACGAGTGTAGCACGAGAGGCATTAAAGGAGAGTTGAAAGAATATTGTTGATGGGAATAATGTTGAGATGGGTGGTGAGTTGATGATGGTGGATTGGTGCTAGAGGCTCTTAGTCGATATGTAGTAGAAGGATCGCTGGTCTGATTAGCCAGTACATTAGTAGAACTTTTTACCAGGAAGGGTAGAGCACAAAAAGTGATCACTAAATTAATTTTATAAATTGTTTTTGAATTAATCATGAATTTGCTATTTCAACAAGTTTTACCACAAAAACCTCCAATTATCACCAGCACAACATCTATCCTCCCACCCCTAGCTCATTGACAAACAAGCGCAAGAACCATTAAAGGCGTCACCTCCCACCTTTGTTGCTTCTTTATCGACACTGCACGCTGTAATTAAATGTGGGCTTAACGTTGGAACATTAAGTAATATTACTGCATTCAAGCAGTGGAGTTAAGTGTCATTCTATGCAGCAGCATTTGGTGTGGAATGGTTCAGGATGAAGATGCGATTCTCTAGACTCCATTTATCAATTGGAGCAGCCTTTGAGCGTGTCGCTTAATTGCGTTTGTCGGATGCTTGTGTGCTCCGATGGGTGTGTTTGTTGAAGGCAATGAAGTAGAGAAAGGAAGTTGATTGGATGCTGCACTTAAACTCACTTAATACCTCAAGTCGTTAGAGAAAAAATAATAATACCAATAATAATTAGAATATTTTTTAGAAGAAAAAAACGAATTTTTTTCGCGTTTATGGGATGAACTTAACCATGCGTTCACTCAGATTGTTTCTGGTTGAACAGATAAATTTCAGCTAAACTTGACAATAATTGTTGTACCATAAATTTTAAAGTCTTAAAATTGAAAGAAATATTTAAAAAATGATTTAACCTAACCGAATAGTGAATTAAAATTTCATAACAAGCGTTTTCAAAGTTTATTTTGATCCCTTGTAAAAGCCATCTATCCGCCCTCTTTGGAATGAATTCTATTAGGTTTATTCAAATAAGAAATGATTGGATAAAAATAAACTTCGATAAATAGCTAATCTTGTTGCAGTTTTATTATGAGAATTTTATCTCAAGTATAAGCGTTTGATCTATTTTTAATAGTAATAAAAGATTAAAAAAAATAAATTGTATTCTGATTTAACTGTTTATAATTGTTACATCATGCAAAAATGTTTTGTTCCAACCCATCAAATTTTATTTTCTCCTATGAGCTATCATTTTATACGAATAGCTGTATTTTTACACTTCTAGCGTATTCTTTCAACACATTTACATGATAACTTCGTTCGATTTTCAATGATTTCCTCCGATCGGATTATAGAACGAACTTTATAAGACTTCATCTTAAATGAGTCTTAGAATTTTTGACTTGAGACTAATGATAAAAGACAAGCACAAAAACAGAATATCTGTGACTTTAAAAATTAAACAAAGTTTAAAAAATAAAAATATTTTGTTAGTTAAAAAAAATGTAATTTAAATAAAATTATTTCAAAAGAATGATAAAATTATAATAGCAGAATTTAAAAAAACCGTTTTATGTCCAATTATTTGCCATGATAGTCAAAAAACGCAGTCTCAAAATTAAGCATCCTAGATTAGATCGTTTTGATAGACTTCCAGACCTTTAAACATCTACTTTCCAGCTATGCCGATACAATCACTGGAAGTGAAATAAAAGTTTCTGATCATCTTGAACAGTAGTGGTACAGGATGGTTGTGTTTTCAACATATAAAGGATCTTTTTGGGAAGCTGTAAAGAATCTCCAAAGAACCTTTTGACGGGTTTAGCTGAAATGGTTCAAGGTCAGGATTCTGTGAATTTCCACGTTTGTTGCCGCGTTTTCTGCTACGTTGAAAAAAATGATAAAGACGCCTAATCGATGTCAATAACACCTTCCGTTGTTTGGTTTGCAAATTTTCCAGCAGACGAGTTTTAGACCGTTCAGCCATTTGAGCCGCCATGTCTAAAACAAATTAATTAAAAGAGACCCTGTGTGATGACTTTCAGGTGGTGAAAACACTGGCAGCTTCGTACAAAAAAACGTCAAAGTCCACTGGAAATATCCATGGTTCATACATACTCTTTGGTTGCCTTTGGTTCGAAACCCAAGGCAAAAATTTTCATACTGAATGTTAAGGAAAACTTGCAGAAGAACAGAAAAAGTCCGTTCAACTAAGTTCTGGCGGCAAAAACTTTGCGTATACATCAAGTGGAAAAATGCAATTTCCATTCTAAGAATTGTTCCTAATTCCAAGGTGATAAGTGAAATTTTTCAGCTGCAACCCACAGAAACCACCCATGAGAAACTTTCAAAAACCACATCCTAAACTTTTGTTTTTTTATTTTTTTATTAAGGTTTTATCTTTCCATATGTTTTACTTTTTCTTATATTTCATAATATTTGAATGATTTTTATTGCTTTGATTTCTTGCTTTTTTAAATGCGTTAATAAATAAAATTATAGTTGAAATTATAATGAAATGCTATTCAAATTATAAAGAAAGCTTTGTGGATTCAACGAGAGAAGCTCAAACAACAACCACAGAAGCTATAAGGAACGTCTATAAGAAGCAAAATAAGCGCAAATGCGACACACTATGCAACCTGTATGAGTTGGTTTTTCGGAAAAGCAACCAAAATACAGACTTTTTTACGAAATATATTCATAAAATTTCCCACATTCACGTTTTTCAAAAAAGGGTAACTTCCAATTTGCCTAATATTTGTTAACTAATATTTTAAAAAGAACAGGCGTATATTAAAAAAAAGAATTTAACTTAAAAAACCCGAGTTTTATTAAGCATTTTTTAATATGGTTGGAAAAAAACTTGTCAATAGTATCAGCTTTGAATCCTTGATACTCATACATAAATATAAACAATCAATCAATCAAATACATTTCTATAGCGCTCTTTCATCAAATTCAAAAGCGCAAAAATTGCTATTGAAGAAAATATTTCTTCTAATCTTATCTTCTAACAATTTAAAATAAGATTTAAAAGCAGTTTCAAGGGTTTTCAATCTACATTTTTACAATTCAACATAATAGAATAGTTTTTGAAAAGTTCTCAGAATCATAAAATCTAAAGATCCGAACTTACGAAAAATCTTTTTTTAAACTTTTCTCATACCGTTGATAAAATATATTTCCTATTAGCACTTTTCAAAGAAACATTCGGATAAAATGCTTGATGAATAATTTCACCATTAATTAACGTGATTAATATTTACAAAATTTAAATAACGTGAAGATCTTCTCAAATTAAAATGAAACGAAGTCTTTGAATCGAATGATTGGAATTTTAAACGCAAATTTTAAATTTTGTAATATTTCATTTATAAATAGACTCTGACATAGTTATTCATCAGTTTATGGGAGCAAGTAGAGTCTGCACACACTCACATAAGCATCTATAGAATGGTTATCCTTGAGAAATGTTGTTTGTTTCTGCAGCTATATAGACCTTTAAGTTGCTAATGAAAGCTGTAGTCGTAGTAGTAGTGTGCTGACGAGCTCTCCATACTCTTGTTGGTTTTTCGAAGTTCTTTTGGTTGCTTTTCTATTAGTTTTTCTAGTAAGTTTTGAAATTAATTGAAAAATACTAATTCAAAACTTATTTGTGGGTTGAGACGGTAGGTGAGGTAGAGAATAGGTGATTTTTACATTTACTTAATTATTTTTTTGGTTTCATTTATGAACTAGTTATTGACCCTTTGAAATTTTTAAAGAATGATTTAAGATAATTTTTTATATATAAAATGTATTCCCTTTCATAGTTTATTTAGTACGTTAATAGAATGTCAAGAAAGTGTTTAGTGTTTCCAATAGTTTGATACGCCTCCCAGCTGTAGTCCATATTTATTTTTTCAAAGTGATAAAAGATAAGTAAATAATTTTAAAAAATAGAAAAAAATATATTTACTTTTTAAAATTTTATATATTTTTTGATGAATCAATTGAAATAGTTGATAATTTGTGCTTTCATCATATAGATTTCTCATTGGAGAAACGTTGATAAGATAATTCCGAGTTTCTTAATTGATGGTGAGCAGGCGTTGAGGTCAGGCAGCAACTATTTTCTGAAAGAATGTATGAGCAAAAAAGTCTGAGTGGTGACAATCAGGGAACAAACCTAGAGGAATTGAAACTGAGGGAAGCAGCAAGGATTTCCACGGCAGAAGACGTGAAGGCACTCTTGGAAGCGGAGTTTAGAGGCATTGCTGAAATTCAACAGAGTCAGAAGCTGAGTAATGAAGAGTTCAGGCAGATTGAAAATCTATACTGGCACAAGATGGGACAAAATGCACAAGAAAGGGATACCAGTGCAGCAGGGCCTTCTCATTTCAATGGACAGCATTTGAATGGTGGAGAGGCACACAGCACACAGCAACAACAATACAGAACGTTCCCTGGAACGTCTTACAGTCAGTATGAAGAACCGCAATACTCAAACTCTCTGAGACACGAGCAAAAACTAAAAAGACATGTATTGGAGGAAGTTGTTTTGGAAGATAGCGACAAATTCTACGAAAAAACTTTAAGCAAAAAAGTAAAGAAAATAGATAAAGGTTCGAGTTCGGGAGAGCTTAGACAGTACTATTACAATCAAGAAACCCTATCATCCCAAGGTCCGAGTCAAGAGATTGATGTTGATAATTATACTCACCGACATGCTAAAAAGCAGACTGAGATAATAGTTGGAGACAGAACGAGCAGTGCTGAAGAAGCAAACAGAAGTTACTTGTTCAATAAGGAAAATGTTTCTACGCTCCCGAAAGAATATAGCAATAAAGTTTATACGAGCCAAGATAAGCAAAACGAAATGCTAGTCAATGATGTTGAAATCTACAAAGATAAAAATTCGTCCTTGAAGTTGAGAAATAATTTTGAAAGAGAAATCGAACAATCAAAGATTGAAAAAGAGAAAAATAGAAAAAGTCGATTAGAAGGAACGGAAAGTAAAATACGCTCTAACTTAAAACTTAATCAAAATGAAATTGTTCTTGATGATAAGCTATTGATTGAAGAGACTCAACGGTTTCCTGTGAAGAAGTCACACAAAACAAAACAAAACAGTGATATGAAGTATCATACAAAAATATCTATCCCGAAATTTAAAAGTAGGTTTAGAAAGAGTAAGAGATCGAAGAAATCTAAATATGATTGCATGGAAAATGCTCGAGACGTACCCATTCTTCTATCAAGCAGGAAGCCCCAAGAAGAAATCGTCTTAGAGAACATGAATACTTTCAGTGAAACCACGATCAGTAAGAAAAAGAACTTTAAAGGATCAACAAGTTCTTTTGAAAAGTCTCAAAACAAGTTGAAAGCGATAGATCAAGATTTGTACAACCAATCTATCCGATGTCAGTCCTTTGAACACAAAGGACCTCAAAAAGAAATCTACCTGCAAGGAGAAGAGATTGTGAGTGAGACGACTCTCACGAGGCCTAAAAAGTACAACTTCAAAAAATCTAAGCTAAACTCAGAAATGAAAAATCTTTCAAAAGAAATCTTGGATTCGGAGGTAGAACAAAACGAAGCAGGCAGCTCTGTAGTATTGACCAAAGTAGTCCACAAGGAGCCCCAGTACACTTATGAGACTACACAGAAGGATACAGAACCTAGTCAGCAAAACATGGCTGTTAGTGGCTTCTATGTGACTGAAGAAAATAGAAAGTTTGGAAAAAAATGCAGAAAGTCAAAATCTACTTCCGGAAAACCAAAGACGAAAAGATCTTTTTTCAAAAAAAAGAAAATCACAAAGGAGATTGTGATTGAAGACAGTGAAATCTTTGAAGATCACAACAAGCCCAAGAATATCCATCTGGTACATGGAGGAATGAAGCAGGTGATGGAGCTCGATCCCACAGAACTACCACAGCTTGAAGAAGAACAAGGCAAGCCAGAAATTGAAAACACTCCGAAAAAGAAGAAAAAAGAAAAAAAAGCGAAAAAGAGCAAGAGTAAAGAAGAAACAATTCTGGATAAGTCTTTTGTCTATGAAGATGCATCTCGCATTGGTATGCCAGAAACGTCGTTTTTAAGCCATACTACTACTGTGGAAGAAGTAGTGACAGAGTCAAAAGTTGAAAATGATGCTGATCAGAAAGGGGATGCTGGAACGGTGGAGTGTAAGCCCAAATCCAAATTTAATATTTTGAATATTCAAGAAGAAAAAATAGTAAATGACAATTATTTTGTTACAGATGATACGAAATTTAAATCTTTAAAAAATCGGACAAGCGAAGAAAAAACTCAAGACCAAATGGAATCTAAACAAAAGAGTGAGAGCGATGAAAAATGCCAAAAGTTCAAGGTGAAATTGCCTGATATTCATTTCAAAAGAAAGTCAAAGCAACATGAAGTCACCGAAGAACCCTCTACAAGCCAGCATCATGAGACGGAAGTGATGCCAAAGGAAGAGGCAGTCACCATTGTCGAAAGCACGCCTGTGGAAATTGAAGTCGAGAAGCCTCAAGTAGAAGTTGAAAGCATTGTAGAGGAAAGCAAACCTAAAGAATCAGTTGAAGTGAAAGAAAAGAAAACCAAATTCAAATTTCATTTGCCTGATATTCATTTCAATAAACCAAATTTCAAAAAAAAAGTTGTTGAAGAAAATACACAAGAAGAAAAAATAGTTACAGACGAATCTAAAGAAACAAAAGTTGAAGAAAAGGAAGAAAGCCAAGGTAAGTCTAAGTTTAAGCTCAATATTATTAAGCCAAGTCAAAAAGAAAAGACTGTGGAAGAAGTTCCTCAAACAGAACAAGTGGTTGCCGAAGATACTACAGTGAAAGAAGAAATAAAAACCGAAAAAAAAGAAGAAAGTAAGCACAAATTTAACTTTCATTTGCCAGATATTCATATTGCTAAGCCCAGTTTCAAGAGTAAGACAGTAGGCGAAAAAATAGAAATTGAAAAGAAACAACATGTCGACGAAGTGCAAAATCAAAATGGCTTAGATGACTCTGCTCCAGGCGCCACAGTTGAAACAAAAATTAAGACTTTCCATGAAACTGGTTGTATAAGCACCCAAGAAGAGGGCGAGCGAAGAGGCATTATTGTGAACGAAACTATTTTGCCTACTATTCAAATCGAAAAAGATTCAAAGGAAGTGATAATAGAAGAAGAGAAAGCTTGCACTTCAGAAGAGGCAGCAAAAGTAGTAAAAGCCGCTGATGAGGTTGTGTCTGATACTCAAGACATTGATCAAATAGACAATAGTAATAAAACTTCAGAAGATAAAAAGTTAGAAAAAAGTAGTAACAAAAAAATAAAATTCAGTTTTCCAAGTTTTGGGAGAAAAAATAAAGATAAGCAAAAGAAAGAAACTGCTTTACTTACAGAAATAAAATCAGAAGTTGGCATGGAACAAAAAACTATTGAATCTGCTGTGGCGTCAGATAGTAAAAAGGAAATCGTTGAAGAACAAAGGGATCTTGAAAAAGAGAATATTCAAGTTACAGAAGTGGTTGTAGTCAAACCTCATGTTCCTCCACCTCCAGTTTTCAAAAAAACAGAAGAAAAAATGGTTGTTGAAAAAACTACAGCTAATCAAACTGATAAAATCCAAAAAGATGTAATTGCATCCAAGCCTTCACAAGAAGTAACTGTAGATGTTTCAAAATCAGATTCAAAATCTTCTGAAGAGTTTAAGGAGGTTAAAACCCCTGAAGAAGTGATAATCACTAAAGGAAAAGAAATAACGATAATTGAAGATAGTTCAAAGCCATGTGTAGAAATCACTAAAGAAATCATTGTTGTGGAACCACCAAAAGAAATTAATGAAACAATCAAAGAAAAAGACGAAAACGTATCTATTAAAAAGCAGAAATTCAACTTCCCTCACTTTAACATCCCCAAGCCTAACTTCAGTTTTAGAAAAAACAAAGAACAGAAAAGTGACAACGATGTTTCAACAGCTTTAGAAGAAGTAATAGCCCCTCCTGAACCCTCCAAAGAAATAAACGATGAAACGGTTGTATTAGAATTGCCAGAGGTTAGCGTTAAAGGCCCAGAAGTTCCACAATGCAGCGTAACCTTTCAGAATCCCGAATCTCTCAAAATGGACGATGTGGTTTTAGTAGAAGAAACAAAATCGGCAGAACCAATTGTTAAGCCTGAGGTACCAAAACAAATCAAGCCATCTGAAGTTTTTGTTTCTAAGCCAGATTTAGGCATAAAAATAGAACAGAAAAATAATGAAATTGTAACGAGAGAAACAATTGTTTTGGAAAATATTGAACAGAAAGACCAAGTTCAAGGTCAAGTTGACGAGAATGATGGCCATAAAGAAGTGGATGAAAAAGGAAAAAGTAAAAAATTCACATTCAATTTCCATAAACCAACCTTCGGAAAAAAAAGTAAAGAACAGCAGAGTGAAAAAGAAAAAGACGGCAATGTAGTTCCGGAAGAGAGCAAACCAAAAGAGCGTGCATTTGACTGGACCTACCCTCAGAAAGAAATAACGATTAGAGAAGAAACATTGATAGAGGATTCCACGAAGATTTCGCTCAAACCACAGAAATCAATTGAAACAAAGTTGCCGTCAGACACAGTAGTTGAAAGCATAGTGGAAAAAATTCCAGGTTCAAGTACAACTAAACAAGAAGATCTTGCCGTTGGAACAAAGACAGTTAATGAGCAAAAAAAACTATTGGTTGAGAGAAGTGAAACAACAATTGATAATTTTCCTGGTAAAAACGTATTAAACATAACTTCACCCGCTGTTACTCTTAGTAAAGAAGACGACGTGGAAAGTCCAAAAACCAAGATATCATCTGATTTGAGTGCTGCATCAGAACCTTCCACAGAGAAAGTAGAAGAAACAATTGTTGTTACAGACCAAATCACTACTAAGGACAGTGAGGACGATAAAAGCGGAACCTTGAAAAGTGAAAAAGATAAAAAATCAAGTGATACTGACAAGCTATCATTTATGGGAAAATTAAGGTCTAATTTGCCCCAAATATGCATTCAGAAATCCGGTTCTCCAGATCAAGATACGGGTTGTTTAGGCAAAAGGAACCAAGAAAAGATAGAAATCAATTCCAAAACAGTTGTTGCAGAAGATGTTGTAGAAAAGTCAAAGAAAGAATCAGGGGTTGAAAAAGAACCAAAAAAAGAAAACACATTTGAAAGAAAGAAAAAAAACTTTTTTGACATGTTTCATACAAAGAAAAATCAGAAAGAAAAAGTATATATTGTTGAAAATGATTTGTCTAAAGAAGCTCCAAAGGGACGCTTCGGTCGAACTAAAAAACAAAAAAAAGATTTGGAAGATGCTCAAAAGAAAGAAAAACAAGGAGAAATAGTGGTTGTTGGAGATACTTTGGTTACAGAAACAATGAAGCTCTCAAGGGAAGGAATACCTCAAGGAACGGACACCAGTGAAGGAGGACGCTTGAGTACATTCTCGCAAGAAGGCACTACCGACACAGCAGTCACTAAATCTGAAGGAGAAACCACAAAAACTAAAATGACTTCCGATGCTAGCCAAACGCAATCCAATGCTCTAGAGCAAGAAAAATCAACTGAAAACGTTCAAAGAGAAGCTGAAGAAGAAAAGAAAAAACTGTTTGTCGATGATGCCGGAAACGAAACAATTGTTAATGATATTTCAAACAAAAATGTTCAGACAAGCACCCCCGTTAGACCCACTAGCGCAGTTGGTGGCCAAGAGAAAGAGCAAACTCAAGCGATTATAAAGAACCAAAAATGGAAACAATCTCCAAACAAAAATTCTGCTTTTTTTAGCACAATCACAGCTTCTAGCCAAGACGACAAAAAGCCACTTCAGTTTGTCGTAGTCGCAATCGACTTTGGAACAACATTCAGTGGGTATGCTTTCAGCTTCAACCGAGACTTGGATTCGATTCACGTAATGAGAAAGTGGGAAGGTGGAGATCCTGGTGTCACCAACCAGAAAACCCCAACAATTCTTCTTCTCGACCCCAGTGGCAAATTCCACTCTTTCGGCTTCACCGCAAGAGACTTTTACCATGACTTGAGTCCCAAAGAAGCTCAGAAGTGGATGTACTTCGAAAAGTTCAAGATGGCGCTTCATTATAACGCAGTGAGTATGTGCGAAAATAAACTTTTATTTCAAGAAACTTCAATTAGATTTGTTTTAAAAGGTATATTCAGCTTTATAAATATTCATAATCCAAAAATTGCAAATATCTCAAGGATATATGTTTTCCAGATGTGAATAAGAATTTCTTACAATCTAAAATGTAGCCTTCGTTTATAACTCATACCGGAAAAATAATAATTAAAAAAAAACATATAACTCCATAGTTACATATATCTTTTATCAAAACTTTCGAAAAGAATAGTCATATAAATAGTTATTTGTCTAGATCTACTTTGATGGCAATAAGATATTTATAACGAGCATCTGCTTACCATTAAGTTCCTTTGCTGTTTATTCATTATAACAAAGCCGAAAATTATTGTAATTGTAGCAAAAAACAACGTAAATCATACAAGAGGTTTCCTAGAATAAATACAATCTTTCACGATCATAAGTCATCAGAGAATTATCAAACCGATAAAATCAACTTAATCCTTATGTTTCTTTGAATTTCCAGAAAATATTTAGACTCATTTTTATTTTTTCCAATATATCTACTCTGACTTATGCCTAAGCTGTATTTACTGCAAGTATAAATTGGATTTCAATACAACTTATTTTCTTCCAAGGACTTGACCTCAGAAACCGAAATTAAAGCAGCCAATGGACACGGCTTCAAGGCGTTGGACGTCTTTTCGCACGCTCTCAAATTCTTTCGCAACCACGCCATCCAAGAAATAGGTTGGTCCTACTTAATTGATTCATGAAAACTTTTTATTAGTTATTAATAAATAAACTTTGATGTAAACATTTAATAAATTTACTATTCAACCATTGTATTTCTCTTAACCAGGTGAACAAAGTAATACTCCGATTTACGAAGAGGACATAAAATGGGTGATTACGGTGCCTGCAATCTGGAAGTCTCCAGCCAAGCAGTTCATGAGGGAAGCGGCTTACAAGGTTATTAATTGTGGGACTTTTATGTGGGATGAATTTTTTGATTAAGTTATATTCAAAATTTGACAAAACTAAGGTTTAAAACAAAACATGGTTATTAATTTCAAATAATACAAATATTTATTGAAAATTTTTTGAAAAAATCATTAAAAAATGTTTTATCTACGAAAATAACCCGACAAAACTTCCAATGTGACAAACTGATAAAAGCGTTGATAGGAATTTGCTGAAAGGGAAAGCTTCTGATAGCATTTAATGAGTCTCAAAGTATTCAAAGAATGTCATGCAGCCGCTACTGTAGCTGCTTTAGTATCTGCATGTCCTCAATCAGATGCTATTTGTCGGTTTAAACAGACTTGTATAGAGTTACGTATGTTGTGTAGTGTGTAATACTCCGCTTGAAGCAGTTTTTCTTACATTATTTACTAGTCAAAAACTGTAATTCCCAAAAAAAATTTTAACTTTTTATTTCACTTTCGGTTGCTTCCTTTAGGGGCTGTCATAGCGAATTGTTTTCTCCATACTTCTCTTATTTTCGAAGACAAATTTTTTTTCGCAGGTCACTTCTGTTTTTTTTCTCCAACCACTCCATCCTGTCTGCACTTTTTTCTTTATTTCTCTGGAGTATTCACTTTTACTTTGAACTGTTTGTAGAATCAATAATTTAAATGCTTGCATAAAATTTGTCTTTCTGATGAGTTTGCATTGCAACGAGGTTGAAACTCCTTTGAAACAAACAGCTAAATGGTTAATCTAAGGTTATCAAAGATCAAGTTTGAGCTATATCTTCAGTAGTTAATTCTATATACATATATCCATATATTAAGCTTGTGTTGGCGTCTGTAGTTTTAGGCTGATGTCTGAGTGTGTGTTTAAGTATTTTTATTTGTGCCATTAAGTGTAAATGTGTTAAAAATCATTTTTAAGTCAAAAAAATCTATATAAAATTTAAATAGGTTTTTTTTTAATTAATCCAACTTTAAAAATGTATTTTTATGACATAATAATAAAAGATTTATTGATGATTAAAATAAAACACAAAATACTTCACTTTATTATAATTTTTATTTTTCTTAAACTTATCAAGGATTTTCAATGCACTGCTTAAGTGATAAAATCTATCATGTAAGCTAACTTATCGAATAAAGTCTGTTTTTTTTTTCTTTTTCCTTCAAAAGATTTATTCATACCTCAAAATTTATTTGTGTTACTGGTAATATTTATTTTTATATTTATTTCTAGTTTCAATACATACTTTTTCACAATTTTTTATATTTTCATAATATTTTTCAATAGCAGTAATATAGTCTTTTTTGACCCTTTTCACTAACCATCTTTATTCAAAGGCTGGCATAGCAAGCGTAGAAAAGGCAGATCGCCTGTTGATTTCCTTGGAACCCGAAGCAGCCTCAGTCTTCGTTAGAAAACAACGCCTGAAGCAACTTCTTCCAGGTAAATTTTGAAAATGTTAATCGTTTACACTTTAAACGAATTAAATAATGTAGTTATTTTTTCAATGTGTATTTTCAGCTTTATTCATTGTTTCTATTTTATGAATGTTTAAGTACTAAATTAAGAACACTAAAAACTATATTGGGAGGAATTGTATGATTAAAAGACGTTTAAAAGTTTATTCTGGCACTTATGCAGAGTCAGCAGACGACCGCAAAGACTATCGCAGCTTGAACAAGAGTCAAGACATCAGTCCTCCTGAGCATGTCGAGAACGTCACCTACCACTCCAACGGAGGTTTGCAGATAATCTCTAAACAAAATCTTCCAAATAAAACTTTTTACATGATTTGGTAAACCACTTAAATAACCCACTTTCTTTCTCTTTCAGGCTTTTTTACCTATATTTTTTCAACCTTAGACGACTCATCCTCGCACAACCAAAGTCTGTCTTCAGCGGCTTTGAACCAATCTTTCCAGCGAAGTTCTTCTCCAGCTTCAGTGCCCATCTACGTGGGGCAAGAGGTTGACATCACAGGTAGTCTTCAAACAAACAAGAAAGTTCATTAAATAGTATTTAATAAATAATTCTGAAAATTGTTAACTATTTTTTTTGAATTCAGACAACCGCTTTATGGTAGCGGATTGTGGAGGTGGAACGGCAGACATCACTGTTTATGAAATGTTATCAGCAACTGGAGGCAAGCTAAAGGAGTTGCACAAGGCCACTGGAGGACCGTATGGCTCCATAGGTGTGTCTGTGTGTCTCTTTCGTTATGTATGGGTTCTTGTTTCTACACGAGAATATTAGGTTTCACATGATTTGTTGGTATGTTTGTATTTTTTAGAAGATTAGAAAAATATTCTAATGTATATTTCAGGAGTCGACTTGGAGTTTGAAAAACTCTTGGTTTCAATCTTCGGCGCTGACTTCATCCAAGCATTCAAGGTTTGTACCTACAAAATTATCAAAAAATCATTTTCTTTTTCTTAAAGTCAAGTTTTTATTGTTCGAAATGATTTATCTAATTCAATTACAGCTGAAAAGACCTGCTGGATGGGTTGATTTGATGATGGCGTTCGAGTCTCGCAAGAGAGCTGCCACCCCTTTCAAGTCAAAGCCACTCAATGTTCCTCTGCCCTTCTCGTTCATCGACTACCACAAGAAACATAAGGTTCGTCTCATGACAAAGGTACTTTAAAGAGTTAACAACAAGTTTTTTTAAATGAATTTATTTGAAGTGTTAATTTTTGTGGAAAATATATAATACAACAAGCTAAATAAATAAATTCAATAGGGATTATGTTGAAAATTCCAGTTTTGTAGTATAAGGGTCTTTGAGCCTGTTTTTGAAATTGCTTGTTATTCTGAGCGAATCTCATGCAAGGTTGATTATTCAATTATGAGTGAGATTAGTAATATGAAGATGAAGTTTACTTATGAGTCACGGAGGTTTAGTTTGGGTGGAATAGAATCTACTCTGAAACAGCAAAATTTTATAAATGAAAAAGATATTACTGTTGATTAAATTATAATAAAAACTATTTAATTGATTTTTATAGATTTTAGTTAAATGAACTTTAATGTTTTCGAAACTAGAAACACATGGTGATTGGTAACAATAAAATAATTATTATAATTATTCTCCGTAAAAATATGTTCTGAACAAAATCGAGAAAATTGCTTTTTAGATAGCAATGAATATATGAAAAGATAATTGTATAAAAATATTTCAATAAAATATTTAACTTGTCTAGTCTAAAGAGAAACATTCAAAATTATAAGCAGTTTTCCAAAGCTAGAGTCTACAAGCAGCATTTAACCCATACCAATAAAATAGCACTGTATCCATTTTCATCCCCGAACTAGCTCAGTAACATCACTCTTTTTTTCTAAAATTGACTCATATACTTTTTTTAAAGAGCTTTTTATCTGAGTGATATGGCTCTTGTTCCATTATCATTATCTCTACTTGAAATAGAAGAATTTGGATTAGAAACGTTAATGGAAACAAATAAAGTTTAAATGATTGTGATCCTAATAAATTTTCTAGTGTTACAACACTTTTGGATTTCAGCCCTTCAGTTCAATCACCACAAGCTATTCTTTTCGTCTTCATGGCATACGAACAAAACAATTGTAGCCCAGTTATTTCTACATTATATACAGCCAAACCTGTTTTATTCTCTTTGCAAGACAGCCGTAAAACTTCACGTATCTTTCAAACTGCCATCTAAATCACCTTGCATCAGCAAGCTAAAAACTATTATTATATGCAATGTATTGTTTTCGAGTCTTAATTAAGACCGATAATTATCAATGAAACCTTAATAAAAATCACATAGAAATAAAATAAAAATCAACCAATAACATATTTCACCAGCAATTGTGGCAAAAGACTTACATTTTAACCTCTAAATTCTCCTACAGAACTCAACGGTAGAAGCAGCATTGAAAAAGTTCAACAACAAGAATGTATTGTGGTCTTCGCAGGGAATGCTCCGATTGCTTCCTGAAGCAATGGAACAGCTCTTCCAACCCACCCTCGAAGCCATTGTGAAAGCCATTAAAGAAGTCATCAGTCAGCAAGAAGTTGCAGGTATTTGAAAATAAAACAAAACAAACCAGCTATTGAAGTTATTACGAAGCTTTTTTATAGTTTATCACTGTTTTCATATCTGTAAGTGTTCACTTTTCTGCTCAATAACTTTTTACCAATCATCTTCTCGATCATACGCTCATGCACGAATGCCACACCAGGCGTCAACAACATTTTCATGGTCGGAGGCTTTTCAGAATCTCCAATGCTGCAACAGGCAGTTCGCAAGAGCTTCGCTAGTCAGTCACGAATTCTCATCCCCAACGACGTCAGTCTTACCATTCTCAAGGGTTGGTGCTTTAAATACTTCATTAAAATTACTCATTAAAAAAATAAAAAATAGGAAATTTTATTATTAGCTTAAGTAAAAATTCAATAAATTATGTCAACAAAATAACGCTTTTTTAACGACCGTCTTTCCTTTTAACTTCAGGCGCAGTGCTGTTCGGAATAGATCCGTCAGTAGTTGTGATCAGGAAGTCAAGACTGACCTATGGTCTAGGAGTCCTCAACAGATTCATCGAAGGTATGATTTTAAACTCAAATATTACTTCAGAAAAAGCTATATTAGAATTTTTAATAGACCAATTGCTCTGGCGCATTATAAATAGACATCATCATCATACTATTTAACTTACATTCTCTACACTTATTCCCTTAGGCAAGCACCCTGAATCGAAGAGAGCAATGAAGGACGAAGAATCATGGTGTGTTGATGTGTTCGACCCTCTGGTTCTGGCTGACCAATCTGTAGCTCTGGGATCATCCGTCATCCGCTCCTACACTCCTGCATCCTCCAGTCAAAAATTCAGTCTCTTCCACATTTACTGCTCCGAGAATAGGCACGTTTGGATATTAAATTGAAACGAGTTTTGACAAAATTAAGTTTTTTTGATTAAAAATTTCTTACAGTTCAGAAGAAATGTTAACTAGTAAATAAAATTTGTTTTTCAGAGATGTGGATTTTGTGACGGATGAAGGCGTGGCCAAGTGTGGAACACTTCGTCTGGACTTGGACGACCACCAATGGGACTTGGAGTCGACTCCTTCACGACCTGTCAGTCAGCAGATCAGTGCACCAGAGGCAGAAGCAGTAGAAGAGGAAGGAGCAAGAAGGGAGATCCAGGCCAGACTGACGTTTGGAGATACGGAGATCAAGCTGATTGCCTTGGACGTGGCGACTGGAAACTACGTCAGAGCAACTTTAGATTTCCTAAATAAGTAGTAGTCGCTTAGTCATTGTGTAGTTATTGCTTACTATCATTGATGTTCTGCAAAACAGATTTTGAGTATTACTTTTTATTCACTTTTGATCTATTTATTAATCTATCGCTATAGAGTTACTATTATTTTTTACGTTTCCACACCATTGTGGTTCCAAAGTTTACTGATGCTTTTGCTTATTTCTATATCATTGGGTGCTAGATTTTTGTATACACTAACTCACTTTATAGAATAAAACTAGTAGTAAATTTTGCATAACCTTCTGATAGTTTGATGCTTAATTGTGCCTTGAGAAATATGTTTAAAGAACTATAAACTATACTCTACGTAAGCTGTTTATTTCAATGACGTGAACAATAATATTACTTTCAAATAAATCAATCAAAATTTTCAATTTATTTTTCTATTTAGGCTACAAGTTTTATTCTCCAACTCCTAACCTTAATCAAATGGAGATTTTCACTTCAATTATACAGGTTTTCAATTAAAAAAAATTGTATGGCATGCTATAATACTTACTAAACATTAGCATAGACTAGTAAAACACATTTTAAAAACAAAATTACAATTTATAATAGACATTATATTGATATCACTTAATTACAATTTAACTATTTTATCTAATCTAATATAGAAGGTTTTGGATAGAATTATTAATTTAAGACTAAGAAGAGAGAATAAATATAAAATTTTCATATTTGAAGACATTTTTAGTGCACGTATTAAAGTTTTTAAAGTCTCAAGTATAAGGTACAAAATTTTTTTAATTTTAATCAGAAATTGGTGCAAATTGCTTTAAACTTTGGTAAATACATTATTATTATTATATAATTTATTTAATAGTCTATGCAAAAGTTACTGAGTTTGAAAATTTGAGTAGAAAAAAAATGTCTTGGAGTATGTCATATTCACAAACTGTACTAATCACAACGATAAAAAATGCAACAGATTATCTATAAAACTATAACTAGAATATATGGAGATTTAAAAACAAAAAATTTGTAATAACTTTCAGACTCCAACTCTTCAATATATAAAACTTTTACACGCTATCATTTGTCTGCTACTGTGCTTGAACTTATGCTCTATGCAGCAGTGCGAAGAGCACCAGTCTTCGGTATGCGGTTACATGGGAATTTTTATTTTACTTTTAATATTTGGAGAAAAAAAAATTATAAAACTAGTAAAATGTATTAGACTTTCATTAGTGCTTGATTTTTTTATAGCTTTTGTTATTCATACCTTTTAAGGTTATAACTGGCCATAAAAGGCATGCCTTGTACTTCACTGCCAAAGTGAAGTGGAACGAAGATTTGAAGGTGCTTGCCAAGAAGGCGGCTGAACTTTCCTTCTTCATTGAAGATTTAAGCTCGAAAGATGATGATGTATTGGGAGGTGTAGGGTTCGGGGAAAATTTTTACAACAAGGTTGTTTTTTTCTTTACAAATAAACAGTTTAAAGTAAAAACTGAATCATTTGAAAAAAAATTCTACGAAGATGAAATTATAACATTTTTATTGATCGAAAAACTTGAAGGTTTCAAATAAAACCCGGAGCTTTAAGTACTATACAAGAAAAGGCAGCCATGGTTCTATGCCTGCCACAGGTCAAGACTCTACCCAAAATCCTATATTTATTTAAGCTATTCAATCAAAATCATAAATATCCCATATTCAAATAAATAAATTACTTTAGTGCCAACTGTTCTGGTTGACACGCTATAATCATATTTGATGCCCACTCTCTCAAACGCGAAAATTTATGAAAAATGTTTTTAATTATTTTTTTCGATTAAACTTAATTCACAGAAGGAGACATCTTCGTGCACGCAAAAAGCGACTGCATGAGCAAGCTATTTGAGCTGACGCAGAGATTGCTGAAGGAGCTCGGAAGAAGCAATTTAGAGAGCTTCGAGGACGTGTATGGTTTTATGTACAAGGACTCGCGAGACCTGTCAGGCTTCATTGACGGTGATTCTTTTAAATTCAAGTCAATATAATTTATATTATAAAATATTTTAATTTTAAAACGAAATATTTATTTAATTGCTGAAATGTTTGCGTGCCATGAAACTTTTTCCTTCAGGCACTGAGAACCCAGCCACGCCTGAGCATCGTCATCAAGTAGCTGTTGATTGCCAACACGGAGGGTCTTTTGTGGTAAATATCCTTTTTAAAAGTTAAATTTAAAATATTTTGGTGAATAAAAAAAAACTTATGGTTTTAATAACTTTTTAAAAACCAATGTAATCAACCATTATAAACCAAAAATTCACTTCAATCAGCTGACTCAACGTTGGGTACACGATATGGAATACATAGAAAAAATGAATGATAAAACTCTTGAAGAGATCATAGGCAGAACCAAGAAAGACAGCATTGAGCTAGAACCGTTGCCTGTTGATTCACATGTTGCCAGGATGACTAAAGGTATATGGCAGAGGTTTAGAAGAAGGAAAAATAAGAATAGAATAGAGGTACAAACTAGAAGAAAGAAGAATGAAACTGTAGTTGATGTAACTGAAATATTTTTTTAAAGTGTAAACCTCAAAAGAAATCTTACTTTTTTCGGACAGATGACACTCGACCAACTGCTTTTGAAATCGTCAGACAGTCTTTGCCTTATGGGACTCTCTCAAGTGATGCCGGTAATACAATATGTGTTAATTCAGGGTGAAAATTGAAAAAGAGAAGGAAAGTGAACTTTAAATTTTTTCAAACAAGAAAGATAAATTTTGATGACATTTTAGAAAAAAATATTGTAAAGAAACTTTTCAACAGTCAAAACGCGTAACCAGGCACTTCGCGTAATGCCTAAAAAATCAGTCAAATAGTGTAACTCATGATTCACGCAGTTTGAATGAAAAGAGGTTAATAAAATGCCTAAAGATCAGAGGCGGCGATCTGTTGCAATTCCTGGGGGGGGGGGTCCTAACCAGCATGGACGGTCTTGGAGGGGGGTCCTGAAGTCCAAACCGCCCCTCCTCCCACTTTAAAAAAACATTTTTTATCTTCTCTTTTGATACTAATACTTAAGTAAGCAATGAAGAGTTTTGTTTTAGACAGCTATAACTATATCTACACATACGCACAATGTATTACTATTTAATAATTCTGTCTTATGCCTCGTTTGACGATTATGTTCGCATCAAAACAAAAGTTGAAAAATGTTTTTATTGAAAAAAGTGGGAGGATCCACATTGAGGCTCTCACTACCAAAAAGTGGGATCGCCACCCATGCTGAAGATGAAAAAATAATATCAAGTTATTTTAAAAATTGACTGAAATGAATATATTCAATATTTAGCCATTTATTACACTTTTTCCATACAATACGCGTGAATTATGAGTTACACGGTTTGACTGATTTTTAGGAATTACGCGAAATGCCTGGTTACGCGTTTCGACTGTAACATATATATGGAAAAAAAATTGTGAACCATTTTTGTATTCAACTGACTGATGCAAAGAGTTTATTTAAAGACAAAAATAATCCACACCACAGGACTCTTTTTCATCTCGTACGCCAACCACACTCGCAACATGGACTTCATGCTCGACAACATGGTGGGCAAGAGCAATGGAAAGCATAACGATACGGTTAGTTTTATTAAATAAAACTTTTCAGGATTTGTTCAGAATTAAAACATAGAGCTAAAACCTAAGTCATTTGAGAAGCTTTATGCGGACTTGAAAAAATTTAATAAATAGGAATTTTGTAACTTTTGAATTTACTAATAATTATTTTTAAAACTTTGTAACTTTTGAATTCACTAAAAATTAAGAGAAAAACTTTTTTATTCAAGGTGATGATGATTTCAAAAGCTGTGACTGGCAACTATTGGTTCTTTCCTGGAGTCAAAGAGTTGCAAGAAATGAGAAACCTCTAAATTTATAAGTTAATTAAGCTAAAAACAATTCTTAAACATTAATTTTAAATTTTGTTTATAATTATTGAAAGTTCAATAACTTGAAATATTAATTCGAAAATCAAATGTTTTATTAATTTATAAAATAAAACCGTTCCGTTTTCTTCAATTCAGAAACAAACATGTTAAAAAAATACACGGTTTAATCAAAAGTAAACATTTTTCTCATCAATAAAATTTTTATTATTTAGTTGGGTCTATGCCCATTACATAAGATAAGCCCATATTAGCTAACAGTCCTACCATCATGAAAATATATGCTAGTAAATAGAAGTACTTTGCCGTTTGGAAACTCATCAAGTAGGACAAGATGTGGTTAAAAGAAACTGAAAAAAAGTTTGAATTACATAATCTCATCTTTTTTGAAATCAATATATTTCCTAAATTCAATAATCTTTATTTGGTTAAAACCATCATACAAATCGAATTCAATTAAGTCCATTAAAACTTTTAGTTCATCAACTAAAAGCCCATCAATCAACTTACATTCTTTTCGATCACATCTTTCTCCCGTATAACCAACCATGCATCCGTTGTAACAATGCCCTGTCACAACATTGCAAGGCCTGCTAGCCTTACAGTTACAAGTCTTATTGCAGCCCATAACACCCCAAAAGGTCACAGGGCAAACTTTTAAATTAGTTTGTTAAATTAATGAATACGACAAATCTACTAAATAATAATATAATTAGAAACATTTTCATACATAGCATTCTTTCATTACTTCAAAATGTCACCCACTACTAAGATCACAAACGCACCGGACAGAAAAATGTAGGCTGATTTTCCTCCGCAGTAGGACTGCGCTTGTCCGTTGCAGGTGAGGTTGCAGTAAGACATGTGAGCCTGGACGAACATGTCGTATTCGTGGGCACATCTGCATTGTTTCTGGTTCTGTTTTAGGGTTTAATAAATGTAAACGGTTTAATTTATGCCTAAGTCAATAAAGGTATAAATAAATTGTTGGTATAAAATTTAATTTTCGTAAAAAAACCATGTATAAAGCGCACTCAATTTTCAATGATTATTTTTTATTAAAAAAATTAAAAAGTAAGTTATAATGAAAAAATTTATCCTTTTACTTTATATTTGATAAAACTATAAATTCACGCCATTGGAAAGCTTTTGAGAAGTAAATAACAGTCAAATAAAGTTTGATATATAAAGGAAACTGGGGCAAGATGACGAGCTGGGCGAGATAATTAATGTCATATTTTTTCAATTTTTCCACTGAGTGAGAGCATAAAGAAAAAACTACTGGCTCTTCTATCTGCAAATTTTTAACTTATTGTATGGAAACACGTTCGATTATTCAAAGTCGTATAAATATAAATTAACAGAAAATCCAATTTTTTACACACCACTATGCCTGCAATGGTAAAGTTGTTTTTAGTGCAGTGTTTGAGGCACATGTCGATGTGCATCCCATTAGACTGTAGAAGGTAGTAATCAGAAAAGGGGTGTGCAGTGTCTTTGAGAAGACGATAACATCCCAAAAAGCTGACTACTGGGAAGAATTGTCTTTTTTGACTGACAAATCCTTTCCAAATCTCGTCCACATCACCCGCGTCTACGTCTATGTCCCCTTCATTTATGACTTCTGACTGGTTCGTTGCTTGAAAAAATATGGTATTATCATATTTCAATTTTATTTTCAAATTAATTAAATTTGTTATACAAGGTAAATTTTTATTGTCATTATACACCTTTACAACATATTGTACGTTCAACTGACCCGTTTCACAGTTTTCTCCAAAGAAGCCGTAGAGGCATTGGCATGTGTAGGCGTTGGCTTCATTATTTTGAATAGGTAAACATGTTCCTCCATTTTTGCATGGGTTTTCAAAGCATTCGTCTGTGGAACCAAATTCCTAGATTTAGAAATAGGCATTTTAAAATGTCTATCGATATCCTAAATATACTCAAAGTTTATTTGGATTTTTAAATTGTATAATCAATTATAAAAAACAACTATGAAAAAGTTTCAAATCTGAGACAAACCAAAATTATTGCATTTGGGCCCCTTGAAGCCAGGGATACACTTGTCTCCGTTTAAACAGTGTCCTTGACCGATTTAATGGAAAAGTCATTAAGGCTTCAACTTTCTTGGAATTATAACCCGAAAAGCTAAGAAACAATTTTTCTATTTATATTTTAAAAATATTAATTTTAATAATTTAGATTTATTATATAAGCTGTTTATACATACATGGAAAACAAAAATGGCAAGCAATCAACCTTTGGTGACGTGGCAAATTCTTGATGCACACATACACATTTCACTGCAAGAGGAGCCCCACATCGTTTGAGGACAAACTTGAAAACGTTATGAGAAGAAGTTGAAATTCTAATATAATTTCCAATGTAAATGTTTACAACTTTTTTGAAGTATTTTAATGAATATAGAAAATCTGTTTTTTATACTTTGAGTATGCAAGTTCTTTTTTAGAAAATGGAAAAATGAAGTACAGATTTATACAAAATAGTTACCGGCATACACTATCAAGTAGTCATAACTTCCACAAGGAATATCGTTATTCACTTTTTCTTGTATATCCTCACCTAATCCTTTTAATTCCTGGAAATGTAAAGTTTTTGTTTGATTTTTTTATTCAATATATTTAAATAAATTTTTTTATTAGAGCCGTGCTTTAATCTAAGTTAACTTTCGAATAACGCGTTAGTCAATTAACGCCCTTAAAAAGGTCAACGCCGTTAAAAGGTTATTGTCGTAAATATTTTAACGCATTTACAAAAAATTAACGCATTTACAAAAAATTAACGCATTCAAAAAAAATTAACGCATTCAAAAAAAATTAACGCATTCAAAAAATTTATGGATTTAAATTTATTAAAATTAAACTGTTTTTGTTGTGTTGGTTACATTGTTAGCAAGTGAAGACAAACACTGTGTCCGTAAAATTGATCGCAAGACAATAGTCGCACCAAAAATTTGTCGCAAGACAATTAGTTGCACGAACAATTCGTCGCACAAAACAATAACTGTCATTCTTTGAATTAAAAGTATAATAAATTAAACCAATCAAAATAAAGACAATATATAGTAAGTAGAAATATTATTATTATTATTATTATTATTATTATTATTATTATTAGTAGTAGTAGTAGTAGTAGTAGTGGTAGTAGTAGTAGTAGTAGTAGTAGTAGTAGTAGTAGTAGTAGTAGTAGTAGTAGTAGCAGTAGTATTAGTATTAGTAGTAGTAGTATTATTAGTAGTTGTAGTAGTAGTAGTAGTAGTAGTAGTAGTAGTAGTAGTAGTAGTAGTAGTAGTAGTAGTAGTAGTAGTAGTAGTAGTAGTAGTAGTAGTAGTAGTAGTAGTAGTAGTAGTAGTAGTAGTAGTAGTAGTAGTAGTAGTAGTAGTAGTAGTAGTAGTAGTAGTAGTAGTAGTAGTAGTAGTAGTAGTAGTAGTAGTAGTAGTAGTAGTAGTAGTAGTAGTAGTAGTAGTAGTAGTAGTAGTAGTAGTAGTAGTAGTAGTAGTAGTATTAGTAGTAGAAGTAGTAGTAGTAGTAGCAGTAGTATTAGTATTAGTAGTAGTAGTATTATTAGTAGTTGTAGTAGTAGTAGTAGTAGTAGTAGTAGTAGTAGTAGTAGTAGTAGTAGTAGTAGTAGTAGTAGTAGTAGTAGTAGTAGTAGTAGTAGTAGTAGAAGTAGTAGTAGTAGTAGTAGTAGTAGTAGTAGTAGTAGTAGTAGTAGTAGTAGTAGTAGTAGTAGTAGTAGTAGTAGTAGTAGTAGTAGTAGTAGTAGTAGTAGTAGTACGGGAAAAAACATTTCGGGAACGGGACGAGACTGGGAATGAAAAATCGTCCATGTCCGACCTCTACTCTGGCGCATAGGAATCATTGTAACATGGCCTACGTCTGTCAGGCTGTGTGTAGTATAGAAAGAAAAAAAACGGGAAAAACAGAATTTTTAATGGTTAAGAGTTGCCACATCGTTAGATGATTCAAAAAATAAAATTTGTAAAAATTGAAAGTGTTGTAGAATCTAGTAGAAGATAAACTTCCAAAACTATACAGTCTTCACCAAACAAGAATCTACGAACACATTTAACTACAGATTCTGAATATGAAAATATCTCAATGATTGCTAAATCATTCATTCAACGTTATAGAACAGAATCTGAGGTAGGCTTCTTGCTTGGTGGCAACAACATGAAAAAGCGAAACTTGCAAGAAAATACTTTTAATCTTTTACAATTACAATTCCATGGGAACGTCTGTTCTGCTTGTCAGGGCACATGTAGGAACACTTTTTTCTTGAGTAACTAGCTCAAATAGGATGTGTGACATTTGCAATTTTTGATAATTTATGGATTAATTTTTTTCTTTCAAATGTGGATTACTTTTATAAATAAATTTTGATGAAATTTCAATAGTTTCTAATACATTTTGACTTTAAAAAAATGTAAAACACTATTTTATATTAATTTCAAATAGGCTAAAAACATTGCGCTAAAACATTAACTTTCGAATAAAATGTTTAAACGTTCGATTAACGGCGATTAAAATTTTTATTTGTGTAACAACTTCCATTTTTAAGACATTTAAAAAATAACGGTTAATTATAACGCTTTATTTATCTTTTTTTATCAAGATATTTAACAAATCTTACTTTCAGATTCAAGGAAAACTTGCTCCCAGCGATGAAAGTTGAGGCAGGTTCGTTGCTGCTTGGAGTAATGCAGGGATAGTTACAGTTTTCAAAGTCAACTGTGCTTTTTATAAACTTCAGGGCACAGTAACAGTTAGAACCCTAGGCGGAGATGACGATCAGTGAAAGCATGGACTAATGATGGTAATAAATTGAATAATAAATTTTTAACAGATTTAAAAAACTTAAATTTAAGTCAAATTCTTAAATAGGCAAATTAAAAATCAAAAACTTTCGCACATCAATGAACGCGTACGTAAACTGTTTCGTGCGGCAATGGAGGCGACAGCTGTGCACGCTCTTGTACTTTTCATCATACCATTGAGTTACCACGGCCCTGAGCTGGTCGGTTACTGCAGCCCTTTCTTGACAATCGAGCGTTATTGAGGTCAAACGGTGGTGGAAGCCCTTGTCTTTACCAGAGGCTTGCTTCCAAGCTTCTTCTTCCTTGTAGGCCCTTAGTTGTTCTTCACCTACATTTTTGGTTAGTTGAAATAAAATATTTAATTGAGAATTACTTTTTTTTGAAGTTCTGTTAGTTATTATCTTAGAAGTGTAAATAAACTTTAATAATTTCATTTTGAATGGATCTAAAAGAGTTTGAGTTTAGACTTCGAATGCTGGTAAATTCAATTTGACGTTTACAACTTAGAGTGTATAACTTGTATACTATAAGTCAGCTTGAAAATCAATGTCTGACATCTCTTTGAATTGTTATTCAAAAATTACTCGTACATTTCAGGTGCGAGCACAGAAAAAGTACACTGAAGCGAATGAAAGCATCAAGCGAAGCATCAGAACTACTTTTAAAAGCTGACAATAGATGCGGAAAATGCAGCTTACTAAAACAGAAGCAAGGGTCTGTACTTCATTACCAAAAGAATGGCAGGAAAGCATGTTGAAGTAGAGTACAAAAATAGAAAGATAAGAAACAGGAAAAAAATGTCTGTCGATCAAGTGCTGCGTTTCGGAAAGGAAGATATAAAACAACAACAAAACGGTAGATCTGCATGACTTTACTACTTCATACTAACTTTACAGCGAGATAAGGTGATAAGTCCTAAAAGAATAGAAAGAAGGAAATTCTTAAACCTCTCCAATAATAGTGACTCCAGTTCTTGTTCAAAATACCAAATAATATTGTTTTGGGTGTCCAATTACCTCTGACTGAACAGAATGACAAATCTAGTAGTCACATCTCAGAGATCAAGAACAGGTGCAGGAGAAAACTAACCTATAAGTTATCGCAGACAACTCAGGTAGAATTAGATCAACAGAGACAAAATCAAAGTAATAAAAAATGTTTCCAACAAAAATACACTCATCAGAGTCAAAGTTGAAGTGCTAGAGAAGGAAGACCGTTTCACCTACAATGACAGCCTATTCAGTAATACTGAATCAGTACTCATGGAGGAATAGGGTTCTAATATCTTGGTTCTATACTTTTTAAATTCTGATGGCGTGTAATCAATACAGATGTTGCTATTTCAAAGCAATACGATCCACCCTACTCAAGTGCCGCTATTGTTCTTTCTATGGCCAGATAATAAAACATCATCTGCAAAAAGTAATTTTATTCATCACTATGAAATACTTATTGAAATTCCTGCTGAAAATTTTGCTACTGGATCTTAGGCTGCTGTGTGCTCTATCTGAATTTAAAAACTAACCATGGCTATGCTAACAACATGGCGTGTCTTTTCACTTTTCGTAATTTGCTATTAATTACTTACTAACATTAACTTTTTCAAATTAATTATGTATTTTTATTTTATAAATTATTTCGCTCAGTCTAATTATTTCCCAACTTTTTTCATTCTCATTGCTCCTAACTTGTCTACCAAATCTCGTTGATCTTTTTACATTAACTTTGACTTCATCTAGGTTAGCCTACTCATCGTCACAACTTCTTGAAATCCGTTCTCAAATCACCACTCGAGTCTATAAACAATTACAAAATACATAATTTATCAAAAAAATCTGGAAACCAAAACCAAACTCAAACTTATCTAAATCTCCACCAAACTCCTCTCTAAACTCGTATACATCTCCACCAAACTCATTTAAATCTTCACCAACACAAAATAGCAGGCTTAAATAATAAAATAGTGTCAATCAACTAAAATTAGGTTCTTTAAATACCAGGTTTGCCGTTAAAAAAGCAGGCCTGTCACATGACTTAATTAATGAGCATAAGCTAGACATGCTATGTCTTCCAGATGCGCGAATGCCTTCAGACTAGAGGTTTGACCGGGTACCCGATCCGACCGGGTACCCACGAGTACCTGCGGGACTCCCGCGGGAATTCATTTAACCTGTTTTTATCTTTTTTCATTCAATAATTTTTCAGACGTTTTTTAACAATATTTATTTTTAAATATCCAATTTTATGGAAAACAAACCTGGTTTTTTGGTCGTATTTTTTTGTCCTTTATTAACCGACTAATGAAAATGATTTCATAAATTAAACAATAGACTAAAACATTTCAAAAATAAATTTCATAAAATATTTTTTCTAAATTTAGATTTAAAAAAATTGTACTTGTGCTCTTCGGTCTTTTTTTTCTGAAATATAAATAAATAAAACTAATGAAATGCATAAAAAGATTTAAAATCAATTGAAAAAGCTTATGAATTAATAATCTCTTTAAGATAAAACATACGTATTGTTTTTAAAATCCTATTTTCTAAAGAGAATATGAAAATTAAAGTCTTACCACCAAGTGTGTAAGCGATGCAAATATAAGTTACGATGAAAGCTATTTTTAGTGAAAGAACCCTTTTGGAAGAAACGTGAAAAATCAACATTTTAATTTTTGCTTTAATTTAACAAACTTTTTTATTGTCAGTTGTTTTATGACGTAGTGACATTTTGTAGCGTTTTTTGAATATAGATTCCAACACGTTATTTATTTATTAGGAAAATATTATAGAAATAAATTCTCATTTTATCATTTTTTTAAGGTTGAAAAAATAGTTACTAAATAAAATGAAGAAATAAAAATAAATAACAAAATGTTACAACCGTTGAATCACTGAGCCAACTTTAAACTTGTGAAAAAATTTTGATTTTTCAATAAATCATTTCAAAATTTTAGTTTTTATGAAACCTTATAGTTCAATAGACGAATTTTAAATTCCAACCTCCACCATCGAACATGCAAAGGAATTAATCTTTTATTGTAATTTATTTTATTGAAATTAAAGACGCGAGTAGGCAATATAAGGAAATGCTTTTCATCTCCATCTTTGAGCAAAGAATGCCCATCGAAACACCATCATTTCATTGTTCCATTAATATTTCTGCTAAGAATGTTCATCATTTCACTTTTTTTAATACTTTAAAGGGATGTGTTAACGATGTGATATCTAGGCATGCGATCGTATTAATGGAATACAAGAATGTACAATCCATTCTATATATAACTTCCACTTCTCGAAGAAAAGCTTTATAATTCTTATAATTCTTTTTAAATAAAGAAACGCGTGGAGTGCTGAAGCCTCAGCGAAAACATTTCACCACACAACTTATTAAACCGAAAACTAAACAAAAATAATTTTTAGAGTTTGTGTATAGGATCTCTATAATAAGTTTAGAAGGCTCTAAAAAATCTAATTTGTACTTCTTTCAAGGTTTTAACGTTAAAAAATAATATAAATAGCTACACACGATTTCAATTAGCAAATAGCTTTAGAAACCTTTTTAGACTTATTGTAGAACAAGCACACATTTGGCATCAGCCGCCATTCCCAAACGCTTGTTTACAGTCAAACAACCATAAACAATTTTGAAAGCTTCTATTAAAAAAAAGAATTTAAAAGCTATTTCTTGTTAAGATACTGGAAAATAGATTTAAAAACACGTTATGATTAAACAAGAGGGCATCTTTATAGTAAAGGTTGTACCACCATAAAACTTTTAAAAACTGTTTGAATTGAGAAAGGTCAAAACCATTGAGAGCAACAAACGCTTGTATCTTTTCTTCATTATCTTTGAACAACCTCCATTCTGTTATGAAGTATGCGCGTATAGTGTAAAATATTCACCCCATGCACAACAGACATTACCATCGTATAGTGAAAAACTCATGAGTGTATATAATATAAAAACATCATCAATTTAGAAAGATAGTAGTGAAATATAGTTCTATACATAAATACATGGTATAGTAGTGTATAAAAGAAGAAGGATGTTAGACTGTTAAGAATGTTTCTAAAGCAGCATTACTTGCTGGGGGAGCTACTTAAGCGCATTGCTCGCAATTCTTAGCTGTTCCTTCTGCTATGTTTTAAGTACTTTAGCTTCCGGCTCAGTTATCTTCTCAAAAGTAATTAAAAGTTTATTCAAACTTTTTCATTATCACGGTAAACTTTTTAAAGTATTTCGTGGTAAAATATACCTTTTTAATAAAGCTAAAAGCCTCATAACATTCCTAACCACAAACGCCATTAAATATATTTTCAATCGACAGATGGAAGTCCAGTTTCAAGCATCACAACAGCATGAGCAGCAAGGAGGCATGCCTCAACCACAACAAGTAGATACCGCTAATGCGACCTTCGTCATGGACGTGGGAGGAGGTGCCGGAGTTCAGCAGGTTGGTCTGGCGTGCTCTGACTGTGCTCTCAACCTCACCGGGCATCGTTACATCGTGAAAGACGAAAAGCCACATTGTATCAAGTGCTACGAACAAATCTACTCCAACGAATGCTTTGCATGCAAATCTAAAATTGGAACCGATGCGAAAGTACGTTTAAAGTTTCAGAGTCAACTTAGTGGCTTTGACTGATGTTTATAAAAAAAATAACTTTGAAGAGATTGTAAGTTAAAAATTATAAATAGGGTTTCTTTTAAATACTCATAATTTTGAAACTTAAACAAATTTTTAAAAACTTTTCTAAAACAAAGGTTAAAACCCAACCCACACACACTACCAGGACTTATCGTACAAAGAACGTCACTGGCACGAGCAGTGTTTCAAGTGCCAATCCTGCTCAGTCAGTCTGGGTGACAAGTCCTTCGCCTCGAAGGATGATGCAGTCTTTTGTCCTGAGTGCTATGACAACAACTTCGCTCTTAGATGTGACGCCTGTGGAAATGTTTTCAAGGGAGGTTTGTGAGCTACAACTTTTACAGTTTATATATTCAATAAAGAATGTTTTCAACGATAGTTTTTTGAGAGCTTTGATTGAAATTAGAAATTCAGTCATTCGTAAATTAATTTTGATTTTCCCATAGACATTGTTATGAGTCAATCATTCCAGGCATGAAGAAGTACGAGTTCCAAGGCAAGAACTACCACGAAGAATGCTTCTTGTGCAAGTCGTGCATGCAACCCATTGGAGTGAAGACGTTTATTCCGAAAGACAACCAGCCCATCTGTGTGCCGTGCTACGAAGAAAAGTTCGCTCAGAAATGCGTTCACTGCACCAAGGTTTTTGAAGATTTTAAAATTTACTTGTTTAATTGAAAAAAAACTTTAAGTTTAAGTTTTGTTTATTTATTTAGTTATATACTCAGCTTCTGTTTCTTCAAGGTGATTAACAAAGGAGGACTTATTTACAAAGAGACTCCATGGCACAAGGTTAAAACTAAAATTATAGAACCTTAAACTTTAGATATCTATATTTTTTAACATTTTTGTTACAAAATATTTGTCAAAAGTTATTTAAAAACTTCACTTTTATCCAAAAAAACCATCCGCACACCCATTTAACCGCCCGCTCAAACTTGCAGGAATGCTTCACATGCACCAACTGCAACAAGCAACTGGCCGGCGAGAAGTTCACCAGCCAAGAAGACAAGCCTTACTGCGCTGACTGCTTTGCCCAGCTCTTCGCCAAGAAGTGCTGCAGATGTACACGACCCGTTACTGGTCAGTGTTTGGAAATGGTTGAGTTTCGATAGAAAGTGGGTTTTTAAAAATAATTGCAGAAAATATAAAACCAATTAAATTTATTCACTAATATTTTTTTTTCAAGGCTTGGGAACTACAAAGTTTATTTCTTTCGACGACCGTCACTGGCACAACGATTGCTTCCAGTGCTACAAATGCACCACTCCTTTGGTGGGTAGAGGATTTCTGGTCAATGGTCTGGACATCCACTGCCCCAACTGCGCTAAGGCTTGTTAGTTTGAAGACGAAGAGCAGAAGAATAAGATAGGAAGGTAGAGAAGAGCGAAAAGAATGGATTGAGTGAAGAAAGTAGTTTTGGGCTAAAATGATAGTAGCATTAGAAAATAATATTTGGAAATGATAAATGAAACAACAATTTTGAAGACTTTGTGCTGCATTATCGTTATGAGAATACGAATTTCAATCGTTGTAATATTATTATTACTTACTAATATGAGATATTTTGCTTGAATCGTCATTATATTTGTCTTGTTTCATAAAAATATAATTATATTTTGAAAAATAAACTTCAAGAAAGTTTCATTAAAAATTCAAAAAAATATGTAAGTTTTTTTAAAGAAAACTAACATAATATCCTCCAAGGAAGACGCGTTGCTTATTACGATATTAAATATACACGTTCACGTCTCGAACAATTATAAACGGAAAATGGTTTTCATATTGATTTCAAAAATCAAATTTTTCTTAAAACAAACATTTTTTAGAAAATGTTCAAAAAAATTGAAAGCTGTCTAATATCAAGGTATTCTTTTGGAACACATTAATTAACTGAATGATCAAATAATGCATTGTCATTTGCTTTTTAAAGCTAATATCTAGAAAAATCTGAAAAATATTTTTAGTGTGTGAACTGAAACTGCTTTTTAAGTTTAAACTTTTAAATTCTCAAAACAAACATGGTAAAAAATCTTTTATTAAATTATTTTCTTTTTGAGAGAACCAAGACATTTGCAGAAAAGGGCAGAGAATATATAGAAATATCAGTCACATTTCAAGTCAGGTCTAAGAATATTGTCGAAGGAAAACCTTTCGAATAAGCTTTTCATGGCCTTTAGTGAAAATATGATAAATGAATGCTTTTTTCATAAAAACGTTTGATATTTAGAAATTTTACGATTATCTTTTCATTAAATTTTTTTAAAAATTAAATTCTTTAATCAATTAAAAGAGAAGAAAAAATTCAAATTGAGCACTTTCATCGCTATTTCTAGCTTTTTTGTATAAAAAACCCAGAAATATTATTTAAATCTTCATTTCAACATTATTTATGACTGAAAATATTGAAATATTTTACATAAAAGTCATTTTTTAAGAAATTGTCCGTTTCAATTGATTAATTGACAGCTGTGAACACCACTAATACCACAACACTGATAATAACTCCTTTTTCATAATCAGTTTATTTTAATTCACATTTTAACTTTTATTCTTAATCATTTTTGTCTAAAAATTCAATTCTATTCAAAATACTTCTTGATACATATTAATTTAATTCCTTTTTATGACCTTTTCTTCAGCAAGAAGGAGCCAACAGAGTCCAAGCCTCTCTTGTTCTCGTGGTACCTTCCTGCATTGTAGAAACTTACAATACTGTCGTAAAGACCACGGTTCTTCAAGTTTGCCCTTCTGCGACCCTCCACCATTCTGCCATATGCTTCCGCAAATCCTTTCATTTCTTCGCTTTCTTCGTCTTCGTTACTATCTCCATCGACTTCTTCATATCTGCCAATGTATCTGTTGTTGACAATGCCAGATTGAACCTGGGCTCTAGGAGACTCTAGTTCTCTGATACCCTGGATCGACAACACCAAACTGCATTGGTGTAGAAATTTTATCAATATTTTTCTGTAATTTAAGAAAAATATTTTTTCAAACAAAGATGTTTATAAAGGTTTTAAAATGAATTATTAAGTAATAATAAAAATGAGATAAACCCTGATAAAAGAAAAAATGGTAAGAAGCTTGCGTGACTCTTCATGTCAAAAACCTTCAAATATATCTGACTGGAAATATTATATAAATTTAGAAGCTTTAATGGATTTTTTATTCACTAATATTTGCATAAAAACAACTTTTAAAACTTAAAAAAGTTATTATCCAGAAATAAAACACTCAAGTTAGAATACCTTGAAAATGCTTTGCTATTCTTCGGAACAAAATCCGGTTCTCAGTCGACGAGTTGAAGCTATAAATAATAGTCAGTATGTCTATATATACACTTATACATGGCACCACGTACGAAGTAGTCTCATCACGGAACATAGGCATTCGCAAGTTGGAGTCATTTCCAACGGAGCAGGAAGCCTATTGCACGGACAACGTGCCTAAATGACCAAAACCATTACTCACAATTAGTGTTGATCGTAGTGCGCGAGAAAAGACTCGAATTAAAAAAGGCTTTCTTCACGCCCTCGGGCGCTCGTAAAGTTAGAAGACTGCCGATAGGGTGCCTCAATCACCACCAAATGAACGCCAAAACAAAGAATTCTAAAAAGAAGAACGACTGTGTATTTTTATATATCTTTATATATCTGTTTGAGATAAATGTAAATTGAGGATTGTGGAATCATTAAATTGATCGTTTCGTTGTATCTACAATTCAAATTCATCCATTAAATTTAACTATTCTTTTAGCTGCAAACCCGATTCTCACTTGTGACCTGATCCTACATAATTCAAGATAATTTTAGCCATCTGTTAAAAATGTGAAATAAATACTTAAATAAATTTTTTAGAACCTTTAAATAATTTGGTCATCATTAAAAGCAATAAATAATCATCTTTAGAAGGGTTTAAGATATTTAAGATATTTTTATATTTTATTATATTACTTTTTTCAATCAACTGAAAATGTATTATTTATTATTACTTAAATATCACAATCACATAACACAGTTCGACTACAGATTGGTAAATAAATCAAAAGAGTTCTGAAATAATATTTTGGATCGTAATCAAGCTGAATACTATCATTTAGAAATGAGATTTATGTGCGTTTAAGGGTATGATGTGAGAAAAAATAGGTTGTTTAAAAAAACAATAAGTTGCTCATTTGGCGTCTTCATAGAATACTTTGAGTTCACAAATATTTTGCTTTAAAATGAATAATTAATTAGTAAGCATTGACTTTGTCTGGAAACAAAAAAGTGCAAAAGTATAATGTTTTCAAGTTTAAATCTTGTAAACAAACAAATTTAAAATTACGACAATCTTATTCGTTAATTTCCAAAAAAACTGTAACTAAGTGTGATCAGTACACAAATGCACCATAACTCATCTTAAATATGACTATAATTACAAAATAAAATACTTTAATTAATTGATTATACTGTATATTCCACAAAGGTAGAAGTGTTTAATTTAACTCCAATTGTCTTCACTGCAGTTTTTGCAAAGCACTGGCCAAAAGGTGCAAATCTTCGCTGATGTCTCTGGCTAGCCGTTGGAGGGTAGAAAGCTGAGAGAGATCTTGCAGGGTGTTGGTGTAAGGTTCGAAGCGGAAGGAGGCGGCTTTGTTGAGTTTGCGAGTGTAATCACTAGAAATGAAGGGTAATGGCAGTGTTTGGTAGATGGAGATTGAAACATAAATTGGTAAATTGATGGAAGAAGATAAATGGGGTTTTTTAAGCAGTAAACTTAAATATGTATTTAGTAAAAAAAAGCCAGCATAAAAATAGAAGTAAACGCAGAAAGTAAAAGCAGAAGACATTCGAAAGTGCTAAAAATAACGAGTTTGATTAAAAAGACATAATGTCTTAAAGTTTCTAATGGCAGTCTGATTGTATTCAGTCCACGTAAGGTTTTTCTTCGAAAAAAGATATTTTTTTATTTAAAGATTTTATTTAAAGATATTTATGAGTAAAGGTTGGTTTATGGTTATTCATAGGTTTTCACAGATATTTGAAAAATTATTCAAATTTTTTACAAATATTTTAACATGTTTGCAGTATCAATTTTTTGAAGCAAAAATCTAAACTTACCAAACTTTCTTTTTCATGTCTTCAAAAGACTCAGCCACAAAGTAGACTTCTTGGAACTTCTGGTCATCGTAAGTCTGCACTGACACTTCGGATACATCGAAAGGGACCTAAAGTAGTTTTGAAAAAAAGTTGTAAAGAAATTATTTCTCAACAATTTTTTGTCATATCCCAAAAAGGTCATAATTGAAAACTCGATTTTTTATTAAGATAATATTTTAATAATAAGACAACCTTCTTGGGTTTGTCAGTGAGGGCGTATTGGAGTTCTCCGAAAGAAGTCAGAAGGCCAGCTCCGTAAGCCTTCAGTGATTCTTCTTCCCTGCACAAGCCATACTCCACTGTGAACCAGTACAGCTAGAACAAACAGTAAAACATAAAATACAATATCTTTGCCAAATATGCCTAATTTTTCCTAATTTAGTTCATTTAAAACATGTAAAATCTTTGAAATATCCTAACTACAACTTATGTTCTGGTATTCTAAACATACAGTAGACAGATTTTTGATCTCTTGGTCACTGGCTCCTAGTGAAGCGATGCCTATCTGCTGTGAAAACTGAGCAAACTCAGGATCAGCCAGCATTGGAACATGACCCAGCAGCTCATGGATGCAGTCTCTATAATGGGGAAAAATAGGAAATCATATTACAAGGAGTAGAAGAAGCAAGGAAATGAAATTTTAAAAAATAAATAAAGAAAAAATAAAAATATTAAATTAAATTTTTAAAATTCACAATTTAAATTAGTGGAAAACGGACGGTTCAATGGAGTATTCTGGTCTGGAAGGATGTCTAACGTACTGAGTGCTCTGGAACACTCGGAAAGCCAGACTGGCTAGGAAATCTCTAGCGGATACTAGGCCGCCCACTGGCTTCAAGCGGAAGCCTGTTTTGTCTTTTGGGTGAATGGGAATGTAGATTGAAAAGTAGGTAAATTAGTGGGTTTTTAATTAAAATACAACAATTTAAAAAATTAGTTTTGAACGAGTTAAATAAAAATAGTTTTTTATCTATTTTAAATATCAAAGTTTGATAAAGCCTCGTTTTCACAATAAAACTTACTCTTTAGAAACCTGGACACGTCTTCCAACTGAGGAATGTGAGTGCTAGAATAAACTCCGTTTTTCTCTAGCAATTGCAAGGCTTCCAGGTGCTGTCTGCAGGCGTGTGTCTTGTAAAGAGTACTCAGTTTTTCATACACATGAGTCCTTGGGTGGAATGGTGGAGGTTGGAAAGATCATTTTTGAGATAACATTTTAAGTATGTAATTTTGTCAAGCTATGACAAATTTATTCATTTGTGTTACCATGTCTTAACTTCTTCTTCTGTATATTCCACTGAAGCAATGACACCACCACTGAAAAATGTTAAGACCACCTAAGCATTTCAATCTTTGGCTTAGTCAAAACCACTTGTTTACATTACTTTTTTACATCAGTCATCATCAAACAACCTCAGCTTACAGCAAATCAGCCAAATAACTTATCAGTAAAATTTCAATGAAAAAAATTTCTAAAACCTAGTAAAACCGTTAAACGGATGAGTTTTTTACCTTTTATAAGTCAAAGCCAGACTGGCTATTTTCTCTCTGCGTTCTCTGTAAACAGAATCTGTATAGCCCTGGAAATCCCAATAATTTATTGAAAGATATACTAAACCTAAACTAGAATTGAATAAAAACGTATTTAATAAAAACTAACTTCATCATATATTCATCATAATATAGTCATGCTCACAGGGTGTTGCTGATCGAGACTGGGTTCGTACATGCATATCAAGTGGCTGCAGTCGTCCAGATCCTCCAGACAACGGGGAACTTCGACTGAAAAGAGGAAAGTTCAATCAGTGAAAAGCAATCCAATTTTACCTTTTTTTTGAATATAAAAACAGAATTTAATTCAAAATTATAATTATAATTCATGAAATTAAATTCTTCTTGTAAACACATTTAAATTCATTCATACCTTGGTTTTCTTCGGATAGGAGCTTTCTCACTATAATTTTTGCAATATTCTCATTTTTAAGTTCATAAAGCTTTTTGATAATATTCGGTTTCCCTCTGAATTCGACCATTACTTCTTCACGATCCGAATTTGTCTTTTTTTCTCTCTTTGAGACTGATGCAATGACAGCCTCCATTTCCTAGTGAAGGATGAAAAACCGTTAACAGTAAAATCTTAAAAAATGCATTGAAAATTCCGAAAATTCAAAGTATGTACAAGTTGTAAATTGTACAATACACATTGTACTTTTTTTAGATATATTGAAAAAGTCTGAACGCACTCTCAAACTTCTATAACCAGATTTTTCGCGTTCCTTCTCGGATAAATTGTTAAATACTGATGTTTCTATATGGTTTTGCTGCATTTTTCAGCCTGTACAGACTTGATTTTAACATATTTTTATCTTTTTTGTTCGCTAGAGTGACTCTTATAGACAAGTTTTTCCTTTTTCCTCCTTGACTAACCTTGTAATTTTTCCAATTTTCAATATATTCATTTTAAAAACTTTTATTATAACAATCTAAAAATGTGTTTTGTCGTGTAAATACAGCTAAAAGTGCTGTCTTTTCCATTCCCTATTTGACTTTGTTTTTGCTTTCTCTCTATAATACATTGCTGTGTCATAACTATAATTTCTTCATGCAACTGATTGCTTTGACCCAAATTTTTGTCCACCTTAACACCTGTTTCACTTTTTGATTATTTTGCTTCAAATTATTGTTCACTTTGTTTTATTCTTACTCTAGATTCTTATTTTTTCGTTAAAATTTATGAGCCGACCCCCGATTGAATTTAATCTAATAAACGCGCTCTTTTCCGTGAGGTCAGAGCTTTAGTGAATTTATTAACACAGTTATTCAAAGTAAATATTTACAATCTAGTAAGAAGTGGGTGGCCTAATTCCTAACTTCACTGTTTAAAGGTTTGTGTTTAAACATGCATGGCTTAATCTGTGAGACAAGCATATTACTACTGGCAGGATCAACCAGGTAACACATGAAAAAGACTAGCGTCGGTCGCCTTCGATAGTCGCTGGTGAAGGCTAACCGAAGATATTTTATCAGCCTCGAGAAATCGTATGATGACAACAAGAGACTTTACGCATGTGGTCGCTAACACCTTGAAGCCTTGAAGGACTGAGTCTATCGTTAGCAAATCGGCGGTGCATCGGGCCAGCATAGAATAACAGACATTCTAGGTGCTTTTAAGAAAATAGTTTCAAGTTTAACATTTTTGAATCATTCAAAGATTATAATTGAGTTTTGTTCAGAACCAAGTCGATTAAGACATTTTTCTCGCTTATTAAACCAGAGCAGTAAGGATCTCAGTCTAGCGAAGAAATCGATGCCTGTAAAAAAACTTTCAAAAACTAAATTTTTCAGTTTTTTTTAAAATTATAAAACAACTTTTTTTTGAAAATTATATAAAAATTAATTTCTTTTGAGTTTTTTTGAATGCCTATGCATATCCTTAAGCCTACTTCAAATTTTATTCCTTTACTTACTATCTCATAAAAAAAATGTTATTTTTAAAACAAATTTTTGCATTTATAAGCTGATCTTCTCTGCCATTCATAGCAAACATCAAAAACTTTCTCACTTCATGAGACACACCATAAAACTCTTTCGAACCAGCGTAGATGGATGCAGGTGCCTACGGGCAGGAAGTGTGAATGAATGGCCAGCATTTGAATGTGAGTGCTGCCTGTCGTCTCATCTCTATAGACTTCTTGTTGCGCGCGTATTTTAAGATTCGCGAATTTTTGATTCTAAGAAAATTGCATGATTAGTATACAATTCTATAAATATTATTTTTATATATAATACAAAATAAAATACAAAACAACGACGATTATTATTAACGTGGCGTAAACCTGACCGAGCTTCAAGACCCCTTTGGTTATGAATGTAATACCACTTGAACTATTTATAAATACCGATTAAAATAATTTTAAAAAGTATACTAAAGATTAAAAAAATAATAATAAATAAAGTTTAAATACTACCATCTCCCCTCAGTGTTACTTCTCCCTTCACCATCATCATAATTAGAATATTTATAAAATTGAATTTTTGACATTTTTGACATTTTTGACATTTTTCTTAAAAGCAATCTTTTGATACTTCCAATTATATTTTAATGGAACATGTTTTGCTCAAGTAAGACCAGTATGAAAAATCTTCATCAATTTTTAAAAAGTTGTTAATTTTAGTTTCTTTATATTTTAACTATATTAATTCTTCTGTAACTTTATAAATAATTTCATGAAGAAAGTAATTTAATTGAGAAATTATTTTCACAATTGTGTTTTTTATTTATCTGCCACGCAAGCAAGATCATGCTAGAGGATATCAAAAGTCAAATGAAAAACTAAATTGAGATACAAATGGCAAAAGAGCAAGCTGACTTCAGACCAAGACGATGCACGGTTGACAATTTTTCATTCAGACTTATAGCATAAAAGTATCTCTTATTAAAGAAAAAACAACTGTACTTGATAATCATTTATTTAAAAAAAAGCCTTCGACAGAGTTTGGCACCAAGGCCTCTGGAGAGTGTTACATCACTACGGCATACAGCCAAAAATGATTGGTCTAATCGAATACCTATACAAGAGAACACAGAGTGCCATGAAAGTCGAAAAAAACGTTGAAAATAGGTTTCCGTAAACAATAGGGTTTAGCCTAGGATGCATTTAATCACCGGATTTTTTCAACATCTTTATAGACAATATGAAAAATGAAGACGTGAGAAAAGTGCTCAAACAGACGGTAAAGATAGTTTGAAGAGTTCACCAACGTCAAGAACAGTGGCTCGGGCATGTTCTCAGAATAGAGAACAACTGAATTGATAATTTAATAAATTGAAAAATGAACGGGACGATTAAAAAAAGACGTCCAAGAACAACATGATCATCGGCAGCATTCTCAAGATGCAAACAATATCATGGGTGACCCAAGACAGAGACTGATGGTGTTTATTGTCTAATCACGTAAAAGCCCACGTCAATGTGCTAGAGCACTGAGGTATGGTGAAGAAGAACTTATAAATGACAAATATATCCTTTTTAACAATATAATTAACAAAATAATCATCATAAAAAAGATTTAATTTGAAAATATTTTTAATATTCTTAATCTTACTAATTTAATACCCCCTTTTCAATTAGAAAACTGATCAAAAAATTATTTTTACTAACCTCTAGACGAGCACAGAACGAAGCCATTTTAGTATCTTTGTTAATCTCAAAAGTCACTAAAAACCTTTCCATCTCTTCTTTATTCTGCTTTCCATCCAGACACACTCCTTTGAGCTCTTTCAAACCTTTCTCCATCTCATCATTTACCCACTTGTCCATTTTTGCATGGTCTATCAAGCTCACGAGCCTCTCCTTGCACTGTTAAAACATAGCTCAATATTTATTTATTTAAATTAATAACCATGCACAATTGAAACATTATTAAACTTATTTTAGTTCTCTGAAGGTTTTAAGATAATCAGACTGGAATTTAATCCCATAACTCTGCTTTATAAGAGCAATGCTAGTAAAAGATATGCTAATGAGTTAAGAATTTTTTTAAAATAAATTTTAATAGTTATAATATAAAATACATAGAAGAAAGTCATTAAAACTGTTAAATGCGTTAATTTTTTATAAATGCAGTTAAATATTTAACCGCGTTAACAATTTTAACGGTCGTTAATTTATTAACGCGTTAATCGAAAGTTAACGTAGATTGAAGCACAGCTCTACTTAAAACTAATTGAGTTATTTAGAAAAAGTAAATGGTATTCCATAATACCCGACTTTTCTCTACATTTAAAGAATGGAATGCAGAAACTAACTAAAATTATAATGTAACGCCGTTACATATCGCTCTAAGCAATACATAGTTTTATTGTAGGTTTTTCTTAGAGGCGGATTCACCGCTTAGAACACAAATTGTGAACTAGACTAGTGGTAGATACAACGATCCTAATCCAGTCGACAATTTCTGTTCTCAGCAGCTACTTTTTTTTAACTTTTAAAGCACTATATTATTACTCATTAATTAAAAATCTTTTTATTTTATGGTAGTCGATTAATATCTTTGTGTAAGTGCCAGACGATTTTCAAAGCACACAAACAACAAAGCTATTTACAACGTGAAGGGAAATGTCCTGAAGCAAAGTAAGCAACGTTTCTTCACGCGTGATTGCTTACGCTTTCCTAGCTTCCGGTTTGGTTAGCGTGGTTGCAGTTAAGCGCTTGCCATTGGCACAAAGCAAGAAGAACAGCTTTTGAAGTTTGCATAAAAAAAGGCTTGTGGTTACTAAAGATATTTTCAATATTCTCCTCAGAGCGGATATAGAAAAGATCTAGAAAAAAAGAAAATTTTTTATCGAGTACAAATACGGGGCGACAAAGTTAGTGCACATTATCCTTCTCTCATTTCCGACTGATCCCTTTAGGAGTCACCACAGCAAATTGATTTTCAACCCATCCAATACAGAATAGTCAGTATTAAAAAAAATTATTTAAAAAAAACTTTTTTTGATAACATTTAATGCACTGTGCGTTTCACGAAAAAGCACACAAAAATATTTCAGCTGCTGTGGGGCAAGGGACACGTGCCTTGAATGCCTTCCCTAGACCCTCAGCTGCTCATTGACAAGCGAGAATAATAAGAAATTTCATAAAAATTTTATTGAAACTTTGTTAAAACTTATCTAGAAGCTTTAGCCTGTTTCAAAACAATGTTAAACGCAAAATGCACCCACCTCCAGACTTTTGCTTCTGAGGATCCTCAAGTCTTGCCGTTGCCGCATGTTTCTGTGCTTGTCCATTCTCGAACTGTTTCAAATCATTCAAAAAAACAATTATTTCAATAAATAATTTTAAATCGATAATTATAAACATATTTGGAAAAAAATTTAATGTCTTAGAAACAACTAATGCCCCCTTAAAGAGCTAATCTCGTACTCGTATAAGAAACCACTATTGAAGAAAACTGTGGTTCGTGGCAGGCTTTTTATTCCTCACAAACATTCGAAAGTTCCTCTTCATCGCCTCAACGCCACTTGCAAAAAGACGAGATGGCAGTTTTTGACAGCATTGATCGCCTTTTTAATTGATTTAGTCTACGCTTGTCTGCTTTTATGAATTTCGAAATGTACATTTTTCTTATCTTACTCGCTCGCATTGAAGCATTAAGTGAATGTGTTTTTTTCCTTTCGAACCGAAGCCATTCATATTTTAAACAATTGAGGTCGTTTTTTAAAGTATTGAATTCTTAAATTTAAAGATATTTTTTACAAACTATTTATAAAAATAATAAATTATATTTTTTTAGAATATGCATAAATAAAGAACTTTTATGGAAAATTATAAGTTTAAAAAAAACGATAAAATTCTATTAATATAGTTTTGATAGAGCTGAACATTAAGAAAGTTAAAATTAAGAAACAATTGGCTCACTTCATCACCATGTACGACGGCTTTCTGTCGCTCAGTCCCTTTCTTTATAAGCACTCAAGAATACCGTAACCGTAATGTACTCCATACACTATATTCTTTTCCAAATATAACACTTATAATGTATTCATTTAGATGCTATTTAAACTCTTTGCGCATTATTAAAAGGGTTTTAAACATAATGTTTTACATTGTAAGACTTGAGTTGAAGTGTCTATTTTAGAAAATGAAAAATTGCATTAATTGAACCATTTAAAGACATGAAAAGCAGTCGATTTTTGTGACTAAGACATGATAAAAACTTTTTTCATATATTATTAGTCTTATAAGGTTTTATCAATTCAGATTTCATGATAGTTAAAAACAATCGTATAAATATTAATTAACACCACCATCATCTGCATCACAAATTCTCCCCCAAATACCACTTTCAACGCATTCATTATCATCTCCATTATCACCATCATCCTCACCAACTTCTTCTTCACCACCACCACCATCATCCTCACCCTCATCATCTTCATCATCACCATCGTCCTCCTCATCATCATCAACCTCCTCTTCACTATCATCATCATCATCGTCATCATCCTCATCATCATCATCATCATTCTCATCATCAGGGGGTTTACACTCATCAACAAGGCTCTCGAGGTTATCCTCGATCAGCACGGCATCTCCAACGTCAGCATCGATGTCGTCTTTTCCTTCTTCATGCCCATTGTCGCTCTCAACAGCTGCTAGAACATCGTGCTCGTCATGCTGGTCTCCTTGCTGAAGTTTGTGGTTTCTTTGAAGTTTAATACTATTGGGCATTTTGTTTTTTGAAGTTTTTAGTTTTTTAGAAAATAATCTTGAAGTTATCTTGCGGTGTTTTGAAGATTCATTTGAGTTTTCGCCTATTTGGTCATGAATACTTTTAATATAATCTAAATTATTCTTTTCAACAATATGATTATTTTCATTTGCACGATCATCATTACCATCGGCATCATCATCATTATGACAACCATGATAGCAATATTGTGCCCTGTTGATGTCCCCAGAATATGCACCAGCCGTTTCCTCGACTATCATCAGATCACTTGAATGATTGTTGTCTTTCTCCTCATTATCATTATGGTCATTAATCCCATTGTTATCATCATCTTTATAATCATCATCATCATTATCTTTCTTAGCTTCCCCAACCTCATCACTTTCCCCATTTTCATCATTACCAGCTGAGGTACCCTCTTTAGAAATGTATTCACATTTATCAGTTTTTTTCAATCGAATTTTTCGGCAAAGACTTTTGCCTGTTTTTGTTGTGAGCTCTTCTCTTAGTTTAATCTCTCTATCTCTTCCATCCCGTGTACCCACGTTAACACACTGTATCCCTTCCATTTCCCTCACCAGCTTCGTCTCTTTACTCACGTTTTCAACTGCATTCACACCTTTTTTCAGCAGGCACATGGACTCCATGCGACCATTCTTGGACTTCTCGTTTGGCTGTGATATTTTAGCAGTCGTCAGGTGGCTCGACCCGAGAATAATCTTCTTCGCTTCGTACTGTCTTTTACGCTTTTCATTTTGTTTTCTTTTCCTGTTTATAATTTAATTTAAATTAAAAATTTTAACAATATTTTAAAATTTATTTATTCCTAAACGCCAACTCTAAAAGAATTAAATATAAATTAATAAGAGATGAATATTTAAATGAGTACCTGAGGTACCGATGGGTCTCGCTTATGGACCTGAACCCTTTAGCAAAGGGATTGTGGTCGATCTTCAACTGCGTCACCTAGTGTGTGGTAAGTAAAATGTCTAAATTTCTAAATGATATTCAATTGCACTCTTAATTCATTGCGTTTTTTGTTTTTAAATATACAACTGAGTTTTTAAACTCATTAAAATTCAAAATCATATTTTGCTTATTAAGTCTTTTATTTTTTGATCGACTTTTGCGTGTAAAAACAAACCAGCACCTTGTCGTTTTGGTACGCAGTCACTGCCATGAACTCCATTTCGTTGAAGATGAAGGTCGAGACGCAAGACTGCTTACTGGTATTGTATGTGTGACTGGTGTGGTTGGTGCTGTTTGGAATTAGGCCATTGTTCTTGCCTGTGGTGTTTTCACTTTTCTCATCCGTTTTGTCGTTTTTATTTTTTGCATTGACGTCATTGATTTCGATCACGTGGATTCGAGGAACGTATTTTTGCATTGAGTTGAGAACAGTCTGCGTGGATTGTTAAGTGCTTCCTGCAAAGCTTCTAGATCAAATCTTTTCATAAATATTTAGTTCTTTATCGAAGAAAATAATATGCAAATCAAAATAAAAATTAAAATAGGTTAAGCTTATAAACTAACAAAGCCCGGTTTCGTCTGAGGGTGGTTGGTAAGTTTAAGTCTCGAAAATGAAACGCATCTGTTCATCCAATGAGAACCAGGCGAAGGCGAGTCCGGATGTGTGAAAGGTTCTTGGGTGGGATCGGGGTCTGCTCTGCCTGCCACCACCCATGCTGATCCCTGGAACTTATACCTGGAAGAGAACAACGGATTGATTTAAAGGGTTTCTGGGTGATAGAACAGTAAAGTATGAAACGATTTAAATGAGTAGACAATTGAGATTCAATTTATCACGAATAAATCATTTTTTATAAATTTTGGAGAAAAATCACTCAATTTGAAGCCTAGAACAATACCTGAATTGAGTGACCGGCACGACATCCATGAGAACTGAGTACATGGAGTCTTTCCGCAGGTTGAAGAGTTGAATGCAGGGAGAAGGAAACATCCTCCTGAGGAGGTATTGGGAGGGTTGGAGATGGAAGGGGAAGTGCTAGTAGTTGTTGATGGTGACGAAATAAATTATTTGTTTTCTCATAATTTTTTAACTTGAATGTAAGGAAAGAATGAGATGGAGGTTTGAGCCTAATATAATGTTTCAATTATGAAATAAGATGAACGACCACACAAGGATTGCTGAGAAACCAGTAGAGATATGTGAAAGGTATAAAGAAATTGTGCATAAATTTTGTTGATTTAAAAATTTGTATGCATCTACTGAAGACTTGATTAACACTGACAACTTAAAAAGGTTGACAACAAAATTAACTTAGTATGTCAAAAATAACTCTTCCTTCTTGACAAAGAAAGGACACACACAAAATAAATATTTTAAACTTTTTATTAAATAAAAGAAACAAATTGTTTTAAACTTTCTGAAGATTTTTGAAATTGATTGTATTTACATTTTTCATAATTCTTTTTATCCTGGGTTACCATTGAAGCATCTCCGACCTCTTTTTAATTCATATGTTTCCACAAGGCATAGACACCTGAACTCTGAGAAGCAGCTTTATTTTCGGAAAAGGTGCTATAACTTATATTAATTCTATACGACTGAATCTCAGCTATTTTTTAACATTTCTAATAAGGTTAAAACTTTCATCTAGAAGATAATTTTTCACTTTTCATCAAAAACTTTCACAGACATACAAGGTCTTGTTTTTTCGCTCCTTTCTTTGAGCCAGCTCTTGTTTTATTTGTGCTGCACTTTAGAACTCAAATTTCATTGTTTTACTCCAGTTAATATGAATCTTTAAATTAATTAGAAGCATGTCAAAAACAATAAGTTAATAATTAATTTTTGTTTTAAGCAAAAGTATTAAAATATTTTCCCTTCCTTCTCAACTATAAAAATATGAGATAACTATAGAAGCTAATAGTAATAATAATTAGCTAATAACTGTTTTTTAATTATATTTAACAACGCTGACGCTTAAACTTTGATTAAATTTTTTGATTGAGAGGGAGGGTCATAATAAGTACCAGCTTCCAATATAAAAAAAATTCAAAATAACCTAATGAACTATCTTCCACGTGAACGTAATGATTTTTTAATTTTTCTATTTTTTTCGTTTCCTATCCCGCTCTCCTAAAGAAAGAATTTTTTTGTTTTGTTTTATATGTATTGAGATTTTTTACAAATTATTTAGTGAAAGCTTAATCAACAACATTAAAAAATAAGCTTATGTTTAAATGTTGTTTAAAAAGTTATAAAGAAAAAAACTGTAGTTTTTGTATTCATTAGTCAAAGACGCTTCGAATAAAAATAAAAATGTTTTTTTTAAATTTGAATTTAAATGATAACGATTTCGTACTTTAAATTATAATTTTTATAGTCTGACAAAAACAGCTTAGAATGTGTTGAAAGGATTTAAAAGTCAATTCTCGTTCGCGTATGATTTATTTAGTTGGATTGAGAAGTGGCTCTCAAGATAAACATACAATTTTTGAATGATATCTAATGTTAAATTTGAAACAGCTTTAGAGTTTTTTGGAGTTTTAAAATAAACTACAATCTGTAAAGAAAACTTCAACTATCTACAAAAACATTTTATATTACTAGTTAGTATTTCTTTAAAAATTATTGAAAGCATAAAAAACTAATTTATCAAAAAAGAAAAAACTTGCGAAGAAAAATTGTTTGAAATAAACATTTATTTTACCTGCCATTCTTTGTGATCACCATCTCAGTGCAGGCCTCGTGGAATCTCTTCCACAACTCCATGCCTTCCAGTCTCACGTGCGGCTTCAAAGGCTTTGTGGAACTTGGACTGTAACAAAACGGTGGGTAGTCACCACTTTTGCGATTTTCTGATCTGTTTTGGTGTATTTGCTTGTTGAAGTGAATGTTTGGTTCGATGAACGAAGATTTTTTTGTTCGGCTAGGAATGTCTTGGTACAGTGGGTTGTTTGTTGATTTTATAAGGTAATCTGAGTAGAGCTTGTACTGTTTGTTCAAGTCATTGTAGAAGGCTTCTTTGTTGTCCAAATTAGGTTGAGAAGGGTGTGATGTGGAGGCAGGTGAGGAAACGTTGTTGGGTGCTCTGAAACCTTCGGCAGTGAACCTATTCTGAAGTTTCCTCAAATGACAGTTTTCTGAGTAGTTATATTGATGACTATTAGGTTCACAATCTTTAAGGCCTGTCCAATTGGCGAAGATATTCTCGTCTTTGAGACTATCAGAGACAGGCAAGGTTTCAGCTCCTGGAAATCTTTCTTTTTTTAAGTTATCAAGCGATTGCCGATGAGACTTTTCTAAATTATTCCATTCCGAATAGTTATAACTATTTCTCAAATATGTAATTTCTCTGTTGAGTCGGGCTTCAGCTTCAAACTCTTTTGCCGGGCTCTTGAAAGGAAGACTTGAAGGAAGGCATGATGTCAGATGATTGTACATATGGGGCAGAAGAAATTGATGTGAGTAGAAGGGGCTCTGTAGACTACTTTGCAAAGCATTTGAATGAATCGGAAACAGAGTGGGGTTTTGGTAGAAAAGCAAAGGCAAGCGAGGAAAAAGGTTGAAATTTATTGGGGGAAACAATGAAGGAGAGAATTTGGAATGAAGCAGGCTCAAGAGAAATGGGTTCTGGGATTGCAAGGATGCAAGTAATGCCTGCTCACCCAGGTGTTCCGATAAGAATGGAGGGTAATGTGGTTGAGGATGGTGGACGGTTGGATGAAGGGTATTTTTTGTTGTGGTTACTTTAACATTATCTTCAATGAAAAATGCTTTGTTTGAGCTTTTTTCTCTTTCCAATTCATCTTCAACCTTTTCTCCTTTGATATCTTTGTTTGTGGCATCAACACTTCGCAACGAATCATGCATCTTTTCCAAATTCAATTAAACCGAATGATGACTAGAAATTTCTGATTTAACAAAATTTATTTATGAAATTTAACAAAAGGTTTAAATGACTATTTCGTATCTAACTAAAACCATCATATATTTTAAAAACAAAACAATGATTAAATATTTTCCATAAAACTTTTATCCATTTCCATAGCTGGAACAACACTCGAAAGTGATAGTGCAGCGATAAAAGTTGCTTTAGTGAGTCGTAAATCCGACAAAGATTTAAAAAGTGCGAAATAGTGAAGAAATGACTCAATTCTCTCTGTCAATCATCCATTCAAGGCGGGGTTTAAGTTTCATCAGCCAATCGCATGCGGTCTCTACAACACTAAGTTCTAGACTAAACGTAAATGATAAAGTCGATTTGAAGGATTTTGGATGTTTAGCAGTGAAATAGAGTTGTGAGAGTGTGAAACAGCGAAGCGTAAAATTAAAACGCTAATTTTTAGTATTTCAAAATTTTCTTTTTAATAGAAGAAATCAAGAAAGCCACATTCAATTTACGCATAACGATCAAGATTGAGATGAAGATCTGAAAGAAGGATTGATAAAAATAGAGCACTAAAAAATGATGTATAAAATTCAGATGTTCAAGATGACAGAGATGAGATTTAAACGTGGGCATACATCAGAGCTTAAAAAGAAGCTACTGTTTTGCACGTGCGATTGTGCTTGAAAAGAAAGCCTTAATTTATGGCGAAGATTCCTTTGATTTATGTCTTGAAACTCTCATACAATGCTACCTTTATTCACACTGTTAGTTAATGCTTACACGATGATGAGTGCTGTTGAAAGCACCTTAACTCAAACATCAAACTGATCAGTATATCCTGTCGCTTGAATGCAACCTTCAAACACCCGTTAGCAACACATCTTTTTCATTACACACGCATCTATTGCTCTGGCCCAATACCAGCATCAGCGATTTGGCTTCAAGTTTTTCCATATTCTTTACATAAGTGTTATAAACTACTATATTTATCGTCTAACGTCAAACACTGTCATAACTCATGATGAAAGTTGTATTTCTTGAATAAGCGCTAACTACATAGGAAAGTATAAAAAGAATAATTTATTGTTTTTCTAACATTTTATTTTGCGGCCTAAGTCTTTGTTGTTGTCTGCAAAACAATAAGAAAACAATCATACTGATGATTAATCTTTGTTTTAAAATGGTGGTGGAAGAGTTGATGAAGGGGGTAAAGATGAGGGTGGAAGTGAAGATATTACTGTAAGAGACAATAGAAAAAACTTTCATAGTTAAGAATGGGGATGGTTGTAAGGATGATGATAAATAGAAATAGAAAAAACATAAAAAAATGTTTTGGCCAACTTTTAAAATCTTCTTTTATGCAAAACCTTGTTTTTCTGTAAATAGACTTTTATTGTGTGTATATGTGTGCTCAAATGAGTATGCGTGTGTCTCTCTCTGTTTGTGTGTTTGTGCGAGTACAGAGTCTGTGAGTACGGAGTTCATAACTCAAACAGTCAAAACCTATGGCATTTGAAAACAAATAATGCTGAATTATATGGGCTTCACCACGGAATATGACGGACTGAGATTGTTATTGCTTTGCTGGGAGTTGCGCTCAAACGAAGCATTGTGCTAGAGTCAGTAAGACGACCACAGCCTCCCAGCAACAAGAATCTTGATACAACCAGTGAAATAATTTTATGCGCGTCCAATAAATCATAAATCCCTAATAAAAACTCGAAAATAGTTTGACAACACACCATTTAAAATCACAAAAATTGAAAAAAGTATCAATGGATTTAAAAATCGAAATAGGCAATATAAAAGCAAAAACAATTCCTTCCAACAAATCAAAAGCAACAAAAACAATGCAACACACGCAAGGTGTGCCTTAAGTGGTGTCGACTAATCGCTCATCAAGTATTAAGCGAAGTGCTCCATCTCCATTTGCCATAATCCCACAAGAACCAGAAGCGGTAGTTTTCAAGACATAAAATGTTTATAATTTAACCTCAAACTAAATTCTATGAAATAAACCTGCACTCTTCAATGCATAGAAGTTCCAAAATTCGGTAGTTTTCACATTAAAACAAGAACTTCACATTTCACAAAGATCGATGCACAAATTCGCCGAAAACCTCTCGACTCGACTAATCCTCGTGTTCGCTGGTCCTCCCTTTATTGCTCTGCGGTGATCCGACGAAACATTAAGGCGCCCATAAAACTGCATTAAGCCTAGTGCTGAAGACTCTTCCATGCTTTCAAAGGATTTTAAGTTTGGTACATTTTGTGATGTTTCTACTTTTTGGAGATGTTGGATTTTTAAACAATTTTCAAAGGAATATTTGAGCGTTCTCTCAGATGCATTGTCTGCAGGCGTATAAATATACCTAATAGATGCCACGTGCTCGCCTGACATTAAGAACGCTTCAAATGGCATGATAAATTTATTTTCACTAACCTACATCAAAAATCACACTTTAAAAACCACCCTTCACACTACAAGACGGTGAGCAGATGGCAGGCAAATGGTGGAGTTAGACAGAGTGCGAAGATTTGTAAGGTCGGAATGGTTAGGCATCAAAGAGGCATTCCCTGGATTTGAAAAATGTATTGCCACTTTTTAACATTTATAAAAATCCTTGATATTTTGGTCAAAAAGTTTAGTTATTATTAAGATTTTAATTTAAAAGATTTGATTATACGTGAAAAAATGTTTTTTACACCGTCTGTAACTATGAGGAATATTCATTATTCCCGCTCAACGCTTACTTATGAACTTTTTCTAATAACTGGAGAAGTAAATCAAGGACTTGACTGCATGTAATAAGCGATCGCAAGTGTTTCAACGCTTGAACTTTTCATACGAACAAAGAAAGTGGACAGATGATAGTTTAAGAATTTTAACTGGATTTAAACAATGAGTTTAAACTTGTTTTATTGTTCTGTAATTAGACTTAATCAAACTTTTTAGTTGTTCATAATGTATCAAATTGCTTCAAAGTAGTTCTGAATGAAGTTATAAAAGAAGAGAGGCCTCGCAATGAACTCAAGCTTCAATCAATCCCACACACGCCGCTTCGGTGCAATAATATCATAAATTTTTTATATGCTTTGGTAGATTACTAATTAGTAACTCTCAAAAAAAGAAGATCGGAACATATAAAAATTAGCGAAAAAGTCAGTTCTTTTGCTGTTTTATGTGAAAATCGAACCGAGGTTAGTGCTAGTCTTTAAAGTGAGCAATACCGAAATATTCTTATGATTTTTCATCTTTTTATCCAAACACGTTTCAAAATATTTAGTGGCTTCGATGTGAACGTTGGAATTCGACCAAAATAATGAGATTATAGACTATTAACATTAAATATTGCACTGTTTTTTGGAAATCAACTGTAATAATATTATAATGATATACATGTATAATGGTAATTAAAATTTTTCAATTATAACTCTATAAAAATTTAATAAATACTATAATAGAGTACTATGAATTGAAACGTATTTTTAATAAAACGTGAACCGGAGCGAGTTTCAAACTCATTTTTTTAATTTTTACTTAACTCTTATACTTCTGCTCTTTTTGATGAAGCGTTCGTTCGTTAACAAGAAACACAGTTGTGAGATGTGTAACAGGATTTGCAGTTGAGGTTGGAGTGGTGGGCAGTAACTTGATTAGTGAATGATTAGTAATGGTAATGCAATTAAATGAGAATCAGTTAATATTTGAATGGTTAAAAGTGGTAATACCGTGAAATAGACACTGATTACAGCATTTAAATTTCAAAAAGAATTTTTTTAAATAAAAAAACGGGTTTAAAGAATTTCAAACAACCCGAAATCTTTTCGAGAACTTAACCTCGGATGACCTTACGCAGGCACCCATCAATCGTTTTCAGTTTAGCATTCTTTGAAGCTGCAACAGCGTGTTTGTGCTAGTGAAACTTTCAACAGCTTCACAAACAGCGATGTCCATTAGTCTGTTTTCATAGCCGCCTCTTCAGCGCTCATATGTCGTTCATGAACACCTTTCAAGCCTCCTGCATGCGTTTGTTATGTGTGTTCGCATGAGCTTGTGTGTGTTCATTATGTATCGAAATGTGTTTTTATCGTTTGCAAACTAGTTTATTAAAAGATTTTTTATCGTTAAGTAAACGGGTTTAACATCTTTTGAATAAAATCCGTGAGTCAATTTTTTAACATCATTTGATGAAGTGGTAATAGAAGCACTTTTTTGGAGTGAGACTTGTTGAAATTAAATGATTAATGGCATTTCAAGTGTACGGAGTAATTGTCTCAAGCTGTTAAACACTGACAAATTTTTAACTTTTCAAAGTTCTTTGTTATTCTTCATCGCTTTTTCCTCATATTTTTATTCTCAACTTGGTTATCTATTTTGATGTACATTTTAAATCTTTATTTTAGAAATGGCAACGGGCCAAAAATTCAAAACCCGGTACTCGAAAAGTTTAAATAACTGTCCATTTGTAATTAAGGGCGCACGCTCAAAGATACACTAATTTCTTCACATTCGATATGCCTGTTAAATAAGATGTACTGTGAGTTTTTATATTTATAATTGAATTATTTAATGAATTGTAAAAAATATTTGTCTGATAAATACATTTTTCATAGCGAAATTCCATCCAAACAATAAATTTTATTGATTGAAATATCTAGGCAATATAACATAGAAATAAATTCAGTTTCAACAAATAAATAATTATCTATTTATTTATTTTAACATTAATATATATTTAATTTTTCATATAATTCGGATTCCTAGCTCAAAAAAATGATGGTTACTTCGTATCTGACTTGCTAGGTTAAGTTTGTTAAAATCGTTTTTTCTTTTTGCCATGGAAAAACAATTACATCTTATAAACGGGTTTCTACTGCGCATGAAATACCAAAATCTACAGAACAGTTTTTCCAAATGTCAGAAAATATCGGGATTTTAAGTAATAATTTTAAAAAGTGAACACTTTTTCAGATAAAAATTATGAAGACATTTGTTTTTAATTTTTAACACCTCTCAATATAAAAAACATTAAATAAATTTTCCTGAAAAATAATGTTGTAAATCTTATTAATAGAGATGAATTATGCCCGAAAGAGGATGCTAAAAAATAAATTTTGAACAAATTAGTTATAGCTAAAATTAAAGCTGTCCGAACATATAAGTTTTTGAAAATAACTTTATTTGGGAAAAACATTTAAACCCTAAACTTATTTTAAGAACCATAAACAAGACTCTTGTAAAATGTAAAAAAATATTAAGACAAATTCAGAGTCTTTATTATGAGACATCAGGGTTGACATCGGGGTGATTGACAGGGGTGGGATTCACTTGGGCCGAATGGGAAGAGCCTGAACTCCTAGAAACAAGACTAAGCCACGTATGAAGTTTTTCTTGCTGTCGTTGTATTAATGCCTCTTTTCGTTGCAACTCACTTCTTAACTCATCAACACTCTGTAAAGAAAAGAAACATTGGTTGAGGTTTAAAGTTAAGACTACATTATTTACTGAAATCAAATAAAACGGTTATTATAATGATGGTCTTGAAAACATTGATGACGAAAGGCTTGTGCTGAACTTACATCTTTGACACCAATGCCAGCTGTAAGAATCAGCCTTTTCTGAATAAAAAAAGTGTCCATTTGTCGAGAAGCTTCCAAAAACTGGTTCATGGTGTGCTCTACTCCTGTAGGCAATGTAATTAAACATTAAAACATAATTTCACAGTTAGTTACTATTAAAATTAGAAAGTTAAAATTTTGAAGTTCACATTTATTATGCCATGATTATTTCTGAGCTATACATTGGAAAGCTCTCATTTGAATTAATTTAGTATTAAAATATTACTTTTAGTTATGATTTACTGTTTTGTCAAATTTATAATTTTCATTTTAAACTCAGAATTTGATACAAACCCATTCTCAATTCAGCTTGGTCAGTGTCTAAATTATAATGTTCCGGGTTGATCAACATGGCCAAACAGTTCTGATAGAAATGTAAAAAATTTAATTTTAGAATATTTCAAAATTTAATTTTTTAATCATTCTGCAGTACCTAGCTTTCGTAATTTTATGAATATAGAAATAGGGGTTGAATGATATATTATATTATATTTCAAACAAATGGAAGTTCAAAAAAAAGAATAAATACATACATTGAAAGAGTCTTCAAATCTGTCTACGATGTTAGACATTTTTCAAAATTCAGAAAGCACTGTCAGTAACTTTCAAATTTAAAAGTAAATCGAGCTTTTTAGCATAAAAGTAACTTTCACAAAATAATGAAAAAAAGTATTGAATTCATTTCAATTTAACTTTTATTGACAAAAGTATTATGCGTTTTAATTAATTAATTAATTTTTTGTAAATTGGGAATTTTAAAGAAACGACAACCAGGAAGTGATTGACTAATGTCTACGGACCTAAACGGAAGCTCAAGCATGGATTTAGAATCGATCCCTGGAAACGATAAGTGTGCAGATTGCGGTCAACTGAGTATGTGTAAAGATTTATCTCCAACTATTATTTTTATTTGACAATTAAATTTTAACTTATAAATTATAGTATAACAAGTGAATAACCATCCAACACTTTTGAAACATCACTAATGATAGTTTTCAATGCCAACGTTTTAAAATATTGAAATATAATACATCCCTATAAAATGATATGTTTAATATATCAATTTACTTTGTTCTTTTTCAAGAACCAAGATATTCAGCCTACAACCTTGGGACACTGATATGTGCTTCTTGTGCAGTAATTCACCGTTCCTTGGGTCCCCACATCAGCAAAGTCAAATCTCTCAGTCTTGACAACTGGGAAGAAAGCCTTCTGCAGGTTGTTTTTGCTATACAGCTTTTTCACAGTTATTATGAAATTTGACAATATTTCTGAATGTTTGTTTAATTAATTAAGTTAATTTGATTGATTCATTAATTCTATTTTCCAATTCCTATGGTTTTTTAGACGATGAAGAGTCTGGGTAACAAAGAAGTGAACAAAAGATATGAAGAAAATGCACCTGCAGCATACAGAAGACCCTGCCCTGATGACCCCAAGTGCGTTTCATTCATTGATTTGCATTATTATCCATAATATAAAAATATTTTTGAGACAATTACCTTCCTAATGCTATAAAATATAGGCTGAGTTAAGCATCAGAAATAATTTCACAAATCCCTCTATTTCAAGTGTCATAAAGGAGCAGTGGATCAGAGCAAAGTACGAAAGGAAAGAATTTCTAGGCAAGACACTGCCCGCCTACCTCTCTGGCTACAAGGAGGGTCTTCTCTTTAAGAAGGGAAAAGATGACAAGACGTTCTTAAAAAGAAGGTTCATTCTCGACACCACTGAAAACACACTGAAATACTTCAAGAAGGAAGAAGTTCGTGTTTTCAGGAAAAGCTTATTTTGTGGAATTTTGTCTTTTTGTGTCTTCCTTATTTTCGATGGGTGATGTAGATCATTTTTTAATCATGAATTTGCTTCTTACTTTTTAAGTTGCTAGGAGAAAAGTATTTCGTCTTTAACCTCAGGATCGAGATCCAAAAGCTACTTTGCGCCTAGACAGTCTCAATCTCATGATCGTGCCAGAAAAAGTATCAACTTTTGTACTCAAATTCAACCTAAGAAAGATTCTAATTAGCTTTTACTCTATACTTTTTATTATTTTATTTTCAAGGATTCTAAGCCTTATACCACCACATAAGCCATAAAAATAAATGATCTTTTTTCTTTTTTTTAAATATTCTTCTTCCTTCTTCCCCATAGGTAGGTCATCCGAACGGAATGCAGATCACGTTTGAGCAGAATGGCCAAACGAGGAATATCTTCGTGTACGCTGAGGACGGTCAGGTGGGTGGGTGGATGGTATGCCTGAGAAGGATTCATAGGAGGTAAGTGGGAGTTTAAGAATATTAATATCAGCTTATCTTCAGTTTTTTTTTCGTTACCGTTGTTGTTGTATCCCCTTTTTTAGTTGTTTTTGTTATAGATCTTTTTTTTGTTTCAGTTTTTGCCTCTCTTGTTTTTGTCTCTTTCCTTCATGCTGTGGTCTGTATGGTAAGGCTTGTTGGAGAGTACACGAGGTTAGTGCAATCTTTCTCAAACTCAAACGTCGAGGTCACAAATTTCTAACGGGCGATTATGATTGTGGAGACAAGAGAGAGAGTTTATTAACGAGAAGGTTTCTTTATATTTGGAACGAGCGACAAAGGTACGTAAGCCCTAGAAGTGGACCTTATATGTGGACGCTACAAATGCAGGCCACTACAACGATAATGATGATGATGATGATAATGATAATAATGATGATGATGATGATGATGATGATAATGATGATGATGATGATTATATAAAAAGTTACCTTTGGCGAGCGGGTTTGCTTAGATGGTAAAGTCGTTGGACCTGCAACTTAAAGGTCGCCAGTTCGAAGCCCTGTTAAGCCAACCTTGAGCTATCTTATACCTAATGTGTATGATGCGGTGTTTCACGACTTATGTCGTGTGAGTGGGGCCTCAGTTGCGTGCCTTGGCGCATTATAAATACACATTATTGCATTTTATTTACTATAGCTACTCAATTATATGATTAAAAATTAATTGCGCTCAGATAAAATAAGGATTAAAAAAAACCATTATAAACACACATTAAGCATAAACTTTAAGCGTTCACATTAATTATTTTAAATGGGGTATTTGAATGTTTAGGATATTATTTATTCAAATAAAAAACTTCTATAATACTTCGTTCATTCATACAATAAAATACAATACAATACATGAGATCCGCTATAACGGGCATTTGAAAACATGAAATTTACTCTATAAAAATATCATATTTAAATTTGACGTTCTATCAAAACTCCAGGACTTGATCGGTTGGTACACTGCAGTCAGGGCGGCAAAGCTGAGTCGACTACAAATCGCCTACCCTCACACCGACATCAACCTAGTTAGCTTTTTCCATAATTTGATTAAAAATAATTTGTACACTGTTAAGATTTAATTTTTATAGAAAAATTAATTTAATATTTTTTAAACCGTTTAAATTGCAAAATTATTAGCTGACGCAGCAAATAATGTGGGAATACGTGAAAGAAGGGTGGCTTAACAAGAAAGGACCAAGAACCAATGACGCTTTCAGGTTGGAACATTTAAAATTAGTTGGTGGATTGATAAATGGGCAGTAGGGATTGAAAGTATCTTTAATTTTTCATGCATGTTTTAACCAACATCAGGAGAAGGTGGGTGTCGTTGGACACGAAAAAACTCGCCTACTACGAAGACCCTAGTGTGAGTTAGCCTTTCAACTAAAACTATTGTATACACACAATAAAAAAATGATCAACTTGAAGTTGTTAAACTCTTAAACATTATTCAAACAATTTTGAAAAATATATAAATAAGTATTTTTATATAATTATCTAGAAAAGCAGTATAAAAATGAAAATTTTAAAAGTTCGCATACTCATGTACTATTATTATTAACTTGGAGAAATAATTCTTTAGGGTCTTGGTTAGATAACATACCAGCAACAATGTATCTGAATTTCTGTTGCTAACTTAAGTCTGTCAAGAACAGCTTCTAAACCTGGACGGATAACGCTGGAAGATTCACTGTGTTTGGGCTAACTACTAGTTGAGCTGGAGGGTGGTTATATTTGGTTTTGCTATTAGGTTCTGTATTTTTTCAAGTGTCACTTCTGTTAAACCCTCTCCCCCCCATATCTTTCTGCCGTTTTCTTCTTTGTCTTTCATGCTTCTTGTTTAAGTAGGCGTTCTTTCTTCTTTTCTTCTTTGTGAACCAGCACCGTGTCAATCGGAACCATGCTTCCCTGCCTTTCTTTTCTCACTGCATCTGAAGGAATTCTTTGTTTTCTATAATCGTGGTGAAAGCTTGAGAATGCGCGATGTCAAATGGTTTCGAATAGTTTCTGCAAACTTTCTCTAAATTAACGCTCGTTGTTCTCCTGTATATATGTTTCTCGAGATGCAGTTTTGTTTAGTTATTTCCAGGTCGATTAAATATCTTTTTTTCATTAATTTGTTTCTTCTTCAATTGGAAGTGTAACACTTCTTTTATAGTTTCAGTGACACTCTCAAAAACTGATTTTACACTTTAAAAATGGAAAATAATTGTGAAACCTTTTCCTTCGCAGCCTGAAATAAATTCTAAAACTTTCCCAACAAGCTACATGCCCCTATCTTTTTTACTGTTTGCTGTTTTCAAAATAATTTCTCATTTCTCATTAGTCTGTGTCAATCCGCTAGGAAAAAGATCGACAATAAATAAAAAGATCATTTAGGAGTAAATTTTTGGATGAAGTCTAATTTTAAATAGAATTTATAAGTCTTCACTTATTTGTCTACATTTTGCGTTTGTCAGAGATTTAATTATTAAATGCTAATAATTATTACAATTAAGAAATGGCTAAGTTAGATGTGCTACCATTAAGTATGATTATATTTCAAATAAAATTTCCCAGTTAGTTTTAATTATAATATGAACAAAAGAGAAAAAATAAATATTTTTTTATTGTTTTGATAGGCACTCTAGTATTAGCAACCTCAATCGATTTGTAAAACGTGTTCATTTTTTAAATTTGAAACGCTTAAATTGTAGATTTTGATTTAATGATTTTAAATACGTTAAAAAAATTTAATTTTTTTGTTTTAAAAAAAGTTATACCTATTTTAAAATTTAAAAAGAGCACATTTTTTGTACCATTTTTACGTCATAATCTATAAGCAATTCACGGCCCCTCACAAGACAGAAATATTGTTTTTTTTCATAACTTTTTTTTTCTTCTTATATTGTTGTAAATCACAAGTTTTGAATGGTGGATAGTTTTTGATGGTGAATAGTTTGTAAAACACGCTTTTCTCCTTTTTTATTTCGATAGAATAACGCATAATTTAAATTGTAAGACTTTTCTATAATTTTACTGTAAAACGTCACTTTTGCTCAGTAGCATAAGTCGATTGGGGTTGCTTCTAGTATACTGTATACTTAAGCTTTTAGTTAATTAATTTTGAAAAAATATTTTATAATTTTTACTTCACTGTTCCAGAGTCCCCACCCTAAAGGGGAAGTGTTCCTGGGAGTAGATGGCTTCGAGGTTAGCAAGGGTTTCAAGGGGTGCGCAGGTGGCGGGAAGGAACAGGGCATTGCCTTCTACCTCAACACTCCTGATCGATGCTTCCAATTCACCGCTGACTCCGAGACTGATGCGGATTTGTGGGTTGCTAAAATCAAGCCTTTGATCTATGCTCAGTAATTTTCTTATCTGAACGTGAAGATTCTTTGTGTTGGTTGTCATCATGAATTTAGAGCAGGCATTTAATGGTTCTCAAGGAAAACACGCTCTAAGCACATGCAGCTCTTTTCTAGAGAAGCCTTTTACAGTGCTTTTATAAATCTAAATTATTATTTTTTTAAATAAATTTTTCACATGTTTGAATTTAGATTTTTTGTAATGATTTTTATTTCAATTTTTTACAGTTTTTAAAGATAGCTACAATGTAGCTAAGCTACATCATGTTAAATTTTGCTGAACTATATTTTATTATATACTTGTTTCATAATTTTGAGTCATATTGTTAGGTTATTCTTGCTATTTCTATTAATTTTGTTGTTTTAGAATATAAATGTATATTTTCTCATTGCCACAACTATTTTGTCTTTTTTTACTAACCAGCATGATGCTCAAAGAATACTTATTCAAAATAATAACTTTTATTAGACTTATACGTTAATATTGTCGTTAGCACGGACACATTTTTACTTCCAATAATTTAATTTATTTTTATTTATTCAACTCTCATAAAAACCAATTTTTAAAAGCTTCAAAGAAAATTGTTTTTTAATGGGCTGGTTTTGAAGATTTATCTTAATTTTTAATGATTTCCTTTGATTTAAAGATTTAAACGATTTAAAGTTGTAGCATTAAAAATAAATTATTCAAAATAGTTACTTGAACTCATTTCTGCAGTCATCTTTTACTTCCAAATAAGTTGAATGAACCACTCTGACGAGACATTTGAGATAATATTGGATGGCAATGAAAGTAAAAGAAGAAAAAAGATTTTTTTATTAAGTTATTAAGATTTGGCAAATAGGTTGGTCTTCAGAGAAGGGCCAAATGTCATAGTTGAGCTCGAGGATTTGAGTCTATTCAAAACTATTCTAGTCAGCGATTTTTTCTTTTCATTGGCACCCTAACCTACATATCCGAGATTTCTAGCAACAATGTCCTACGACCTAGAAGACCTGAGTCTTTCCTTCTCTTTCCCTCATTACAAAGCTGGGTGAAAAATATTCTAGGAACTCATTGGACAGGCACTTAAACATATTTTTTTATTTACTTCTATTTTCAACAAGAAGCCAGTGAAGGTTCCATGAGAACAGGACTGATGTGATCATGCTTTCTAGCACCTGTTATGAGCCTAGCTGTAGTTTTGATTATAGACTGAATTTTCTGCAGCTGCGTCATTGGCAACCCAGTAAGAATGATATTGCCATAATCAATTCAACTGAGAAACAAAGCAGAAGCTAGTGTTCTCAGTGATTCCTTGGTCAATAACAATCTGCCATAAAGATGCGAAGCAGGTTTGAATTATGCATGTCGTCATGGCGAGGATTAGTCGAGATCAATTCGTAGGTTTCTTACGCTTTCAAATGAAAGTAGCCAAACACTTCTTTGAGAAAAAAAACATTGAGAACATAGAAATGTTTTTGAAAATTTTTTATAGTTCACAAGCAGCAGTAAAAACCTTTCCATCAAGTACAATAATGTGTGAGTCAACATTCTCACTTCTTAAAATAATTTACAGGCATCAAAGACTTCAAACGTCTCGTCAAAGAATGGCTAACTTGGTGTATATGGCATTCAAACAAAAAAGAATAAAACTTAAAAGTAAAAAGGTGGGGAAAACATATAAATTAATAAATTTTCTCATATTCAACTTAACATAGCATAACGATGATGATTGTGATGGCAAAGACGCTTCAGTTGCTTGCCCAGCGCTATACAAAAATGACAATTATTATTAATATTAAAGACGATGATCAGATGTAGGGAGAGAGTTCTCTTCTATGCTCGCATTGTGAATGTTATCTCTATCCTCCTGCTGTTGTTTTTGTTATTGAGCTTTGTTATGTTGATATTTATTGTTGTTGTTGTAGTTACAAATGTTCTAATTATTTTTTCACATAAGAAACTTTTCTTTGGTTGTAGTAGTTGAGATTGAAATCTTCATACCTGGTTTCATGACTGAGTTTTGGAAAGTTCGTTTAGTTTTTGTTATTATTTGTTGTAGCTGTTTTTCTCATCACCATCATCGTCATCAAGGCCATAGTCAGAGGAGGGGGTGCTGCAGAGCCCCGTCAAAATGAAGACAAAAAATACACTTTTTGTATGAAATATACAGCAATCAATATGCACAACTTAAGCTTACATCATGCAGCATTATAATTGTACTCCACACCCAAAAAACGAACGTGTCCTCATGAAAAAGTGGCGCATTGGCGGATCCATCACATTTTGAGATTGTTTTGATTAAATAGGTGGCTACTCTTTTTATTAGATTTATAAGCTTAATGAATTTGATTTAAGTTGAAAGAATTTTCTAAATCTAATTCTTCTAGATCTACAGTACATGTTACATGTGAACGGAAAATTAATTTAATTTAATTAATTGTAAAAAATATAAAACGATCGGATGTTCTCGCTTCGAGACCCCCGCCTTCATACAAACATATACTCATATAGTTTGATTGGCCCAGCGTTGATTAGTATGCATGCATTTGATTGGTCCACCAAACATAAAATGCACATACACACAAGCACACATTTATAACAATTATTAAAGACAAGTTTCCAATGTTTAAATAGCTGTATGGTAATGCTAATAGGCAAAACTAAATAATTTAAATTTTGCCTATGACATTTAGTGCTCTGACCGATATTATGCAACAACTTTTTTATTGAAAAATTTCACATAATATTTTGTAATTTATTAAAATGTTTTACTAGTAATAGGATGAAAAATATATTATAAATTTGAAATATTCTATTTTGCCTGTTAGCATTACCGTTTTTTTACCAGACAGCTATTTCCAAACTTCTGCTGACTCACGAATTTGACTGAAAATGAATCTTGCTATTATTGACTCTTACGACAAAGAGATGTCAGTTGCTTTTCTGCAAAATCAAGGAATTCTTCATCAAAAACGTTTGTGTGATAAAAGCCACCAGATGATCCTCTCAGTTTCAAAAGGTGTCTGGAGGTGTCGAAAAAAAGAATGCAATAAAGAGATAAGCATCGGAAAAGGAATCTGGTTAGAAAAGACTAGGTTAGAATTTGAAGTAATAATAAAATTAATTTACTGCTGGTCTATAAACCAGCTCACGACGAAATTCTGCAAAGAAGAAATAGGCATAAACCACTGCACTGCTGCTGACTGGAGACGAAATCTTCGCGAAGTCTGTGCCTGGCGACTACTGACTACACCAACGATTGTCGGCGGGCCCGGTCTTCATGTCGAGATCGATGAGACGCTCTTTGCTCGACGTAAGAACCACAAAGAGCGGGTTCTTCTTCAGCAATGGATATTCGGAGGGATCTGCAGGGAAACAAAAGAGGCCTTCATGTATGCAGTGCCTGATCGAACGGCCACCACCCTGCTGAAAACGATCGAGGCCTGCATCGCTCCAGGTTCAATTATCCTCTCTGATATGTGGAAATCATATCAGGGAATTGAAGGGCTACTAGGAATGTCCTACACCCATCTCACTGTCAACCACAGCACCAACTTTGTTGACCCCGTCACAGCAGCTCATACCCAGACGGTTGAAAGTCTATGGAAGCAGCTGATGCAACAGAAAAAGCTGGAAAAGGGGGTTGCGAGAACCCATATCGACAATTATTTAGTAGAGTTCTTGTGGAAGCACAAGAACAAAAATAATAACTTATTTTTCACCATTTTAAACGATATTAGCAAATTTGCCCTTGAATAATATTCTAATTTTACGGTTCACATAATATTTTTACATTTTTGTCTTTAACATTTTGAGTTTAATAAAGTGGTGAAAACTTAATTTTTAAAAGTTTAAACTTAATTGAAGGTAATAAAAACCTATTATTAAGAATTTCACGTAAAAGATAGTGCATCAATTGTTTTTATTCTCGAAAACCATCCCACTGAGAAAGTATGTTCCTTCCTTATTGAATAAGGCTTATTCATTCTCACTCAGTCAACAACAACAAAATACAAAGGGCTAGAAGGGATTTGAGCTAAAGAAAACCAAGCAAATTCCATGTGTACCAGCAGAAGCAAGAGATCAGTCAAGAGAATGGAGCAGCCTATGACCTGTTGGGTTTTGAAGTGACTTGCCCTTTAACAGTGAAATAGGTCTTTTTTTTCAACATTATGACACTGTTCTATAATATTTTCAAACCCATTATCAACTTAATTTAACCACCTATTTTGTATCATGGTAGCTGACATTGATAAAAATAAGATTTAAAATAAACCATGTCAGGACTATCCAAGAAGAAATATTCTCACTGCTGATAGGCAAAAAAAAAATACTTTAAAATTATGAAACATTTACCCACGTATTATTAGTAAAACATGCTGATGACTTTTTGTCCTCTGACCAATATGATGCCAACATTTTTTTAGTGAGCAATTTCACACAATATTTTTACATTTTTAACATATCGAGTTTAATAAAGTGGTAAAAACTTAATTTTTAAACGACTGTGAACAGATTTGAATTTGTTAAAGCTGCAAAGGATATGCTGCAAATTAGACTCTAATTATTAGAGCAATAAATCATTTCGATGAAATTTTTTCGACTTTGATTGTTTCTATCTTTTTCAATCAGGTCATAATAATATTCTAGAAGTAAATAAGCCATAATTCTTGTTCATTTTACGATATATCTCGTATCAAATAGTTGCCGAAATATTTAAAAAAATATGGCCGCCTTTATTTATCATTATTTTCATGTCTTACATACATCAGCTGATATTAGTAAATAAACAGTGCCGTTAGCTATAAAATGTTAATCTTAAAGCTGCGTAATATATGTTTTAGTCATGTTTTTACACAAGTAGTGACCAATCAAAGTCATGCATATATTAACGCTGGGCCAATCAAACTACTTATAAATGTATGGGTATATGTTTGTATGAAGGCGGGGGTCTCTAAGCGAGAGCAACCAAACGATCAAATAAAATGGATAACAATTTGTTACATTATTTTTCTAGTTTTTAATGGCTTTATTATTCTAAAAAGGGAAAAAGTGTTATTTGCTCAACATGTGTATTGTTTATAGCTGACAAAACAGTTGGTAATGGTAAACTCTTGACTTTTCATCAATGAAACATACAGAAAGGTGAAAAAGGTATTTCAAAATGCCAAACAGCATGAGACAAAACCCTATCCAAAAATTCTGTCTTAACAGAAAGAACTATACAATACAATACAAAACAACTACGATTTTTATTAACGTGGTGTAAACCCGGACTATCGAAAGCCATTGTTTAAAAGAAAATAGATAATATTGGTATTTATAATCAAATAGACAACCAGACCAAAAGGATGAAATTAAAATCGATAAACGCTATTATCAATAATAGAATCCATACGGTTTTAAGGTCATCAAGGCACTGCATTTAAGGGAAACATTGAAAGAGAGAGAAGGGAGAGTTCAAGTTTAATAACACCAAATTCCTAAAGTAACTACTCTGAGCCGAGCCACCAGCTTCAACCGGACAAATGTTTTTACTTTTTTCGACAATGAGGCTTCTGTTATGGGCTGTTATAAGTTTTGAAATGTTCAATGTAGACAAAACTGGAATTACAGCCGTCCACAGGCCTGATCAAATTTTGGCGAAACGGGATAGAAGATAAGTCGGATCTGTCACGTCAGCAAAGAACCCTTGTCACATTAACAGTAGCAATCAGCGCAGTCGGAAACAGCATTCCACCAATAGTAAAATTCCCAAGGTTAAATTCTATCACCACAAGAACCAATTGGTTGCAGAGAATCTGCCAATCTTTCAAGAAAGATGAAAGAAGATAATTTTTTCAAATTTATTGAACATTTTGTCTACCACGTCAAACCAAAACCAAATAAGCCGGTTTTGCTATTAATGGGCTAACATGAGTCTCATTTATCATTTGATGTTATTGAATTTTGCAAAGTTAATGGCATTATCCGTTTAACTTTTCGTACGCATTTCTCGCATAAAATGCAGCCATTAGATCGCCCTATTTATTGGCCATTGAAAAAATTTATTAATTCTGCTAGTGATGGTTGGAAAAGATCTCATACTGAGAAACAATGACTACTTATGATATACCTGGAATTATTAAATGAATATTTGTGACTATGTTTTTATAAACAAAAAAAATAAAATAATTTTTTGTATAGTGTCTTTATTGCCCCCATACAGTGATCACTTTCCCCTACATCTACAAACTCACCAACCCACCCTTCTACCACTTCTTCCCTTCCTTTATCGATAGTACCATGTCTTACCCAAACTCTTTGTTGCCACATTTCCAAAGAGTAGGTTAACTCAATCAATCAATCAAATAGATTTTCTCAAATTCAAGAGCGCATACGAAGAAATAAGACTGCAAATGTCTTAAATGCTTGTATATGTGTATATGCATGTGGGTATATAAATTTTTTTAAAAAATTTATTCATATAAAACCATTATAAAGGTCAAAGATCTACGTGGTTTTTAACTCCCTAAACTTATTTACTATGCAGATTTACTTCTTTTTTTTATATAAAAAACATCAATTTAGGGTTAAGGTTAGGTTTAGGGTTAGGATTAGGGTAAAGTTTATATATTTATTTTCAGAAAAAATTCAATTTCAAAAAAGAATCTGCAAAGTAAATCATCATTTTACAAATATGCAGTCTGCTTTCTTCGGATGCAGTTAACCTACAACCTCAGAGACGCTTACTGCAGAGAATTTTTTTATAACTTGTGTGCTTATTGGAAAACAATTAAATGAAGTAAATATTTTAAATCACAGAATTGTTTCAAAAGGTCAAATAAATGTCAAAACTAAAAAAAAATACATCAACTCAATGATAAAAAAAACTTTACTATTCTTTGGTTTTCAAAATGTATTTTACAAAAAAAATGTGTCTAGTTATTTTTAACAAACTTTTATAAAAAATTCAAGCACTTAAGCTGTTTTATAAAAATTATTTATAAAGATTTGAAAAATAAAAACTTTTATCTTGTACTTGAATTGTCTAAAAGGCGGAGAAATGTTTCCAAGACTATTCAGATTGGTGCTTGCCGTCACCTCATCTGCTATTATCATTCCTTACACGCTCGCCATCTGGGCCGAGGTACTTTATGGCAAGCCGAAACGCTCGCTGGAAAGTGTGCTCAAGTCTTTGCATCCTTCACGAGTCTTTGCGTTCACCAAGAGCTTCGTGCTGAGCATGAGATCCTACCGCTACACAGGCCTGTACCTCAAGTGGACTATGCACTACAAAAGTCTCTCGCCCAGTATTGCCATAAAGGTACTTCGCATGAATAAATAATTTTAAATAATCAAAAATCTATCTTCATTAAGATTAAGACAAATTATTTAATTATAGTTTTAAAATATATATTAAGCCAACATTATACAGGATGTAGAGTATGGCAGCAATCAGAACACATTGGACATCTACAAACCACCTACTAAGGGCAACAAGCAGGTATCATGCATGGAGGCTTGAGTGATTGAAGAATTATACTTGTTTCCTAACTAGAAAATTATTAGATGGTGGGTGTCTTGGCTTATGTATGTTTATAAGATTATGAAAATAGTTCAAATGAGTGACTGAAATAATTATGGACATTTGCAGACTGTGGTGGTGTTTCTGTATGGTGGAACGTGGAGCAGTGGAAACAAGAACATGTACTCGCTGCTTTGCTGCACCCTTGCCAGTCGTCTGCAAGCCCTTGTTCTCTGTCCCAACTACTCTATTTACCCTAAGGTTTCAATGCAAATTAGTAGTCGCTATTAATAGAGTCAATGGAATAGAATCAATAGAAGCGAATATTAGAATTATAAAAATATATGCATAGAATTATAAAAAGTGTATGCATAGAATTATAAAAAATGTATGCATAGAATTATAAAAATATATGCATAGAATTATAAAAAATATATGCATAGAATGATAAAAAAATATATGCATAGAATGATAAAAAATATATGCATAGAATTATAAAAAATATATGCATTGAATTATAAAAAATGTATGCATTGAATTATAAAAAATATATGCATAGAATTATAAATGATAAATGTAATAATCTTAATAAAATTATTAGTAGCAATTGAATTACTGCCAATATCTAATTAAAGGGATATGTGGATGACATGGTTCAGGATGTTAGTGACGTCATCACATGGGCGCGTGAACATGTATCCTTCTATGGAGGAGACCCTGTATGTTTGTGTGTATATGTGTATGTTTGTGTGTGTGTATATGTGTATGTTTGTGTGTGTATATGTGTATGTTTGTGTGTGTGGATATGTGTATGTGTGTGTATGTGCTATTACAATGTAAGCTTGACAACGGCAGGAGAAAGTGGTCTTGATGGGGCATTCAGCAGGCGCCCACCTGGCTGCCTTGACGACCATCGAGTTGGCAGCTAAGCATCTCTCTGGGCTGCCTGGCATGCTGCAGCAGAAGCTACTGACGCCACAGACTCTGACGGGTAAGCTTCTCTAGAAACTGTAGTGTTTGACTGTGTGCGTACTAGAGGTCGGACCAGGTACCCGATCTGACCAATTATACTTCAGCAAACTCCTAAGTATGGAAATCTTTATTTGGGACCAGTAAAAACGGCAGCGAAAATGAATAAAAAACAAAAGATTTTCGGGACCGGGAATCGAGTTGCGGGAACGGGACGGGACGGGAATCAAAATTCTGATGGCCCATCGGGAACGGGACGGGACCGGAAATTAAAAATCGTCCATGTCTGACATCTAGTACACATACACACAAGCAAGTAAAAAACACACATAAGCAAATAAGGAACACATCGACAAAAACACACTCTCACACAGGGGCTCCTTTAAAGATTGATTACCTGGAGCCATCAACCTCCTTCCTCGACACCTACTTCACCAACAGGTGCTCTGATGAAAACCTTGCACAGGCCATAGACGAAGTGAAAGGTTTGGAAGCGGAAGAAAGAAGGGAGGAAGATAGAAGTGAAGAAGTGAAAAGAGAAGGAGAGAAAGAGAGAGAAGTGAAAGAAGAAGGTGTTGAAATGGAAGAGGAAGGGGTGGAAGTGGTGAAGGGGGGAGAGATATCGGAAAGTACAACTGTAGGCACAAGCGACAAGACAGCTGAGTCGTTTGTGATGGTGGCGAGTCCTCGGCAGGAACTCAACTCTGAAGGAAGCACCTACCATGCTCTCGAGGCCATCAAGCTTGTCATTGGTATGTCCTACACATACATACATACATACATACATACATACATACATACATACATACATACATACATACACACACACACACATACAAGGCTTGGCAGGTGTGTACGACATAAGAGAGCAGTACAAACTGCAGCTGTCTAACGCCACAGAGCACACCTCTCCCATGACCAGAGCCATGTACGACGTTGAACACTTCGACGACTTCTCGCCAACCTTCGCCCTCAAACACATTTCGGCTTCGTTTCGGTGAGTGTGGCTGTTGTGTCAAGAGATTAGGCATGAAGTCTTGATGACATTTGATTGCATGATCGTACTCTTTGACTTATGCCTTGTATTTTTATATTCAGTCATCTCAATCTCATCTCACCAATGATTCAAATGCATACTCCAATATCACCACACAGACTGCCTCCTTTCCTTCTTCTGCACGGAGACAGCGATCTGTCGGTATCTCTCCAAAACAGTATTTCTTTCGCATCGGCGTTAAGCGACAGACAAGCGGATGGCGCTCGCTTGGGAGTGCTGAAGGGATGCGACCACTACGAGGTGTGTGTCGATCTGATGCAGGAGCAGATGCTCTGGCACCACTGCATCCTTGGTCAGATCTTCAAGGCGTTCCGAGAGAACGGCTTGTGATGCTCTGTGTGTGTGTGTGTGTGTGTGTGGATGGATGGAACTTGCTTGTGAAGTCTGAATAAATTGGTATTGGTTCGGTGGCATATGTCTCTTTGTGCATAAATTTAATAGGAAGAAAATGAAATAAGCATCATTTTCATTAGGAACTTTGAGAAAGAGAGATTTTGGCTGTTTATTGTTCTGATCAAAATAAACCAAAAACTTCGAAAGGAAGCATAGCGAAAAAGTTACTCAAAGTTAATCGACCCACATACCCGTTCTGCATTGGCAACTGTGTGTATGTTTATGCGTGTGTGTTTTCGTAATTGTTTGCTATCATATGTAAGACAGCATGGTTTAAGTGCTCAAAAAGGTCATTCAGAGGAGCGGTGGCAGGTTCAATAGACGTAATGGGATGAAGTTAAATTTAAAAGTAACATGTACATCAGCATCATCATAAAAGCAAAATCTTCTGAAAGCGATTATTACTGATTGCTAATGAGAAAGACAAAGTTTTAAAATGTTTAGAATCAAAATGGTATTTTAATTTTTGAAAAGTAAGAAATCTTATTTACAAATATTTAAGGTCATCGAAATCGGAAGCCGGCAACTGTTAGATAATCGTTATTCATTTCATTTTTCACTCAGACAATAGAAAATGTACAATGAATTTTGCATTCAACATTCTTTTGTTTACTTTTTCGATTTTCCGCCATACAAAATGCTCTTTGAAGTTTGAACTCGATCTTATTGTCACTTGCTGTCACCAGGCTTATAACGTGAAATACCAGAGATAAATCGGAAGATAATTACGCAAACATAAAAAAATATGTATAGAATTATTACGTATGCATGAAAATGTTCCACTACGTAAAGAGTCTAAGAGTTAAGGAGGGTGGCTTAGTTTCTGGCGAGTGTGCAGATGAGAGCACAACACATCTCGAAGAACTCGAGGATCTGGTGGTCCTGCGTGCTGGTGTTCTCCGCCGAGTCGCCCACGTCTGCCGTGTCGATGTCTGTGCGGTCGTGGTGGTGGAAGTGAAAGTGTGGTACAGGTGGTGGAGGGACGGTGGTGGTGACAGGTTTATTTTATTATTTATGTATATATATATAAATTATAATGCGGACGAACCAGCGGGCAGGGCCTCGTCGCTGGAGTGGTGCATGGAAGCCCACGTCATGTTCTTGACTCTCAGTGCGTCGGGGTGGTCTGCCGTGTCGAGACTCTTGAAGTCGAGCAGGTAGTTTTTGACGTCCACTTGGTACAACTGCAGACTGATCTTTATCTGTTTTTGCAGTGAGTGTTCAGTGTTAGAGGCTTGTTTGGTGAGTTCAAGGTGAGGTGGCGATGAATTTGAAGGATAGACACACACAAGCATACATAGATACATACACACACACACAAACATACAAATTTGTGATTGGCTGGGTTCTTCTTCCTGGCCCTGATGTGGAAGCTGTTCACCACCTTCCAGTCCTGCCACGTAATACAAGATCACTACCACAACTCCAAAATTAAAAATCATTATCAGAACTTCACCATTAAACATTAGCATCACACATCAACCATTAAACATCATTATCAAGAGCGTTCCAAGTGAAGTATTCAACGTCACGCAATGGTTTGCGTACTCATTAAACAAATACTTTTAATGATCTGACTCATTTGAGAATGAGACCGCGCATTATAAACTTTATAATAAAATACTAACTTTTCAAACAATCTCATCCTAACTCTAATCGAGAATGTAGTGCGCTAATTCTGGATGATCAAAAAAGTTTCTAAATATTTTATTGTTAAGTTTCTAACATTTTTGCCGCTCTCAAAGGACCGCATTCTCAAATGGGACGGAACATATATGATGATGACGTTAACTTAGTAATTAGAAAAGTGAACGGCGATGGTGATAATGGTGATAATGGTGATAATGTAGTAATATTGAATATAAAAGTATAACAAAGTGATGATGACGATAACGAAACTGACGTATCCGAGGACTTTCATCGCCCTGAAGACTTCATGCATGATGTCCACTGGCTTGCTCTGAGACCTGATGCCTGTGTGAGTGAGTGAGTGAGTGAGTGTCTGAGTGAGTGAGTGTCTGAGTGAGTGAGTGAGTGAGTGAGTGAGTGAGTGAGTGAGAAGAAAGGATGGGAGAACGTATGTGAAAGATGGATGGCAGAAGGCATGAAAAAGATAAGAAATTGATTGAAGAAATATTGTAATGAATGATGATGGTGATGATGATGATTGGTGAATGAGGTCTCACCAAGATGCCATTTGGCCTTCTTGACATGTAGAGGCTTCTTGCTGACCACCTCAGTAAGTGCACTGTCTGCAACCACCATCATCACCACCATCATCATCATCATCATCACCACCACCACCACCACTATCATCATCATTCTGCTTTGAATTATATATTCATCAGCCATCAAACCAAATCTAACTTGCTTGTTTTTCTGTTGGCTTATTTTGCTGGTGGTTCTGTGGGAAGTTCGTTTCCAACGTTAACCGAAAACAACCACCATCTCGAAAACATCACTTATCCCATAATACTCTTTATACCATAACTGCTTCCTCAAGTACCGCCTGTAATCCATAGTATCACCCTCATCCCACCACAAAAAATCATCCCACCCATCAAACCATCATCCCCCCACCCACCAAACCATAACCATCCCAACCAACCAAACCATCCCACCCACCAAACCATAACCATCCCAACCAACCAAACCATCACCATCCAACCCACCAATCCATCACCATCCCACCCACCAAACCATCACCATCCCACCCACCAAACCCTCACCAAACCATCCCACCCACCAAACCATCACCATCCCACCCACCAAACCATCCACCAAACCACCACCATCTCACCCACTAAACCACCGAACCATCCCACCCACCAAACCACCACCAAACCAGCCCGCCCACCGCACCATCACCATCCCACCAACCATCATGAAGGACTCGGCGGGCGAGGATGAAGCCAAGAAAAAGTCCCTCACTTCGTTCTTGGCACTCTCGTCCTGAATGCGCTTGTTGTCGACGATGAGGTTGTACGCGATCACCAACTGGTTCTGAGGATCGCCCCCCAGCAACGCCTTGTGTATCTCCTCTTCACTCACGCCGCACTTCTGTCGGGTGAACGTTCGTGTTGTCATCGCATTTTGCTATATTGCGCAGTGGTGTATTATATCGTATAATTGTATGGATATATGATATAATATCAAATTAATAATATTTATTAATGTGAAGATATAATGAATAAAAGAAAAGAAAATAAATAAGTTTGAATAAAGATTGAAGTCAATATTAAGTATGATAGGGGCGAAAGAAAAGTTGCCGCATAAGGGCCTAGGAGCCGGTCCCTTTATACGCCACTATAATAATGCTCGTTCTTATATTTATCATTATTATGATTCTTAAAAATCTAATGAATAAAGCAACTAATAATAAATGATATTTTACAAAATAGTTAAAAATTGCCGCTATAATATTAATCCTTATTAAAATTACATTACATGATAATCATATAATTGATTAAAAAAACAATATACAAAAGACTATAAGAGAAGGCACCTCGGCGACTTCTCGAATGGCGTCCGTGTCGACGACTGAGGCGTCGATGTCGGCAGCCGAAGGGAAGAGGTACTCTGGCAAGTCGCACAGGAACCACTCGTTCTCCCTGCCAGTGGTGTGGCATCGTCATCAATGACATCATCATGCTCAGAAATTACCACAAACAAACGCACGCGCTCAAGTGACCCCAAAAATAACACACTTGCAATTGAGTATGAGAATGTGTAGATGGGATATAGTGTGGGATGATTATGAGATCATTTGGGATGATTGTGGATGATTGTGGGGTCATTTGGGATGATTGTGGATGATTGTGGGGTCATTTGGGATGATTGTGGGGTCATTTGGGATGATTGTGGATGATTGTGGGGTCATTTGGAATGATTGTGGATGATTGTGGGGTCATTTGGGATGATTGTGGATGATTGTGGGGTCATTTGGGATGATTGTGGATGATTGTGGGGTCATTTGGGATGATTGTGGATGATTGTGGGATCATTTGGGATGATTGTGGGGTCATTTGGGATGATTGTAGATGATTTTGGGATCATTTGGGATGATTGTGGGGTCATTTGGGATGATTGTGGATGATTGTGGGGTCATTTGGGATGATTGTGGGATCATTTGGGATGATTGTGGGGTCATTTGGGATGATTGTGGGATCATTTGGGATGATGGTGGGGTCATTTGGGATGATTGTGGGATCATTTGGGATGATGGTGAGACCACCTGATATCCTTCATTGTTGCTCTCTTCATCGGATCCACCTGTGGGATGAGTGCATGCTGCAATGCATTCATTATGGTAATACTGATTAAGTTAAAGAGGCTTTAAACTTTTTCAGTGATGATGGTGATTGCGACGATGATGATGATGATTGCGATGATGATGATGATGATAGTGCGCTGCAAACCACACCTCACCTGCAGCATGTGACGTACCAACTTCACCACCTTCTTGTTCATGTGTTCAGGAACTGAAAAGACTCCAGCTGTTTGTGTGTGTGTGTGTGTGTGTGTGTGTGTGTGTGTGTGTGTGTGTGTGTGTGTGTGTGTGTGTGTGTGTGTGTGTGTGTGTGTGTGTGTGTGTGTGTGTGTGTTTGCGAAGAGCACCACCAAAGCGCCAAAGACAACACTAACACTTGATCTTTCGGAACAATGTAGGAACATGCTCGTCATCGAAGGGCAACTGTAAGCAGGATAGCAATGTGCGCCATTGATGATGATGATAATGATGACGATGATAATAATGATGATGATGATAATGATGACGATGATGATGATGATGATGATAATGATGACGAAGATGACACATACAGTGCCACAAAGGAGTGCATAGAGAATGATGCCACAACTCCAGACATCCACTTCTGGACCAGCGTACAACCTGCAGGTGTAGTACTAGTTGACCTAGGATGAAGAAGAAGAGGATGATGATGATGATAATAATAATAATGACGAACATTATTATAGTGGTGTATAACCCGAACGAGCTTCGAGGCCACTTAGGCTGCATAATTTCATTTGCGCTTATGGGTTACTTGAACCTAGGACCTTTCATTATTGGTCAAGCCGAGAGTTGTGACCAACTCGGCTACCCGTTCATGATGATGAAGATGATGATGAAGATGAAGATGATGATGATAAAGATGATGATGATGAAGAAGATGATGATGACAATTGAACTCATGTATAAATAGAATAAAATTAGCTTAGTAATGCCCCTACAAGACATGATGATGATAACAATTATAATGATGATGATGGTAATGATGATGATGTACTACTAGTAGTAGTAGTAGTAGTAATGAAGTAATGAGACAAACTTTCCCGAGATGACTTCAGGGGCAGCGTAGTTGGGCGAGCCACACGAGGTCCTCAGGAACTCACCATCGACCATCATGTTCGATAAGCCTGTCAAAGCATTGTCACCACTCCCTCATCATCATCAGCATCATCATCATCATCAGAATGATAAGTTAGTTTCACTATCGACTCTTCATCCTCATCATAATCGTCATCAATACCATCATGCTCGTCAAAAAACTTTTTTCATGACCACCATGAATACCAGCAATTGAGTCATTTGTAACATCATCACCATGATCATAATCATCATCCTCATCTCCATAATCATAATCATCATCCTCATCTCCATAATCATAACCATCATCCTCATCTCCATCACCACCACCATCATCATCATCATCATCATCACCACCCTCAACCACTAACCCATCCCCCACCCACCAAAGTCGGCGATCTTGACGTTGTGGTACTTGTCGAAGAGGAGGTTCTCGGGCTTGAGGTCTCGATGCACGATCATGTGGCGATGGCAGTAGTCCACACCCGAGATGATCTGCTGGAAGAACTTGCGCGCCTCACTCTCCTTCAGCTGTGTGTGTTTGTGTGTGTGTGTGTATGTATGTGTGTGTGTGTGTATTTATCTCCATCATACCTTGCTGTTCTTGATGATGTAGTCGAACAGCTCTCCCCCACCCACATACTCCATCACCATGAAGATGTCAGTGGGAGTGCTGATCACCTCATATCTGCACAAGAGGAGCAAGATTAAGACAAGTGTAAGTCACTTATAGAACTCACTCACAGCTTGATGATGTGTGGGTGTCGGAAGAGCTTCATGTTCTGAATTTCCCTGCGGATCTTGCCGACCACATCAAGCATCTTGATCTTCTCCCTGTTCAACACCTGTGCCACAATAGAGATATTAAGCATGGAAAATCTAGATTTAGTTTTTCAAGTTTTTTCATCCCTTATCAACTTTAACATAAGTACCTTAATGGCCACTTTGTGCCCAGTCAGGCAGTGAGTTCCAGCTGAAAAGTTCATAATTAATTTTAAATGCAAATTCTTCAAAGTTCAGACAGATACATCCAGCAAAAAGGGTTTTAAACTTTAAAATTTAAAGTTAAAAGCGTTATTTTTCAAAAACTGACCTTGGTAAATTTTCCAATTAAAAATCAGTGTATAACATTTGTGACTCACTTTTAACTTTTCCAAAAGTGCCTGTTCCTAGAGTTTCACCAAGGATATAATTGCCAATTCTTATTTGCGCTTTTTCACTCATTTTGGCATATAGGTTTTGTAATATTCAATTTTGTAAGGATAAATATCAAAAACAATAAAACTAATCTTATAAATTTTTTAACAATTATTATGATAGTTCAAAACAATTTAAAGCCTAAAATATTTTTTATCTAATCATCAGATTCTAATGTTAAAAGATTAGTTGATTTGAGTAAAAGTAAACTCGTAAATTAAATCATATTGGAAACTTTTTAGAATTAACATATTATATATATAAATATAATTGATTCGTTTGGGAAAAAAAATGTTTTTCGTCTTTTTAGCAACTTAAAAATGAAAAAAACAAAAAAAATCAAATAAGTTTAATAAATTAGTTTAAAATGATAAAAATTATTTACGAATATAAAAAGATTTCATTCAAAAAATTTGAATATATATATATATATATATATATATTGTTTTTATTAAAACAATTGAAATTTCAATATTTAAATCTACCATGGGTGGCGATCCTAGAGGGTGTCCTAGGGTCAAGACCCCCCACTTTTTTTCAGTGGAGGAGTCCACCTTAATAGGGATCCCCCTCCCACTTTCTTTCCTGTTTTGTATTCTAAAATTTCTTTTTGGACATGAGCATAATCGTCAACCATTGCATGAAAGTAGATGTTTATACAGTAATACATGGGGGGCGGAGCAGGTTGGCCATGGCCCATCCAACATTTAGAGCTAATGGGCCACAATGTATTTGGCCCAACCAAAAATCAACTGATAATCATTTGGGAAACTGTTTAAAGTACAACATTATTCGAGGCTCTATTTTATTAGGAACTAATTTTTTTAAACTTATTTTTTAACCAAACCATATATTTTTTTACTTTTCCCATCTCTCTTTTTCTCTAACTATATCTTTATAAAGTATTTTATACACAGGTGACGGTGAACAGTTTCAGTTTGATGATATAAAAGCATTCCAGCGTTCTCACTTTTACGAGGCTGTAGATTCGCTATATAACACGATCAGCTAGCGTCTTGACGACCAATCCTTAAAACCAGCCAGCACGCTAGAACGCTAGAACAGTTGCTTCAATCAGCTACGGTGGGCCCGCAGATAGACGAGAACCTGCTGGGAGAAGTCGTTTGTTTTCACCCACATCTCAACCGCATCAATCTCAAAAGTGAACACGCTCTTCTGTCACATAACAATAGAGACCGACCGAAACAGATATTTTTATTTCGGCCGAAACCGAAATTGGGCCGAAATTAAAATCCCATTTTCGGCCGAAACTGAAATTAAGCCGAAATTGATTATCAATTTTCGGCCGTAACCGAAATTAAACCGAAATTTTAATCAGATTTTCGGCCGAAACCGAAATTTTTTCCAACTTTTATTAAAAGTGAAAAAATAGTATTTAACGATGACAATGCCAGTTTAATAAGTAAATCCAAACAAGCGTAGATTTTAGGCCAAAAAATAAAAGTTTTTCAACAACAAAAATTTGTTGTTGTTGACAGGCTTTGCTTTGGTCCGACTGACATTTTGTAAAAAACTTCCAAATAGAATTCAACGACATTTTCACAATTTATTTTCGAATTAATTAGTCGAAGCCAAATCTTCTCGTTCTTTCGACTAATAGTGTTTTTCAAAGAAGGGATATCTAGAATTCCACATGCTTGTATATGTTATTCGAACAATTATTCTTATGTCACCAATAAATCAATTAACCACGATATCTAAAAGATATCTAATAGAGATGAGAATCGAACCCAAACTTAATAATTCGAGTTCGATTGAGGATATACAAATACTTACTTTTGACAATAACATTTTTTTAAACAAATGTTTTAAGAAATAGAATTTGCGTAAAAAAGTTGTTAAATATCATCATTGAACGTATGCCAATTACATGTTCGTTGTTCCAGATGCTTGTATATGTTATTCGAATAATTGGTCTGATGACACCCATAAATCAATCAACCACGATAACTAATAGATATCTAATAGAGAATCGAATCCGAACTTAATAGTTCGATTGAGGATACAGATATATCAGATAAACTACATAAATAAATAAAAATTTCGATTTTTCGGTAAATATGAAATCCATTTCGGCCGAAACCGAAATTGAGCCGAAATTACAAAATTATTTACGGCCGAAACCGAAAAATTGCCGAAATTGTAAAATTAGATTCGGCCGAAACCGAAAATTTGCCGAAACTAAGAAAATTGGCAATTTCGGCGCCGAAACCGAAACCGAACCGAAGTTCGGTCGGTCTCTACATAACAACATGGCAGATAACATTCCGGCGATTATTGGGTTGTTTAACGATGCCGATGTGAGACGTGACATTCACAAAACCATTTATTCAGCAGTGGCAACCCTGGTCATGCTTCCTAGCACCACTTCGTCATGTGAACGTTCGTTCTCCGGGCTTCGAGGACTAAAAACGTATTTACGATCGACAATGGGACAGGAAAGACTGAATTCAATCATGATGTCAAATGTGCACCTTGACTTGATGGACAGTATTAACATTGTGTCAGTGGCAAATGAGTTTGCCGGTCTAAATGACTTACGTAAAAAAAACTATAGACATTTTTCGTGTTTCTGATTTTGTAATTTAATGTTTGAGAGAGACTATTTCAAAATTTATGTAATATAAATCATTATGTTTTCAGTATTATATTTTTGACTTCTGACTTTATAATTTTGAGTAAATTTTGAATGTTTTCAATTTTATATAATTTTATACCACTCGCCACACACAACTTTAATTATCATTTTGTACAAATTAATTAAAATTTACACACTAAACTGTCGCCCATTGAGTTGAACATTGGAAAACTGAGAGGGGAAAGGTATAGGGAAAAAACGAAAACACAGGGCTCTAGGTCCCATCAAAGGCAACGCTATTAATTAACCAAATTTGTATTAGCGACTTGCCATGTTGGCCCACCAAATATTTTGCTCGTGGCGCCCCCTATGATCCTGTCTATGGGCAATCAGAATTAAAAAATAACCGGCTTCCTTAGCTGCTTTTCCTTGTGTTTCGTATGTACTGTCTAATGAATTCTTTGATGTTTATATTTGAATGGTTGTGTCCAAGAGATTCGCTTGCTGCAGCAATAATTATTGCATTAAAATGCATGCTGCATTTCTGTCGCTTACTTTAGATTAGCTAAACATGGACTTATTTGATGAAATACTTGTATTTTCATTGTTTTTTCTCCATTTTTTGTTTGCCAAAGATGTAATTTAAAAAAGTCAACGCATGCGTGACATCGTCTTTCTTGAAGACTTAATTACAATTACGATATGTTTAAGCCTGTTGCGCGATCTGTAAATATTATTTAATTACACAGTCTTCATACTTTTCTGCCACAAATCACATTTTCATACATTGCAATCTGTCGTTGTATCATTATTCACGTTCGAGTAATTTAGAAAAAAAAGTTAGTCCACATTAATAGTATTGAATCAGACAAAAAAGCTTTTTATAAAGTTTATGTTATAAAAACTTTTAAAATATCGAAGACATCTTTCATCAAACTAATTCATATTTATATAATTGTTTTTTTTCATGTTAAAGTTTCTAAAAAAACAAGAAATTAAAAAAAACTAATTATATTTATAAATATTATATGTCAATTGTAAAAAATAAAAAAACATTTTTATTAAAATTTAACGAATTTTTATTATGTTTTTGTCTAAATGGTAGATTTAAATATTGAAATTTCAAGCTGCTTAAAAAAATAATTTTAAAAATAGAATTTTTTTATGAATTATTTTTATTTGTAGTTTTTTCTATTCGTAAATAATTATTTTATTCTTAATTTTTCTTTTTTACCTTTTTTCTTCTTTTTTTATGTTTAGTTGCTAAAAAAGCGAAGAAAATCTGCAATATACAAGGCAATGTAAAAGGCATTTTTTGGAGATTCACAGGAAATATAGCAAAACTATGAAAAAACTTTTTTTTTAAATTTGGCTTTACATTTGACAGTAAAAAAATTAACAATAAAGTTGTTTTTCATATCAGAATTGTGAATATATAAATATAATTAGTTTTAAAACAAACAAAAAAATTTCTTCGCTTTTTTGGATATACAGTAATAATAGGCTTGGTTATTCGATAAACCCATATCAAGGAGCATCGGAAGAGTGCAACAGCGATTTAGGCCTTGGTGTATCAATGGTATCCAAACTAATAAAATCATTTTATTGGTCAAATTGAAGATGGCCAAAAATGATGCAAGCAATGTGGAAAGAAAGTGCAGAAAAATGCCTTAAATGTAATGTAGCTTTACATTTATAGTGCTTCAGCATCTACCACGAATCGTGATTACCGTAAGTAGCAATGCATGGTGTCTTTTTTTAAGGGCATTTTTTATTTTCATTATAACTTTTTTTGTGTAAAATATTTCAGACTAATTTTTTTATTTTATTTCTTAGAATCATTTCTATAACAAAATGTTAAAAAAATAATTAATTCCTTTGAGTCATGCATTAATGGGTTAAATAAACGCAATTGATTATGCTGAGTGTACAGAATATCGAAAATCGTTCCTTTTTTCTCATTAGCATATTTTTCATGGCGGTTGCTTCATTTTTACCACAATGAATTTCAATGTTTGTTTACTAAATTTGTGTTTTGAGTTTTTATTGTTAACTTTGAGCTGTACTTTATGAAGATCTTTACGCTGGCAGATTCTTTTGGCTGGGATCTGGGTTATACTACACATGCGTTCTTCTATGGCTAGGTTAAGTGTGAAAGAGTGTTCTTCAAACCAATCGCTGTTTGTAGATTGCTTCTTTGCAAAAACATTAGACGCAGCCCTGTAAGGAGTTTCTTTGATGTGGTCTCATCTCTCTTCGAGTGTGCCATCAGAAGGTTTTAGGTCCTACAAGTGTCGAATAGACTTGACTCTATCCTTAAAAAAAGGCTGATATAAATTAATTATTTAATTAATTAAATTTGTATTTGTGTTAACAAATAAAAGTTGTCAAAAGTGACTTATTAGCATAATTTATTGGGAGATAGAGAGTGAAATATTTGAACAAAATTCAGCTTGTGAGTGTCTATATAAGGACCATGCTTGCATCTTGCAGAAAACTTATTTATGTTATACCTTTCATTGCAATTAACTATTAATACATTGATTAGAATTCAGCACCTTGTTAGCAGTCGTTGAACAGTCGAATATTTAAAAATAGTTTTTTAGAGATGGATCTGCGAGAAGAACCATACATCGAATCCTTGGCAGCATACTACCAAAGTAGCAACATAAAACAGGTTAATGCTTCATTGTGGAAGAGCTTGGACGATGATGACTTGAAATCAGCCACAAGCACTCTGGCCATTGGTTGCGGCTCTGGAGTTGACGAGATAGAATTCTTTGAAAAGGGGCTTCCTAGCTTAAAGAAAGCTTCTTTTGTGGAGCCAAATACTTCTGGTTTCGACATGCTAGAAAAAAATCTCATTTCTAGCGGCTTTTCGAACAAGGTGCAATGCAAGACTTATTTCAGTACCATTCAGAAATGGGACAATCATGGTGAAAAATTTGATTTAGTTTTGATGCATCACAGCTTGTACGATTTTGTGACTCAAGAAAGAAAGGATTTGTTAAAGAGAATCTTTGATGATTTGCTCAATCCAGGAGGATCTTTTTACTTCAGAATCACTTGCACGGATCCAGGTATTTGCTCAAATATTGCAGTAAATTAAGTTAAAACAAAAAATCAACTTTAATTATAAATAAATAACTAAATCATAATAAAAATAGGTTATATTTTCTAGATGCAGGAAAAGTCAGCTTCGTGAACATGGTTCTCAAGCAGCTGAAATGTCAAGAAGAGGCCAACTATGAAACCGTGAAGCAAGACCTAGCTTCGATTGGCAAGTTTCTCCACAAGGAATATTCGATAGTAGTGAAACAAGACCTGAAATTTTTCAATGACGGTGGCCTAGAGTTTATCAGGATTATTTGCAATCCGAAAAGAGAAAAAAAAGAAATATACGAAGCGATTGAGGTCTTGAAGAGCAGAGGCTACGATGGAATGTCAAACGAGTGTTTGTGCGTGGTAAAAAACTAATAATAAATTGAAGATGTTATCATTCAAGCGTAAAAGTAAGTTATGAGCTGATAAATGTGTAGCTTCGATTTCAGATAATTTTTTTATTAGTATGCTTACAACTATAGTAATCAGAAGCCACTTTGTTTGCGCTGATATTTAAAATAATTTAAAGCTATAAATGTTTTTATATATAAATAGATGATCAAGTGCCTAACTTTTTGCGGTTTAACCCATAGCCCCCCCCCCTGGTTGCGCCACTCAGTCTGTGTATAATGTATCAAATACTCTTACTCTATCTAAAATACTCGTCCAAAAATTCATTACCTTTATAATTTGTATTATTGTAGATATATATCTATAAAACCATATTGTAAATTACTAGTTGAAACTTAAATTGTTTTTAGTTTTTCTTTTAGATTTCACTTAAAATAACTCTGTTTTTAAAAAGTTATGAAAAATTAGACATGCTAACATATTTTTAAAAAATTTAATATATCAATGTTTCAAAATTCCATTTTTGAAAATATTGAGCCCCCTCCAGCCTTCCCTTGGTTGCGCCACTGGTTGTCTTTATAAAATAAAATGTTTAAAAAAAAACATTTTTATTTTGTATTTACAGTTGAAAATCCATTTTATTAAGTCTTTGATAAATTGATCATTATGAAAGAAGAAGAAAATTCAGAAGGGGATACAATTGTACAAATATTCCAAATTACGTCATACAGAAATCGAAGAGTATTAGATGTTTTATTTTATTGGAGTAACATGAAAAATTCATAAATTCTACAACATATATATGATTGCAATAAAATAAAGCTATAGTAAAGAAATATTACCAATATTTAAAGAGGTTAGTGAATTTCAGAAAAAAAATTATTTTAGAGTTATAAATTCATATACCTATAGTAATATACTATATATAGATGTATACATTTTCTGGGAAAAGTTTTGTTTTTTAATTCCTTTACTCTTTGGTAGTCAGCTCTACATAATGAGTAAATGTGGTTGCGTTAATCTTTTTGAGAGGTTTTTTAAACCTTATGAAGATGGAAAGTTCTAAAAAGAACTGAAATAAGTTTTGAAATGTCAAAGTGGAAGCAGAGTTATGAGGCTGGTAGAAAATTCAAATGCAAGTGGCAAAGCAGGTGAATGTTTGGCAAGGATGCTGCAAGAGTAAAAGATTGATTCACATCTAGATAATCTTTTAATCATATTATACCATTTTGAAAAATTCAATAACAATTGACCTATACAAAAAACGTTGTTAATTTGAAGATTTTCTTGGTTGGAGCAGATGTCAGATGGCTCAGAAAATGCATTTTGCACCCTGTGCTGCAAGATCTTGCAGCCAAAATTGTCAACTATCAACAACCATTCCAACACTGCTGACCATCTCAGACAGGTGTCATTCTCTATTTCTTCCTTTTTCAAATTGAATGGGTTAGTGTCAGATTGCACAACTCAACTCGAAAGCTGTAGATTAAATTCTAGTCCACTCAGTAGGCCCACATTTCTGAATGAATTGAATCAATGGTTCATAAGCACATGTCAAGATAGACAACATTTTAATGTTGTTATAAACTTCGGAAAAACAACTCACAGCAAGAGTACCATTCAATGGAGGAAAGCCAGGTCACTCCAGGGGACCAACTGTCACAAGAGGAAGAATGGAGAACCCAGGGAGAAGATGATGAGGACCATGGTGATGATGATGCAAGACTTTTTGGACTCTATTTAACCAACCAATTAAGGTACTTTTTTTTCTTTTAATGAAGTGCAGAGATCCTCTGGAGCATATAAGCACTTAGGCAATGATAGGAATCAAACCCATGCTATTGAGTCAAACGCCAAACGTCTTACCATTAAGCTATTCTGTCACTCAAATTTGCAAGAATATAGGTGTTTTCAGGAATAATATATATTATAAGTTATATGTTTATACAGAATTTCTAAGATTCTACATAGTCTTAACTATATGAAGCATTTAAATGTCATATAGAAGTAATTTTCATCGATAGTTCAAAATATCATATATTTTGGGCAAATAATGGCATTACAGCTCAAGTATTTCATCAATCCTGCAGGTACTTGAACAGTGAGGAGAGCAGGGAGCGCTTAAAGGGTTTGGTGAGACAGGCAGTCATCGAGGTGGCAGAGCACGACTCAGACCTCTGTAGCTTGCAGTGCAAAGTTCTGAAGAATGACGACGATGGTGATGATGGTGACGTTGATGGCGAGGATGTGCCATTGTGTGATGAAGATGATGGGGATGATGAGGATGATAAAGATGCTGATGATGACGGTTGTAACTCACCCAAGTCAACACCCTTAGAATTGTATGTTTTAAGAGATATTTGAATCCACTCATCATCATTATCATTGTCTTTTTTTAATGTTATTTTTACAATTAAATCTCAAATATTTATTTATAAAAATTTAGACTTTAAATAAAACCAAGATTAAATAGAAAGTTTACTTAGGAAAATAATAAGTTACTTTATCCCTTTATTTCCGTTTTTAGACTATTGCTGGAGGTTAGGTTAGTTTAAATTCCATGCAGCTTTTCATTCTGATGAAAATACATAAAGAATTTTTATTTATATTTTATACTCTATCTTAACCATAACGAGGATGAATTATGATGAGCCAATTCCGTAATGTTGAAGTCTCGTGGAAAGTACAATCTAGTTAGGTGTTTTCACATAATAATAAAAAGTTTTAATGTCAAAACTTGAACCTAAAAGTATTTCAAATTGTATCAAGACGAACGACTTTCAGTGAATTCAGGTGCAACTGTAATCACCGACAGGGCGTAAGAGGCTACAGATCGGCTCTGACCTTGAAGTCAGGTCCGTATGGGGGCTCCTTGAGGGAGGTGAGGCCTCCAGAGGGCTCAGAGGTGATGCGGTTCTTGTGGCCTGACCTGTGAAGGCAAATAAATCTTTGTAAAAGAGTGAATCATTTAAATTATCTCTGAAGGCAAGTCTATCTAGCGATTTCTTCGCTTGCTGAACATTCCAACAGCTTCCTTCAGCATGATTTAAAGCTAAAATACACAATTGAAGTGATTTAAAAAAAGAAAAATGCACGCCAGCCAGTTCTCAGTGAATGAGACTCAATTATGTATAGTGCTTAGGGTGGGATATGTTAGAAACGGTACTCGGAAGCATAGACATGGCAATATAAAAACTGTTGATGGCACTGTTTATTTCTTTCTTGAATCAGCTGATGTTTGGTTTCTAACAATAACAAGGGGCTGCCATATTTTCTTTAGATTTCGGCAAACTATCCGTAGCGAGATATATCGTAAAATGAACAATTACTAAGGCTTCTTCACTTCTTTTTTAAATAATTTTTTCAAAAGTATATATTTCGGCAAAATATCTGAGGCGAGATATATCGTAAAATGAACAATAAATAAGGCTTCTTTACTTGCTATTGAAAAATACTTTTGAGATGATAATAATGATGATGCTAATGAAAAAGACTGCTGAGATGACTATTCATTTTCTAATATAGAATTTGAATGCTTTTGGAATCTATGGCAATCAATCCTTGCACCTGCACTTGATTTTAAAGTTGTTGTTTTATAAATAACCATTATAGAGGTCAAAAGATCTGCGTGGTTTTAACTCCCTAAAGTTGTAAAAATGTACCAACATAATTATATTTTCATGGAAATTTGATATAATCATCTTGTAGATAATTTGAATATGGATACTCAAGTCTTAACTGAATTATACTTGTCAGATATGAATAGTTGAATTTTAATTTTAAAGTTTTGTAGTAATAGGGAGAACATATCTTTCAAATTTAAACTATTTTATTTTGCCTATTAGCATTACCGCTGTTTTACCCTACAGCTATTTAAACATTGGAAACTTGTCTATGTCAATCGTTAATCTCATTTGCATAAAATATGAGTACCGTTTCTAAGCTAAACCCTTAGAGTGAAGGACTGTATAGAAGGAAGCATCTCACCAGGGTCCACGCTTGGGCTTCTTGCCAGCCCTGAGTTCGTCAATGATCTGCTCGACGTCCTGTGGAGTCAGATCCTCCTGTATGTATGTATGTATGTATGTATGTATGTATGTATGTATGTATGTATGTATGTATGTATGTATGTATGTATCTATGTATGTATGTATGTGTGTATGTATGTTTGTATGTATGTTTGTATGTATTTATGTATGTATGTGTACCGACATAGTAGTCGTCATCGATGTTCATCATGGGAGCGTTGACACAGGCGCCGAGACACTCTACTTCAGACAAAGTGAAGAGTTTATCTTCAGTGGTGCCGTCTAGCTCGATGTCTGCATAGTGGAAGGACATAATCATATAAAACTTATTGTGTGTGTGAGTTTGTGTACGAATTTATATTAGTATAATCACATAAAACTGTATGTGTGTTTATGAAATTATATTAGTATCAGAGACGGACCAAAACATATATTTTTAATTCGGCTGAAACCGAAATCAGGCCGTAATAAAAAGTCCGTTTTCGGCCGAAACATAAAGTAAACCGAAATCGTAATCCGTATTTCGGCCGAAACCGAAAATGTTCCCAACTTTTATTAACAACAGAAAAATAGTATATGCCAGTTTAATAAGTAAATCTAAACAAACGTATATTTTAAGCCAAAATATAAAAGATTTTCAACAACAAAAATGGTCTACATAAGTAATTGTTTATTAAAATAAAAAAATAGTATTGAACGATGACAATTTCTATTTAATAATTAAATCCAAAAAACGAATATTGTAAGGCAGAAATAAGTGTTTGGTGAGGATAACTCTGTCGTGAATATCCCATAAGGATGATGAACCCAAACTGTTTAAAACGTTATTTCCCAGTATTTGTTCAGTCTGGTTGATGGAATTCTCTCCTGCAACAAAGTTTGGTTTGATAAAGTTTAAAACCTCTTTTTTGGCTTCTTCCTTTTCGAAATCATCAAAATACATGTCTTTGAAGCGAGGATCAAGCAAAGTAGCTGCAAGCACTTCGGGCATTTTTTTTGAAAAATTTAAACCGTTTGTTTGTTGCATCTTACATCTATAGTTCGAGTTCGATTTAGGATATACAGATACTTTTGACAATAACATTTTTTAAACAAATGTTTTAGAAAAATAAAATTAGCTTAAATTTTTTTATATTAAATATCATCATTGAACGAATGCCAATTAACTTACATTTCATGACAATGGTTGTTGTTCCAGATGCTTGTATACGTTTTTCGAACAATTAGGCTTATGTCACTCATAAATCAATCAACCACGATATCTAATAGAGATGAGAATCGAACCCAAACTTAATAGTTCGAGTTTGATTGATGATACACAGATATATAAGATAAGTTAAATTAAAAAGATAAATTTCGGTTTTTCGGTATGTATGAGATCTTTTTCGGCCAAAAACGAAATTGAGCCGAAATTAAAAAATTACTTTCGGTTGAAACTGAAAAATGACCGAAATTGAACATTTAGATTCGACCAAAACCGAAAAATGGGCGAAACTAATTAAATTGGCAATTTCGGTGCCGAAACCGAATTTCGGTCGGTCTCTAATTCGTAATAATCTCACTGAGTTTCTTCTTGATGGCGTCGACAATCGTTTCAGCTCCACACCCGCCCAGCATGCATGGAGTGGTGGTGCAGACGTTCATATGGTACTTTCCCACCGGCTCCCTTAAAAATGGTCCTCTCTAATGTAATTCCATATCACACACATAAACAACACACAAAACACAAATAGACAACACACTTGAAACCACACAAACATACATCTAGGCATACACACATAGATTCACCCAGAAGCACTCACACATAGATTCACACAAAAACACTCACAAACCTCTTAAACATTGTGTAGAAGGTAGCTACCTCGTAGATTCGCATGCGAGGGACATTCAGATACTGCGCCACATAGTTCATTGCAGAGATGGGCAGCCAGCCTGGGTGTTCATTTGCAACAATTTAATAATTAAAAACAGCAAGTGGATGTGTGGAAACACACAAATCTGTTGTAGCATCAACAACGATTAGATAACTATCATATTATGCATATGCCACATGTGATGTACTCACAGGTAAGATAGTTTATTTAGAAATACAATTACTCATAATTAAATTTATTTTGAAATACACTCATTAAGTCTTTTACTCTGAATTATATTCATACCATGCTGTCTCTGACAGAGGTCGAGGATGGGGATGATGCCTGAACACTCAAAGCCCTTTGGATAGTTCTTCAAAATGGCCTCTGCTCTCTAAAGCAGTGTGCATTATGTACACGAGTTGTATGTGAATGCATTAAGAAAAACACAAGTTTCATTTTAAATAAAGATTAAAACAAATATAAAATGTTTGATCAAAGTTGCATAATTACAGAATGAATAATATATTTGGAAGTAATATAAACCTTTTGGTTCTCAGCTGTCAGTTCAAATGGAGTGCTGGCACTGTTCTCAGGACTGTCTCTGTGCTATGGGTTGATTTATGATTCATCAAGTAAGAACACAACTTAATAGGTTTTATTGAAAGATCTCTAAAACGACCACATTAAATTGTGACATCAATGAAACCTTAGAATGGTAGGCTTTATTAACTTTAGTTTAGTTGAGCACCAGGTAGTAAGTGTAATATAACATTAATGCACAAAAAAAAGAATTTATCAAACATTCTCACCACATTGAGAACATCATGTCCCCTTAAAATGGCCCCTGTGTGAAACTTGTTCACTGAGGTTCTCTGATGAAAAGATCTTAGCTCTTAGACTATGGTAAAACTGATTAACAAATAAATAAATAAAATCTTTTTTTTCATGCGCACTAATTTGATACAATTGCATTTAATGTGAACTTTTCTTGATTTGAAATTTAAATAAGCTAGTGATACGTTGATTATTATATATTGAGCTTTGCTTTTCAGGTTAAGTAGTTTATACTTTAAAAATAATTGTTAAAACAATAATAGAATGTTCTATTACCACAAAAGAATTTATATTTCTTGTTAGAAAAAACATTCCGAACGAAACACAAGGTTATTCTTTAAAGTTTACTTCAAAAGTGGATTTACAAAATGATTTTTTTAAATATTATAATGTGTTTACAACTCATTATTTTTTCGAAATTATTCGTTTTGAACGCTTATAATTATAAAGACAATCTTTGTCTAATATCAGTAGTCTAATATTTATTAAGATCCTTATAATCTTTGGTTAGAATCTGCCATCTTGACAGCCTCTTTAATCAAGTTGGTCACAAACCAATAAATGCTTAAAGGCTTCGGGAAAGGCCGAAGCGAATCAGATGGGCATACAGCAAAGGGGAAGTCAGTGGTTTACCTAGAACCCTTCTCACTCACACACATACATACACACACACTCACGTGAACCAAGATTCAAGATAAAGGAAAGTCGGGTAATATGGAATAGTCAAGTAATTTGGAATAATCGGATAATATGGATTAGTCGGATAATATGGATTTGTCGTGAATTGGCAGAAAGAGCGCTATAGAAATCTATATGATTGATTGATTGATTGATTGATTATGGATTAGTCGGGTTGAATGGAAAACCGAGGTTTCGGCTCAGTTTGTCTTTGTAATCATATAGAAAAATTATTACATGCTCAAGATAGACCCAAATGATAAAATAGAGCGAAAAATGTCAGCTGATTGCTCGTTTAAGACCATAAAGTGTTTTGTGATTTTCACAAAATTTGAAAAGCATATTTTCAAAAATCTTAAATGTTAAAAATGTTAATAAGTGACCTAAAAATTTATTTTAACTTTTTGTAAAATTATTCTTGTTTATTATAATTTTTCATCGACAGCAGTATCTATCTGTTAGTATTAATCATTTTTTGGTTAATTTTATTCCACCAGTTATGAAAAATAATTGCAGTCATCCAAGCATTAGAATTTGCTTAATAATAAACTTTTAATTAAAAACTTTAATGGACTTGAAACATCTTGGATTTTTAGATTTTTCAATTACTAAAGGTTTCAGTTTTTCTTTTTCAAGAAAAACTGTATATCTGTTTTTAGTCTTTTTCGAACCACTGCATGCAACACCTTTGATTACCATTGATTTTGCTGGGAAGAATTTATAAAATAACCCCGTTTCATCGCAATTGAAAATATCTTTAGAACTGTTACCTTCACATAAATGACAGTCTCACAACCCATTCATCAATTACTTCTTTTGAAACATTTGCTGTTTGACCATTTAAAACCGAAAACTTAATGTTGTGTCTTACCAAAAATTTGTCTAGCCACCATTACTTGCTGAAAATGAAGCAAGATTGAACTTTTTTGAAAGTTCTTTAGCTTTTTCTTTGATAAATTTTATAAAAACTGGTAGATTTTTGCTGTTACTTCGAGAAACCTTCCGAAAAATTTAAAATCTTACAAAAATATTAGATAATGCCTATGTCAAAAAACTCGTCAAATATTGTTCTTTTTAATAAATATAATGTAACATTTTGAAAAGATTTTGTTAATACTTGATACCTAATAAAATTATGTTCGGAATCCGTCTATTTTGTGCTAACCTCATGGTATGCGTGATATGATATGACGATTAGCTCTACGAAAAATGAACATGAAAGCCTGATATTGTAAATTTATCTTTCTATACACATGAACTGTATTAAACAAAAAATTAGAAGTAAAATACACTCTTGTTGCCTCATAAATCGCAAAACAAAAAACGATCGGATTTGAGTCAGAGTTTAAAAATGTTAAGAAAAGTTAAAGTAGCCGAAAAGTATAAAAATTAAAGTTTTTTTAAGTCGAAAGCAGTAAAAAAATGTTTTTCAATATGGTTTCAACTTCATATTTTTTTATATGAAGAGTGAGTTATTATTGAATAGGATCCAACTTTTTTGTCTCTATTTGACTTGTGCTTTTTTGGGGCGAGGGGAAGGAAAGTAGGGGTGATACCTTCACTGTGGGTCAAAAAAACATGCCACTGTATATTTGTTTATAACTTTGGCAAATGTAATCGATTTTCAAATTTTTTACTATTTGACTCAGTAATGAATCGAGGATAAGATGTTATAAAAATTTTATTTTTACAATATGCAGTATCTTTACCTAGTGAAACTAAAAAAAGTGTAAAATCAACGAAAACTCATCTAAAACAAATAATAAATAAATAAATTCAACTCTAAAAAATGTTAAGTTTTCATTTAAGCTTTTAGTTTTCTTAATTCTTATTTTTTTATATCTTCTTTATAAAATTTTTAGTATAAAAATTTGTTTTGACTTCTTCATTATGCATACCAGGGAAAAAATACAATTGCAAAAACTGATATGTAAAACAAATTAAAATTTGTATACATTTTTTGTTTTTGTACAACTTTTGTCAGTTTAATTGTCAACTTTAAAAAAATTCTTTTTTTATATTTTTACATGACACTTACCGATATTTTTACCGATGTTTCAATTTCACTAGGGGAATGTATTGCATACTAATTTTCAGAATGACAGGGTATATACGCCAGCGGATTCACAAAAGAAAGACTTTGTACCAAAGCATCTGTTGCGAACAAGTTCAACTTTCAGCCTGTCGGTGATGTTTTCTGTGGACATGTCAAAGCTTGGCCAAACTTATCTGATTTTTGTGCAGTCTGGAGTTAAAATCAACGGCGCATATTACAAAGATATGTTTTTGATAAAAGAGCTACTGCTTGTGACAAGTAAAGTTAAAAGTGATTTCTTCATCTTTCAGCAATATGGTGCGCCATCACACGGGCGCGTCAGACAGTCAGCTTGTTAAATCAGGAGACACATTCATTTCTGCATATCTATGGCTTTCAAACAGCCCCCTTGACAAGCGTTCCGATATACTTTAACTACTGCTTCAATAGTTTATTTTAAATTTGTAAAGAAAAAATTAAAAATACTGTTTTATACTAAGTTAAAATTAGTTGATACAAACACCCATAATGTTCAGACACCATGTTTTAAAGAATATTTTTTGGGCCTTTAGTTCAAACATTAAATAAAAAAATAAATGTCTATGTTGATAATTATGACGAACAATAATAATCTCAACTGAATTACTATATTATGAATTACTTTAATTTCTCTTAGTCTAAGAGTCTTAGAAAAACTTATGAGTAAATAACTTCAATATTTATCGATTTAGAATTTATTTAATTTCGTATATTTGAAAAATAATTAGCGTAAAAAACCATCTATAAGGTTCACTTTTTTTCTCAAAAGTTTCTCAAAAACGCGAATTAATTTGTAAAAAATATTAAATGGGTGGATAGTTCCGATTTAAATAGCTTCTCTTCGTTTCTTCATACTTTTTTTCCCTTTTGGCATTGAATAAACAAGAGCGGCTTATACATGGTGTTCTACTGTATTTAAAAGTGGGCGAATGCATTGGTAGTTCTAATACTTTTTTTATTAAGTATCGAAAAATCCTAGAAGTATTTTTGATTTAAAATTAGAGTGCGCATAACGAATACGAGCCTTTTTGGAAATCTAGTTTATTGGTACGTTATTTAGAAAATATCAAAAAGACGCTTATTATCCAAACATTCAGTTTCTGGGTCATGAATTTTTTATTTATCTTCAAAAATAAGCGGATTGGTAGGAGTTTATTAGTTTAGATCGAGTAGTCTTGAACAGTAAATATTTCAAACAGTTTTTAAAATACTAAAAATCATTTGATTATCAATCAGTTTTTGGAAATTTATATGAAATAATAAATTAACAAAAAGGATCTAGTGTAAAAACAAGTATAAAAAACAAAAAATATACGTATTCAATTTTCTTGATTTAAGACAAGACTCCATTTTCAAACGGTTATGGCAAATTCGTTTCCAATTAAAATCTGTTCGCAATAGATTAGTTAAATAATGTTTTCAAAAAACAGCACAAACAAAGGGACATCTGTAAAACGAACATTTAGAAGCTAAAAAAATTTAAAAACTCAACGCTTTAAAAATAAATTTTGTTTGTCTATAAATGACTACAAGCCGTGAAGGTAGTTGATGGAGTATTTCAAGAGGCCATAGCGAACCTGAGTGTAGTTGATCATGTCAGCATGAAAAGCATTCTAAAAATGAAACCAAACATTTATGAAGACAATGATGTTGATGATGATGATGATGGAGTGGTTGATGTTGATGATGATAGAGTGGTTGATGTTGATGATGATGGAGTGGTTGATGGTCGAAAAAATATAAGAGTTGTTAAACATGGGAGGTGTGCAAGAATAATAAGATGAGGCAGGATTAAAGATAGCAGGCATTACTACTGAACGTTGGAGCTTTAGTTGAACAAGAATTAATGACTAGATGCCAACCCCACTTCCATTCCAATACTAAACAATTAAGTCAGTTTTTCACAAACAGCAAGCTAATTAATATTATTCATATAAGTTATTTTCATTTTTTATTCTTTCATTATTCGCCTCACATCGCAAATGCATGCAAGTAAGTAGAGAGTACGCTCTAATGGAGATACGTTACAATCGTGTTTGCTATAAAATTTGAATGAAAGTTAATCTGACAAATACTCAATTTTAGCACAGATACAAATTTGTTGTTTTGGTATCCAATACATTTAAAAACACCAAAAAACTGTTTCTAGATGTCCACTGACTCAATAAGTTGTACTGTGTCTTCTTTGAAAGTAGAGTGATATACTTTTAAGGATATTCAACCCAGGAAGAATTCATCTTATAAAGAATTCTTTTCCAATTTGCTAGGATCCAGGTGCTCCAGCAAGAGGACTAAAAATTCGATCTGAATAAAAATGTTACTTGCCAATTCCTTGTCAGGGAGGCCTCTGGAAGAAAAAAGCACAATTAATTAATATAGTGACCATAATTGGCGGCAATAATTATATAGTCTATGTATGAGTTGACCAAGTAGAGATTGAGTATTGATTATATTTCCTTTAATAATGTGATGTATTGAAAAAAACGATAAATAATATAAAAGAGAAATTTCAGAAAATGGATAAGATGTAGCTGATATTAGTTGATATTTTGTTTAATGAAAAGCGCCATACACACACGTGTACTCACTTTAACCACATGATATTCGGAGCGAAAATCCTTGCAAGGTTTTGATAATCCATCTGCGTTATTTCTACGAATTCAGGACGGCCAAACTTCTGTCGGAAAAAAATGGACGGAATCGTTATTAAAGGCCAAAATAAAGAACAATGATGAGGGTAATATAGTTTTGGAGATTTCCATTGGAACCTGTCATTCAAAACATTTTAAAAAGAACATTATATTTTCAATGCATTTTAGTTATAGTTAGATGACATTTAAATACTAGAGCTGTTCCAAAGACTTCATTCGGTCAAATAAAAATAATAGGAATAACTATTCGACCGAATACAAAAACGATCAGACAGAATTGTGTTAAAAACAGATCACAACAGTCATAATGCCGAATTTATGAGAGAATTTGATTTAAATGTGGCACAGAAAATTATTTTTTAATAAATAAGTCGTTTCAGAAAATAAGCAAAAGCTGAAAAAATTATCAGTTGAATTAATGCAAAAACGACCATGGGACCACTATTTCAAGTCGGTTTGACGGAAATAAAAAGTAAAAATTCAACTATTCAGCACCGAAGCGAATAATCGGAACAGCTCAATTAAACACATTTGCCGCAAACGAATGGAAACTGAAATATCTAGATCGCAAGGTCCTTCTTGTAATTCCCTAAAGCACTCACTTGCAGGAAACTGACTAGATACAAGAGAGTCTTTCGATTCAAGGCAGGCAAACGCTCGACCAAGGCAAGTGCTGCAGCGGGGTCCTGAGAGCTCTTGATGCATGCATCGTACATGTTCTGGGGAATCAAGGGCTCTTCCAGGTCTCGGAACCATTTCTTGAGAAGCGCACCAAGGATGACCGAAGAAGTGTCGGACAGTGGCTCCTGCCAGTCTCCTAAACGCTCCTCTAAATCGGCCATTTCACGCTGGTTCGTTTGCAGCCTGTTTTTAGTGTTTAGATATGTGTTTGTGCTGAACTTTTGTTTGTATATTTTTGTATGTGAGTGTGTTTCTGTGTTTTAAAGTGTGTATATATTAGAGATAGCAACGAGTCCAAAATTCATAAATGAATTATTATGAGTACATTTTGAGTAAATCGAAACTTTTTACATTTTTTTACATGCCAGTTTAAAGAATATAAATTATGAATTTTTAATTTTTTAGTTTATTTAATATAAAAATATATCTTTTATTTCATTCTAAGTTTTTTTTTAGATTTTAATATCTAAACAGTCTAAACTATTTCATTCAATGAAATTAAACAATAAAACATTACAAATAGTCTCAATTTGAATTGGATACTTGATAAAAGAATTAATTCTAAATTTACTATATTTACAATTATTTTAAACTTCACAAATATATTTGGGTACCCGGGCCTAAAAAATGTCCCATTAATTCTAGTGTATTTCCAATAGAGACCGACCGAAACAGATATTTTTATTTCGGCCGAAACCGAAATTAGGCCGAAATTAAAATCCCATTTTCGGCCGAAACCGAAATTAAGCCGAAATTGAATATCAAATTTCGGCCGAAACCGAAATTAAACCGAAATTGTAAGCAGATTTTCGGCCGAAACCGAAGCCGAAACCGAAATTTTTCCCAACTTTTATTAAAAATGAAAAAATAGTATTTAATGATGACAATGCCAGTTTAATAAATAAATCCAAACAAGCGTATATTTTAAGCAAAAAAATAAAAGTTTTTCAACAAAATTTTTTTTTTGTTGTTGACAGGCTTTGCTTTGGTCAGACTGACATTTTGTAAAAAACTTCCAAATAGGATTCAACGACATTCTCACAATTTATTTTTGAATTAATTAATCGAAGCCAAATCTTCTCGTTCTTTCGACTTATATACAGTGTTTTTCAAAGCATGGATATCTAGAATTCCACATGCTTGTATATCTTATTCGAATAATGTGTGTGTGTGTGTGTGTGTGTGTGTGTGTGTGTGTGTGTGTGTGTGTGTGTGTGTGTGTGTGTGTGTGTGTGTGTGTGTGTGTGTGTACCTCTAATAAATCGACCTTCTGGATCATTGCCAAAGATGCATTTAACTTTCCCATCACATCTAATATATATCTAATAAAGATGAGAATCGAACCAAAACTTAATAATTCGAGTTCGATTGAGGATATACAGATACTTACTTTTGACAATAAAATTTTTTAAACAAATGTTTTGTTAAATATTATCATTGAATGTATCCCAATTTACTTAAATATCAAATACATAATTGTTGTTCCAGATGCTTGTATATGTTATTCGAATAATTAGTTTGATGACACCCATAAATCAATCAACCACGGTAACTAATAGATATCTAATAGAGAATCGAATCCGAACTTAATAGTTCGATTGAAGATACAGATATATCAGATAAACTACATAAATAAACAAAAATTTCGGTTTTTCGGTAAATATGAGATCCATTTCGGCCGAAACCGAAATTGAGCCGAAATTAAAAAATTATTTTCGGCCGAAACCGAAAAATGACCGAAATTGTAAAATTAGATTCGGCCGAAACCGAAAAATGGCCGAAACTAAGAAAATTGGCAATTTCGGCGCCGAAACCGAAACCGAAGCGAATTTCGGTCGGTCTCTAATTTCCAACATAGTTTTTCTCACCTGAAGATACCCTTTTCGAGTTTTGACTTGAGCAGTTGTTCAGAGAGGACAGTCAGCACCCAAGGCACGTCGAGGTTGGGGAAGAGGTGCTTCTGCAAATCCATGCCCCTCTCCAGAGTTACCTTAAAACTTGAAGTATGCTGCAAGAATTTCTGTGAAAGGCAACGAAATGCAGTTTCAATTAAATCGACCTCCATGCAGGTTTGATTCCCTCAATTTTTGTCAAAATAATCCGAAAAACTTTTATGGAGAATATTAAATGCCACGAAAGCTGGCTACCTTGCTCTGTTCCACCTTCTCCATCGTGGGAGCCTTCCCTCCGCTCTGGCACGCCTTCTTCAGTCGCTTCAGACACTCCTTGCTGGTCAGATGCAACTTCCTCTGCAAAAAGTGAGTCAACGCATACTTAATAATAGATCATAGGCTTACCAATAGATTTCAGGCGGATTAAAAGCAGAACCAACCCCTTTCGTGAAATCCCTGGCATCGAGGGTTCGGTTGATGTAGGTGTCGAGGTAGGATTGGAACTTGCTCGAAGGTGCCAAAAAGTCCAGACACAACCCCATCATCTGCCAGCCCAGCAGGAGACTGCTTCTGTGCATTTTGGAAACAAAGCCCTTTTTAGGAACTGATTGATGCAGTCTTTTAAAGGGTTTTTCAGTAAAATTGTTACTCTATACTAATAACGTAATTAGTAGGTTGATTCACAAAATCTTAAACTTTTACATAATTTCTCAGATGACACACTTACTCTTTAGGATTTCGTGTGGTTTGTCTGCAGAGCTGGATGTAGATTTCATCCCTGAGCTCCGGCAGGTTCCATCCCTTGTTGACCACCTCGAAGGCTGTCGTCACCTCGGTGCCCTCTTTGATCTTGCGGTCGCCCATGAAGGCCTGCATCAGCCGGAAGACCTCAGGAGCTTCCTTGCGCACTTGCTTGTTCGTCGTGCGGATCATCGGCTTCTCTAGCGCTATCTATTTGAACATTATTTATGATTTTGAAATAACTGCTTTCTCTAGTTTTATATTTAACAATTCTCTACTTTTCAGAATTTATGATTTAAAATATTCGATCATAATGATGTGCATCCATGTGAATCAGTTTTTAAATAAAAAGATGTTCAATAAACGCGACTGATAGATTGCTCAAAGTAACAATTAAAAAGTAACCCTTGGTCACATTTGCAAGTTTTTGTTTCCTTGGATTTTTTTCGCCTCTTTAGCATCAAAATGAAATGCATAGTATTTAACGGTATGCCAAGTCACATTATCCCTAAATTTCTAACCAAAAAGACGATTTGGAATCAGACTTTCGTGCTTAGACATATGAATGATAATAAAAATTTACTTTTTAAATAAATAGGAAAATGTATAATTGAAACCTTGGTCCAAGAAAGCAGACTGGCAACAGGGACGGCCCTGCCAAGCACGCCTTTCTTGTACGCATTCAAGTTCTCTGTTATGAAGCGTTCCATATCCATCTGCCGTGTGTCGGGGATGTAAACTATACCGTATAGTTAGTGGTGAAGAAAAGAAAAATCTTTGATAACCAAAGAAAAGTTGTGAGCATGAAAAATATGCAAAATTTTATTTTTGATTATGAAACATGTTGCTTTTCATGTCATAATGCATTGCAAATGAAGATGTTAGCAGCAGAGTTACAGTGGTGCGGTAGAACGATGAGAATTTGCTGAATGGATTCACCTGCTGGAGGAGGGTTTCGTTGACTTGTTTGATGATGTCGTTGTTGGTATGCGTGTCGAAAGGCAGAAGCATGGACAAGGAGCGATCGGCAGACGATGAGCAATTGTCGGTCAGGTTGCCGTCGACATCGCTGGTTAGGGCGCAGGTCACGTAGGAAGAGGCCTGTTCAGCGGAGGATGAAGAGACCTCGGGCAGTCTGAGACCACGCATCAGTGATCGGTGTTGCGTGTCGAAGGCCTGGGCGTGGTTCGTGAGGGCGTTAGAGTTGGCGCCTTTGAATCCATTCCGATGCAATAGGCTAGCCTCTGGTAGATCTGAATATTCAAATGAGTTCGCTCATTTGCATTGTATAATCATGTGTGTATTATGCCCACTCATGTTAAAGAGATACAATAGAATTTAACAAATATTTAATGGAAGCGTTAATAGCAGAATAGTGGTCATAAACTAAAAACTGTGAACGACAATCAAGCGTCCAAGATAGAAACCAACCGAGAAGATTGTCGCAGTCGAGGTCGATCTGCAGTCGCTCGATCAGTTCCTCGTGGTTGATGTAGTCAGGCCGGTGGAAGAAGTTGTGGCTGCACAGTGTGTCATTGTGGCTGTCTTCGCCGTCATCCGCGTCGGTGTGGCAGTTGGAGGCGTATTGCTTGGAGGAGTGCGTAGTGCAGGCCACCCTGTTGTGGTCCCTCTGCCACACCACATCATTGTCGCTTGTTCGGCAGTTGTTGACATGCTTCGATGGCTTTGGAAGTGGGGTTGGTCTGTGGTGCGCTGAGGAGGTCTGATGATCCCTCGACTGCAGTGTTTGAGAGAGAACCTGGTCGTGCGGGGAGACATCATCATCATCATCAGCGCCTCGATGCCTCCTTGCATGTTCTGCTCCGTTGTGGTTGGAGGAGAGGTTGATGTAGTCTGGCTCGGAATTCCTCCTCGTCTGACTCCTTCTGCTCTCCTCTTCCTGCTGCTGCTGCTGAGCCTTTTTGATCATGCTTTTATGTACTTCGTTTCTATTATTATTATTATTGTTATTATTATTATGATTATTACTAGTATTATTATTAGTCATGTGATTATTTGAGTTGGTATTGAATTGTTTTTCCTTGCTGGAAGGTTGAGCAGGTTGAATGTCTTGTTGCTGTTTAGCCTGTTGTTTGAATTGCGGCAGAGGTCTGTGTGAGGTGTGCTGCTGTTGCTTCTGCCTGGAGAGTACCCTCCTTTGCAGGACGGAAGAAGACGCCTTGACGGGCTCCACGCTGGGCAGTAGTTGGTGCTCAGTGCCTCTCGGTGAGTGTTTAAGGGAGTGGTCGAGTTGCGACGAGTGTTGGCCACTGCTGACACTGCTCGCGGAGGAGGACGAAGAGGAGAAGGAGAGGTCGCATGGCTGCTTCTTGATGGGCGAGTGGATGTTGCCGGAGTGGTTGACGAGGTAGGACTTTGACATCTGGAGGGTCTGCGAGCCCGGGTGGTAGCCGTAAAGACTTGAGTCGACAAACGTTTGGTTGAAGACGCCATCTTCGTTGAGGAGGTGCATGAGGGGCGAGTTGGTGCAGTCGTGAGAGGGGAAGGAGTTCAGAGGAGGCGAACGAAAGGCCCTGTTGTTGCTTTGTTGGTAGAAAGAGACTGTACTAGAGTCTCCCATGCCCCTGTGGTGTGAAGCAGACATTGAATACTCTGATGAAACTAGCAAGCCTAAATTCTCCTATGAAACTACCCAATGAAGACAAACCTGCGCCTGGAAGTGACCAGGTTGGGGTTGGTGCGAGGAAAGGCCTTGGGTTTGGGTCGAGGAGTGACTTGCACTGTGGTGATCTGAGACACGTCCTGCATGCACTGCTGTGCCTGGAAGAGCTTCGAAGAGGAAGATGAAGGCAGGTTCTTTGAGGAGGAGGAGGAAGATAAGGAGGACAGGCCTGAGTCGATGAGAACGTTCTGCATGACTGGCGAGAGCAGTGCCTTGTTGCAGTTGTCGAGCTGGTGTGGTCGCGAGGAGAGGCTCGACTGGAGGAATGAGTTGAAGTGCTCGGAAGGTCTCGTGCCGAGGGTCAAGTTGCTGGAGAGTTTGATGGAGTCTGCACTCGTCTGCTTGGCGACGTCTGCGATGGAGACGTGCTTGCGTGAGAGACGAGAACTCTGCGAGTGAGTGTCGCAAGGAGAGTCGATGTTGGCTGACTTGCGACCGACTGCATTTCTCTGCAGGTGATGCTGTTTGTCCTGCTGAGATGCCTGATGCTGTGTCGTTTCTGAATTAGAGCTCTTCACTTGGCTGTTCCTCAAGACACTAGCCTTAACCATCTCCTTTTTCTGCAGTATTATATCACTTATAATTAAATAAATGCTTGTACATTGTACGTTTATAAATAAAAATCATATCAACATAATTTCAGGAAAACAAATATGCATCAAGGAGCTACATCTACCCTTCACCAATCAGTCTAAACTCTTGCTACAACCTGTAGCTTGGTGAGAGGAATGACGTCTGTGTGTGGTGGCTTCTGCCAGACAGTCTTTTTGAGAGAGGCATTGTAGTAGTAGTGCCTGCAGGTGTTCGAGTCAAACAGCTCCCACCACTGCTCATTCCCCTCTGAACTTTTCTTTCTGCAAAGCCAATAGAAAAGATTTTATCGAATAAAATTACGGAAGTTAAAATGTACAGACAGACCATCAAGTATTCATTATATTTTTTAACTCTTCTTATTGCTACTTCTTTTAGAAAATAATCTGATAAACAATCATGTCAAAAACTTTGAACCTTTTTTCATAATTTATTCACTCAATCAGTCTTTCATTACTTAACTTTTTAAAACGTTTAAATTAAATATATATTGAAATATTGTAACTTCAAATCCTTTTACTCAATTCAGAAACCAGCTCACTACAATCAAAGCCTTTGAGTCAAGGGGTCTTATTACAATCATGTTGCATTAGAAACTTGTGCTTGTTAAAGATATAAAATCAAAAAAAATTATAGATCGTAAAACAAAAGACATAATCGACGAACATTTGGACTCCAGTGGGCGCCTCCCATTTACAGTCTCCCGTTCTCAGATTGGCATACATGAGTTCCTGAGACTTGGGCTCCACTATCTCCACCCAATCACAACTAATGGAAAGATTTAGTAATAATAAACTTTATTGTTCGTTTCAATAATTCTTCATTTATATATTCAAATCTGATTTTAAAAGTTTAACATATTAAATATAGACCATTGAACACCGAAGTTTTGTTTCAAAATTCTTATAGGATTATAAAAAATGTAAAATTACTTACTTTTCCGACATGTTCATTGTATTTTATCCAAACGAATTAATTCTTAATATAGTTTCAGTCTTTAGTTGATAGTGAACTAATTTAAGAAGCCATGTTTAAAAAACTCACTCATACAACAGAAAAATAAAGATGTTTAAAAAATGTTCTTTAAATAAATTAAGTCTTAGAATCTATTAATTAAGACTTAGATGTTTTAAATTTCTTATTTTTGTTATCTTGGAATTATTGTTATAAATAAACGTCACAATTAATTAATCAAAAAATTATGGAAAATATTGCGCTATTTAAAATTTATTAACTCAAATTTAGATTGGAGGTCAAACCGTGACCATTTTTCCTTCCTGGACCCCATCTTGGTTCCGAAAAACTTCTTTCCGTCTTTTTCGTTCTCGCTGGTCATCAGTATTTTAGCTCTCGGTCCTGTCCCGTAGCTCAGATGGTAAACATGCAACTCAAAGGTTGTCTGCTTAAATCCCTAATGAGTTCCCGTGAGCTATCATACCTAGTTTGTTATACACTATAAAGCACATAACATGATGCTATGTTTGCGACGATGTATTGAGAGATATTTACGTGATGTACGTCGTGTGAGTGGCGCCTTCATTGTAAAATATCCTGCGTCTGTCAAATTGTAAGTAATATAGAAAAAATACCACTCATCAGACAAAATTTTGGCTAGGTTTTCCTCTTAAGAGCGTGTTTTCAATTTTGTGAAGACCTCTGTTGTTTTAGGTTCGAGTGCAACCGATCTCCTTGAAGCATATGAGCCATGGGCGGCGAGTCTGGCGGGATCCGGGCCCTCCCACCTTTTGGTAGTGAAAGGTCCATCTTAATGGTAGAAAACTCAGGACCCCCACCCCCCCAAGATCACCACCCATTCTGGGTAAGACACCCCAAGATTTTCAGCAGATCACCGCCCCTGATATGGGCCATAGGCGCAAATGAAAATTTGCAGCCAAAGTGGCCTTGAAGCTCTTATGGCCTATAAGTTATAGGCTGTAAGTTACGGGTCACACGTCACTATGCTTGTAGTTTTACTATTTTATTATCTTTATCTATATGTAGATAAAAACATAGTAAAACTGAAAAAAGTAACAACATATTAAATATTTATTAAACCAACATTAATTTGAAACTCAATGCTAGTCTGAAAACCTTTTAAATCGTTTCATTTATCAACGCATAAATGAAATTGTGATCAAACTAAGTGCTGGAAAGCCGCCATGAAAGCAGCACTGATGCCTCCACAGACGGGCAGAGTGACCAGCCAGGCCAACACGATGTTGCGGAAGATGCTCCAGTCTACATTTTCGCGAGCTCTGAACCTGCCAACAAAGACCACCGAACCCACCTGGTAAGGAAAATTTTCAATCCTTAGGCATTCGGTTAATGTAATATGTGTGCAAAATTATTTTAAATTATAGATGTTTTTAAATTATATATTTTTATGAAAATTGAATTTTTTGTAAAACCATATGAAAAGCAACGGCTTATCAGATGACTTTACGATTGATACAACATCATAATAATATAATACAATACTCTCAAATTTAATTTAAATAGTTTATTCAATAAATCGTACAGAAGTGATTTCCTATATTCAGCATGAGAAAAAAAGTGTGTATAAAAACATGGGCATATCCAGGAGGGAGCAAATCTGGCCCCCTCTTTTATAAATGGGATTACATTTTTACTAATTAGTAAATTGTTAAAAATTTGTTTTTTGAGTACATAATCACAAATAAAATGAGAAATTATAATTTACAATAAATATAAATGTCACTAAAAGGTTTAAATAAATCGATTTTTACTAAATAAATTAATTTTCTAATATATATGCCCTAACTTTTACTAATTTTAGTACAGAATCTGTAGCCAGTGCTTTCATATTTAAATACGAGTAGAATACTTCCCACTGTATTATCTTTGGTGTTGTTCTGTTGAATTGAAAATGCTAGAACCGGTAAAAAACATTTTTTTAAAAGTCCTTCGAAATTAAGAAAACTAGACAACACATATAAATTATTTTGGATCTGTTGAGAGATCATCGAGAAAAGGCAGAAAATGCTCAAGAATTTTTTTAAAAGATGCAGGACATTACGCAGACAATCTGAGCACATTAGTTTTGTATTTGTGGTTAATGATTCAAACATTTTAAAAGTACATTTCAAAAATAATAACTGCTTCCTTTTTTTGATACCCCCATGTATATAAAAGTTATATGACAAAGAATCTGCAAAAAGTACCTTGCAATGGGTGGTGCTGATGGGGAGGCCGACATTAGAGGCGAACAGGACGGTCATAGCGGTGCCTATTTCGATGCAGAAGCCACTGGTAAAGGTCATTAACACAATTATTTTCGCAACATTTGCGTTATTTTTGTCAATTTAGGCATTTATTTTCAAAATAAAAATCGAAATATTAGGTATTAAGGCCAACAGCTGCCAAGATAGCATAAAAGCGAGTGAACCTCGAAGGGGTCACTTTAGCGAGGTCCTCTCCAATAGTCTTGATCACCTTGCGTCCCATCACGACCAGTCCCACCGAAATGCCGAGTCCTCCGAACAGCAGGATGAGGATTGGAGTGGGCTGCTTGGCCGCCACTAGACCAGTAGTGCCCACCAACCACAAGGAAATCAAAGGGCCTATGGAGTTGCTGTTGTATGGTGGTCGAATGTGGTTATATTCAAATAAGGTAAATATTTTTAAAAGATATTTTTATAATAGAAAAATAAACCGAAATATTTAACAAAGAAAAATGTTTGAAAACCGTAGAATGATTTATTTTTTATTAGACGTTAATATTATATTTAACAGCAAACGTTTCAAATTTTAATATTTATAGAAACTATTGATTTTTACATGCCTACGCAATGATTAACAACTATAGGTGGGCAGTTCTTGAGAAGTTTCACACACCTGACATCGTTGCCTCCGTGCGCGAAAGAGCCACAAACGGCAGTGAGGACCTGCAGGAAGGAGAAGAGTTTTGTCGTCTCAGGCCCGTCCTGCACTGCAGACCTGCCTTGTTTCATGTGGTGATGCAGGTCTATGTCTGTGGCCGACTGTAGAAGAGTGAAATTGTTTTAGGAGATTGGCAATGCGTGATCAGAATTTTGAACAATTGTGACATACTGGTCTGAGAGGGGGCATAGGTCTTTCAATGTCCACCGAAACAACAGCATTTCTTAGAATTTCTTCATCTTTTTCATCGGAAGGTTCTCCATCTTCTTCCTTTTTATCACTTTTTCTTTTTTCAACTAACTCTTGATTTAAATGTTCTCTTTCTGACTTGCTAATGGTGTCCATTTCATGCATGGGCACACTCAAAGATGAACCAGAATCTTCTAATTTTTGCAGATATTCTTAAATTGGAACGTTTTCAATTTTTTACGCATTCGATGTAAAGAATAAATTAGTAAGAAGTCATCTTTACTCACTGAGAATTCTTTTTCTCTGCCACGGAACCACTAGGAAGTAGACAATGAGAATGGTCACTATACCGCATACAGTCGCTATGATAAACGATCCCCACACTGGCACCAAATGAAAGTAAAGCACTGCGTGGAAAGAAAAAAGTCAGTCATCAATTGATGAAATTAAATTTTTAAGTTTGCCTCACTTTCAGGCCCTTCATAGAATATAGAGAAAACATTGAGGCTGATGGTGAGTGCGTAGAAGATGGGCAAAAACCTCAGACCAGGCTCCAATGGTTTTTTCTATCGGTTTTTATTTCCATTAGTTTAAAACGAGTTGAATAAAAAATATTTTTCAAGTCTATAATTCATGGAAATTATAATTAAAGAATTTGAAGTGCAGCTAATTTGTTACTTTCTCAAGGATAAAGTAGCTGCAGATCCAAAAGAGAACGACTGAAACGGCACCAGAGAGGACTGGAGAAATGACCCAAGAGGCCACTATGCAAGAAAATTTGGTTATTAAAAGATCTTTAAAAACAATTAAATTACTTTTTTACGAGTCGTTAACTCTTTACTTGAAATAGAAAAAAATATTTTAAAATGTATAAATTGTTGTTTAAAAAAGAGAATGTTTGGAAATAATAATAATCAGAAATTATATTGAACAAAAGACTTGTGAAAATTTTAAGAAAAATAAGAGATGATAAAATATAGCTTTCATATTGGTATGAGTTTTTTCCAAACTCAAGTACGTTAGCAGTTCTACAAGATGATTAATCAACGATAATAAAAATTTACACTTTCAATTTCGACGAGTAGAACTTTCTTCAGATTGGTGATAAACTAATTGAGACTTAGTAATAAAATTTCAATGTCTCTCTTAATAAAAAGAATTATAATAACAAGAAAAGAAAACAAATAATATAAAATAGACTTTATATAATATACGTCAAAGGTCATTGGTTTGACATCTGAACATTTCATTTGGAAGAATATTCAAGGGCCTTTAGACAATAAGAAAAACTTAACCCACTATTTTTTTTACATGAAATCTTTTTACTTTTCGGCCATTACCCTTCTCCAAGTTTTTCCTCTAGACTTCAAGCTTAATATTTCTTATCAATGAAATAAAATGACGGAAAATGCAAAGTTTCCGCAGTCCAACGTACTGATCATGACGAGTCTGAACCAGCGAATGCCTGAAGAGCCTTTAGCGACCAAAGCGAATCCCACTGTAGCGCCTACGATACTGTGAGTGGCTGAGGAAGATGTGTGAATTAAAGACATTGTAAAAATTTATCCGTTTTCAACATATAATAGCTCTAAAAAATCTTTGAAGGTTTGTTGCTAACAATGATTTTGATTTCTACATGACATGTGATATAATTTGTTTATATTCCCTGAGAATTAAACAGACAATAATTACTTGGCGGACTTGAAAATAGGTGAATAAATAATATAGTATGAATATTTTCTGTTGCTGATCATAAATCAATAAAAAATTAACACTTTTTTATTATAATAAAAACAACAGCAAAGTTTCATAAAAAATTTGCTAATCTAACCAGAAACAGGCAAACGAAGGAGGGTGGCCGCAATCAACCAGACACACGAGCCTGTACACAAAAAGAAAGGTTACGCATTAATTGAAAAAAAATAAAATATGAAAATTTTTTTCAAAGTAAGGATATAGTTTAATTCTGAAACTCAAAACTCGGGTACCCGAAAAAAATTATTTAGGTTAAATGCTAATTAAAAGATCGTTTCTTATTTAAATTTCATTATACATATTTAGACATTTTTTTATAAATTCATTTTAAAAGTTTTCTCATTTTTATCTTTTAGAATTTAGAATCTAATTACTTGAAACTTTATTAATAATTTCTGTGATCTTTGAACATATACTTTTTAAGGTTTTCCTCAAAGTCATTACTACCAATATGCACGTAGACACTAAAGTATGAAAGGGTAAGTTTCACTTACCGGTGAGGGAGGCAACGTTTCCGATCATGAGCAGACGAGTGTTGTTTTCGTACGGAGTCACATCGATGATGCCCTTTCTGATGGTGTCTGAGACCTTGGATCCTGTTCACCGGGAGTCCAGAAATAAGGATGTATCCAGATATTTATAATAAATAAGAATTGTTAAAATAAATAGCATTTAATAAAAACTTCTAAAATGAGAGTTTAAAATATATTGTTTCAATATTTTAAAAAATTGGTTTTTTGTTTATAAAGACTTTGTATCTTTTTAAAATTAATTTTTTTTGCAAATTCGTCTCAATAGGCCCATCACTTCTTCATGTAATGTAGGGAATCGAACCACGACCTAAAGGTATATGCCGCGAGTCGTTTTCCATTCGGCTACCTGTTGACCTTGTATAAAAAAATTTTTTTGACTCTATTGAAAATTCCAAATTCCACACCCACCTAACAGCACTGCTCCAGTAGTTTCAAAGATAGCTGCTAGAACAAACGCCTGTCTGAGAGTGATCACCTTGGACCCAACCGATGTGCCAAAAGAGTTTGCCACATCGTTCGCTCCGATACCAAAGGCCAAAATAAAAGCAATCAGGAAGCCAGCCACTATCATCCATATCTGGTCATGGGGAATGTTCATAAGAATTTCTTCGAGCTCCATTGCTTATTTCTTTTATCTAACTTTTATGAAGAGTTGACTTTGAAAATTCTTCAAACTTATATAGTTTCATAACTTAACCTTTTGAACATCATAAATGTTCAATAGTTTTATCCAATTATAAAGAGTTATCTTTAGGTAGATTTACTATATTTTTAAAGTCTTATTTATTAATTTATATAAGTGGATCAGAATTCTTTTGAAGTAACGCCACTCATATTTAAATTTTATACCATTAAATAAACTCAAGATTTATTGCTTCATTATCAAATATTTCAGAACCAAAAATTAAACTTTTAATTTTCAAATTACTCCAAGTTGCAATAAGAAGTATATTTATATTTCACTTAAAATACACTTTTTCTAAAAAAAAGCTTTTGGATTCGATACATCTAAGCAAATATTCAACCGTATTGTGAAATTCCTGTACGAACAAACGCCTGTCTGAAAGTGATCACCTTGGACCCAACTTAGCCTTTGGCAAAGACCTTATCTGTACCTTCGGTCGCACTTTCAAAACCAGTGCTATGAAGATTCAGAAAGATTATGATGTTGGTCATTATCTAGGGTGGTGGAGATGGAGTGGTTGTCGTCGTTACCATGGTGACGGGTAGGTGGCTTGGTGGAAGGGTTGTTATGTCGAGGTTGATTTGTGTGAGATTAATACTATTTTGTTTTTTTTATTTGAGTCAATTCATTTTTTTAAATGATAATTTTCCCAACTATACAAACACAGGAACGGCAACACAAAATGACGTAGCTAAAGAAACCAAAGAAAGGAAATTGCGAACAAGAGCACCTACCCTTTGACTGGGCCAGTGTGAGAAATGGAGAAATAAAGTAGCACATCGGCATTGTTGCCGACGATGACAAACTTTCCAAGGTGGAGGGTGAAGATACAAAATAGAAATCTAAGATTTTAAAAAATGGTTGATGATAGAAAACTACCTAGAGAAGAGATAAAAGTGAAGAAGATCGATTGGGATTACGAAATGGATATTTATTCGGACTCGAGGTACAACTTTTATTGCATAGTGTAAAAAATATTCAATTATTCATTCACTCATCAACTTCTTCAATGGAATGGAGTTGTCCGATTTCAATGGAAAGTTGTACACCTGCGATGGAAGGACTGGAATAGTGTACGAAACAGAGCATGATAATCCTTATCTCGTTCCTTTCGCGGAAATGGCAGAAACCAACAAGGTTAAGTGACTGACTCCAGAGCCTTCCAAATATCAGTGTTCTTTGCGCATACATGTATTCATTTTTTGTTATTCTAGATATGACGCTAAGCGTCATTGACGCTTACACAGTTTTATCTTTCTATATATTCTAATGCTATCAGTCCCCTCCTCCCAACCATCTTTTTTTACATTATTTCAATCCCAAAAAATTCTCATAATTGCACCACTTTTTTATTTTCTATCCTATCCAAATTTCCACCTTTTTAGTCTTTTTCCCCACTATTCAGGCTTCAAACGTGAGTGTAATAGCGTAAAGGACAACTTATTGGGGGTTGGGTCCATAGGGATGGAGTGGATGGACCAAGATGGAATACATGCACAACAATACATTTTGGATGAAAATGTAGACGCCAGAGGCTTTGTTAAAAGCGAACTTTATTATGATCAGTATGATGCTGTACGAAACATATTTGACTACGACTTCACACACGCACAGGCACGCACGCACACACACACACACACACACACACACACACACACACACGCACACACACACACACACACACACACACACACACACACACACACACACACACACACACCTCAAGGTTATTGAGCCATGAGGCTATTAACTGGAGTGAACTGAATCAGGAGTGGTACATTCTTCCAAGAAAAGGAAGCGAGGAGAAAATTAATCAAGTAGAAAACAACGAAGACACATTCATACTCATTTGATCACAAAAGAACGAATCATATTTAGCACTCGTATTTGGAGTTGAAGACACCCATAAATTCATTTAGAAAATCCTAGAAATAGCTCGCTACGGATGCTCTTCGATATCTGCATTGAAGTATATGTTAAATGGTCAGAAAACTAAAATCTATGGTGAAAATAGTTGAAAATTAAGACTCAATACCCACTTACAACTATTTTTGACAAGGCACGTTGACTCAGCTATGCTGTCCGGGAGAACTGAAATGTCCTTCTGTTGAACGAACAAGTTAAAAGACTATGGTGAAATAACCTTACAGTACAATAAATACAACAAAAATACAGTCATAATTAAATTATAACTGAATTATCCAATTGAATGCTTGGCTACTTGACATATATGAAAGTATTGAGTGGAAATAATAGAGGTAGGATTGAGAAGCAGGTCATGAAGCAGAAGAAACTAACGATGCGATGAACGATGATACGACAAGCGTAACAGCAAGACGAGAGCAACTCCTTCCTAGTTATTTTGCTGCTTCTGAATTCGATTTTAGAGTATGTAGTAGGAATGATTAAAATTGATTGCAGCTATGTATCCTGTAGATGTAGATTTAGACGCGTTCAAGACTTTAAAAAAATATATTTCGTTAACATCAATCCAAAGAAGGGCATGAAAGAGACTGACATTTCGAGGGGGTCGAGTGTGAGCAGGTCTGGCTGGGTGCTGCTCCAACTTCCCTCACAGCAATCGACAGATTCCTTCGAAAGAGATTCCTTCATGATCTCCCTGCCGCCTTCAACTCCTCCAGACTTCGTAGAAGACTGTCAGATGAGAACATACATGTAGGGCATTCAGCAATGAATGATGACAAATGGCAGAACCACCTTGCAAAGACAGCACTTGGCCGCTCCCATTTCTCGCTCAACGTCATCTTCCTTGCAGTCCTCTTCAGTATCCGTTCTGATCTTTTCTGAAATGCATAATTTTTCTCCCGTCCTGGGAGAATGATTAATTAAACGATGAGTGTTTGCATGATTTAAATATTTTATTTTCATGAATTTTGTCAATATTTTAAAAATAAATATTTAATTAATTTAAAAAAAGAAATAAAAAAATAATAAAACGGTAATCTTAAAAGATGAATAATGGGAAAGACCGGCAAACGATGGAAAGGGTGTTGTTGTTTTCCTTCTGCAGCCCGTTGAAGAACTCCTCAGTCAAGCGGTCGATCGAGCTGTGCCTGCCGCTGGGTGCCTGCCAAAGGTGAGAGGCACTTGATCGTGTAGTTCAGTGTTCTCTAGGACTTCAAGCATAGACGTTATGCAAAGTGCATTCCCAAGTAATCTTTCTAACTTTGACGTATAACAACATAAGTGAAAGTGTACAAAAACGAAAGTTCTAATCAACTTTTTCATCGGCGATGAAAGTTGTGCACGTCAGCTTCAGAAACAACGTGAGTTCTTCCATCAAGAAAGACCTGTACCAGTGAGATAGGATGAAGAGGTAATTAAAGTTGCTAGATAGGTCGTTTCTAAGATGAATTACAAAACACAAATATCGAAAGCCAATTTATGAGCCCATGATGCCGAAAAATAAAAACTAATAAGATAAATAATAGAATTGAAAGCCACAGAGCCTCCACCAAGAACCTCATTGGCTTGACGAAGATGACGTCAGCATTTCTCTGGTCCACGAATTCCTGAATGATACAATCACTTCAATGCAATAATACTAATTTTAAGATAAGAAAACTCATTACAATTAGTTGTTAATATATTAACTCCCCCCCCTCCAACCCACTCACCACTTCATGCGCCAGTTGGCCCCCCCTGCCTTGGCACATGTCAGACAGCACCCTCACTGCCAGGTCCTCGGCACACCCTCCCAACAGGACGCTCTTCACTCCAGTACGCCTTGCCACCTCCACCAACAACTCTTTCCTGGCCACATACAATGTATTATTATTATTTATATTTATATTATTATTATTATCATTATAATTTTTATTATTCTTATCATTATTATTATCATTATTATTTTTTTTATTTTTACAAATTATATTAATTATTATTTTTTTTATTTTTACAAATTATATTAATTATTTTTATTTTTATTTTTACAAATTATATTAATTATTTTTTTTTTATTTTTACAAATTATATTAATTATTATTTTTTTTATTTTTACAAATTATATTAATTATTATTTTTTTTATTTTTACAAATTATATTAATTATTATTATTATTATTAGAACACTACAATCGGTATTGAAATTAATATATTAAGGATGCAGCTTTATAGACCAAGAGACGGGATTATGAAAACTTAATGGCGCCTACATGAGAAGTCGTTCAGTGGCTTCCCGTGAGGTCTTGTCAGAACACCAATCCCCCACCCTCCTCCCTCCCATCCTCTCCACCTTCTCTCTCAGCAGCTCAGTCATTCTTTCAAACTCATCGTCTAGAATAGGTTATAGTTCAAAGATGAAAAAAATTAATCATTAAGTTGATTTTTTTATACATAATAAGCACCCATATTACTATATAATAACTACCTATACAATACATTTGGTTAGTGATCAAACAACCTAATGCACCATCCCCCTGCATAAGTGGTATGATCCATTGTTTTTGTATTTATTTCCCACTCCTATCTAAAAGCCTATTATTAGTCGAATGTAGCAAACGAGACACTAATGAAGTGTGCACTAGCCAGCTGAATGGTCGTTGGAGGGCTGATGCCTGAGTAGAGGCTCTCGATCCACTGTGTTGTACATCTGTGATGGGTGCATGTTTTTTTGGTTCGAAAGTCAAAACTGTTTATTTGATTAATTCAATAGAAAATTCTGACTACCGACTTGATTTTGTGAGAAGATCTGGAAGGGTGCTTGTGCCTTCAACAACTGCTTCAGTAGCAGCTGCAAGGCTTCCTCTTTGAGGTCTGTGCAGTCACAATTATTCAGCTACCCGTTCATCCACTACCATTTCTACACCCCACCATAACTACACCTCACCTTACACCACCACAACCACACCACATTCCACCATGACCACACCCTTACAAGACCACACCACACCCCACAATGACCACATCACACACCATTACGACCACACCACATTCCACCATGCCCACAAAACGCACCACAATAACCACACCATGACAACTGCCAAACCACCCTCACGACCATACCACCATGACCACAACCACACGCAACCACCGTTGGAGGAAGGCAGTATGCACACCAGATGAGGCTTGAACCGTAATTTCTTCTGCGCCCTCTTGCTCTTTCCCTGTGCCAGTCATTCCAGTCGCCAATTTAACTCGACCACAACACACAACTTTTGTATAATTACTTCAACAACAGCATTACAACTACAACACCGCTTAAACTTAATCAAATTTATAATTATTGTGTAATCAACAAAAACATGCAACAACTACCACCAACATCACCCCAGTACACCCACTAATAACAGCACCCAACCACAAGAAAACCACTAATTAAACGAAAACAACACTCCAAGCACATCATCATCATCAGCTCAACAAAACCTCAAGAATGAGGTGGAGCATTGCAGACGACTTGCAGCCGCCTGAGAAAGCCACCAACACCTCCTCGTCATCCCGCACCACACGCGCACGGCCAAACTCGGAGCGGAACTTGTGCGACATGCGGCTCAGAAAACACTCCCTGCAATTGTTTGGGAGTGTGATGGTGCTTAGAAGAGATGTGCTGAATATTTAAATAGTATTTTATTCAAATTTGAAATATTTAATGAGAAATTTCAATCAGATCAAATACGAATACAAATCATGAGTTCAGGCTTTCAGTTTCGAAAAGTTAGTTACCTTATAAAGCTGATACTTTAAAAAAAAATTCTCTAAGTTATAATTTAGCGTGAAACTACAATAAAAATGTAAATACATTTAATTCGGTCTACAATATTCCTATTTATTTGAACAGTTAGTTAAAATATTACTATTTTATTGAATAGTAAATGACTTATTCAATAAAGTTATGATGATGATGAAATCTACCACATGAAATACATTGATGGTGTTCTGGATATGAAACAGTGTGCAACCTGCAGAAGGACCCATATAACTTTTGTGTGAGAACCACCTGGCTTGAGCCACACTTGCAAGACCCACTAATATAAGTGTGTGTGTGTGTGTGTGTGTGTGTGTGTGTGTGTGTGTGTGTGTGTGTGTGTGTGTGTGTGAATGGTTGTTTATTGGCTAGTTTGTTCATGGAAATATCCATATAAGTTGATATTAGAAGGTAAAATGAATAGAATGATTTAAATAAATGTTTAATACTTTTAAAAAACCAGTTAATTTTATAATATTCCAAAATATATTACACTTTTGGATTAATAAATAATAAAATGAGAGTATTTCAATTTTAAATGACTCAAAAAAGTAATATAAAAATGTAATTTATTATACTTGTTATTTTCTGGATTCATCAAGATCAGGTCATTGTCTTTCATTTCCATTGCAATTTATTAACTTAACAATACAAATAATTTTCTGCAGAGATGGCAACATAAACCCTTTGAATATTATTCTTCAATTATCATTTATTTTCCTTGGAACTTTTCAACTATATAGAATCTATATTATTTATTTCCAATTAAACTAATTTAGGATGTTTATCAGATGTTTAGACCTTTTTAGTGGATGATGCTAAGATATTTATGTAATTATTATTTTTAGAAGATTCCAATGCATATCCACATTTTTAAAGTTTACAATTTAAACTAACAAGATTAAATAATATTTAACCTTTTCTTAATTATTACTTTATTCTAAAGTACGATAAACATTTAAATGTTAATGATATTTCAGGTATGTGAATCTCTGTAAAAATTAGTGTAAATAAAATTGAGATTTCGCAACAGCATGCACACGAAGCTTAATAGGTTTACTTTTAGTTTTAAATATCTTTTTGGCGTTTCATTATATTATTTTAAAATAAATATTTACTATTCATGAAATTATAATTTATAATTTTGAATTTCCAATAATTCAAGAGGATTACAGATTTTGAAATTATTGAAATACAATTTTTTTGGTTCAATTTTTCACAATTTCTGAAGATTTTTTTAAATTTTGATTTTTTACATTAATAAATATGAAAAACTATTATTTAAAATGAAACTGTAAATAATCAATTTTAGTATCAATCAATAATTTAATCAATCAATCAATCAATCAATCAAATATTGTTTAAGACTTAAACTTTAAGTTTTCCATTTTTGAGTTTATTGTTTTTTTTTATTAGTTAAAGTTCATAATTTAAACAAATATAATATTTAAAATATATCAAATCAAAGTTTCACTTTTTATTAAATATTCAACCTTTCTAACGTTGGCCTCGATTTCAAAATTTTTTGACTTGCAGTTGCTTCTATTTAAAGCTTTTTTTAATCTTATTGTACTCTCAAATCTCAAATAAACAAATTTATATTTAATCACATCTCATGAATACATTCAGCAAGGCAAATATATAGAAAGCCATTCTAATTCTTAATTATTGAATGTGTCTTTCTTCAAGGTTAAAAAAGTATTTCAATATTTTCAAAATGTTTTTTCTTCATAATTTGATTGAAAAATTATTTGATAAAATATTCACTTGCATTCCTAATAGTTTGAATAATTTGATATGAAGGTTAATTTTCTTTGAAATAGCCAGCTGATATTCTATAAATTGTATATTTTAACATTTTTGAACTCGGCAGAACTTTTCGGTATCAATGAGCGCTCTAGATCACATCTACCGAAAACTTCTTCTCACCAAGTTCTTCGTCAAGGGATGGGGCAAACCAGAGAATCTAAAACGGTACTAACAAAGCCATCCGTTGTTTGAAGCTTACTTAGAAAAAAATCACTTTTTAAACGGATTCCACATTTCACATAAAAACTTTAAATTTGCTCGAATAAATATTTTTCGAATGACAACTTTCAAAATTATGGCACCCCATCTTCTGACAGCATATTCGAGTTTAGGAAGACGATATCATGCCGCGACAAATGCAAGAAATTGGTGTCTTCAGACTACCCAGTCAGCATCGACAAGCAGTCTGTGCACAAGGGGACGCGCATCCTGGAGGGCAGTTTCCAATCTCCCTTCAGCCAACACATGCCTGGAATCATGCCTCCTGAGTCGGAAACTGCATGGTTGAGTGGGGGCTTCACGGGGCATTGTAGGCGGTTTGGTTGAATGTTTGTGTATTGGAACCAGTTATAATGAATGAATTAGAGTTGCTTAAGGTAGACACTTGATGCAACGACAGGTTCCAGATGATCTTGCCTGAGAAGTGGTGCACTAAAACGAAGCCCGTGTGCATTCATCTGGCTGGCACTGGAGATCATGTCTGTGGTGAAGGTTGTGGTGGCTGTGGCTCGTGGTTGTGGAAGTGTGGTTTAGATGATTTGGTGCGTCATTGTGATAGGGGAAGTGATAGTTGTGGTTGTGATAGCAGCTCCAACAGTTGCATGATGACAGATCCACCGCCTCACCCCGTGCAGCACTTCTGGCGCAGGAGGATCTTGCTGGCGAACCCTCTTCTAGCTGAGTCAGGCATTGCCTCCATCATCCTCGAGAGCCCTTATTGTTGGTGCTGTTGTTGTTATTGTTGATGTTGTTGTTCATACTTTGTAGTTGTTGTTGTTGATGTTGTTGTTCATACTTTTTAGTTGTTGTTCATATTTTTTGCGAATGTTGTCATACTTTTTTGTTGTTGTTCATACTTTGTTGCGAATGTTGTCATACTTTGTTGCGAATGTTGTCATACTTTGTTGCGAATGTTGTCATACTTTGTTGCGAATGTTGTCATACTTTGTTGCGAATGTTTTCATACTTTGTTGCGAATGTTGTCATACTTTGTTGCGAATGTTGTCATACTTTGTTGCGAATGTTGTCATACTTTGTTGCGAATGTTGTCATACTTTTTAGTTGTTGTTGTTCATACTTTGTAGTTGTTGTTCATACTTTGTTGCGAATGTTTTTTATAATATTGTCTCGTTGTTACCTTTTTTTGTTACTGATGTGTCGTTGGGACTAATGTTTAGACTTGTATTCAACACATTAAAATCTTTAATATCTCATTCACTCTCAAAGATGGCAAGCGAAAGCCCAAGCAACAGTTGTGAGTGCTTTATTTCTTTGCAAAAGTCACCCATAACTCAGTCCTTCAAACAACACCTCTAAGCAACTAAAAACACTTCAACAACACAACCCTCTGTTATAGTTGTTATTAATATATTTCTTAATTATCGCTATTATCCACAATCACCACTGTAATTCTCCATCAGACGTTCGAGCCTGCACAACGTCTCAGACCTCTTCGTGATGGGGGGAGCTCTGGTGCTGGAGTCCTTGGTGCTCCTGCACTGGTGCCACAAGCAGGGCTTCGGTCCCCTCGGCCTGACTGGCATCTCCATGGGAGGACATGTGCGTGTGCTGTCGTGCATTTGCAAGCTCTCAACTCTTTGCTACTTCCACTACAAAATCTGGACTGTAACATCATCATTATTATCATTTCAGCCACCACCATTCATACTAACATTTACACCACCATTTCCACCACCATCAATCCAATCAAAGATGGCTTCTCTGGCAGCGACCAACTGGGACCAACCCACTGTCCTTGTGCCCTGCCTCTCCTGGAGCACTGCTTCTGTCGTCTTTACCGAGGTGCTCAGCATCATTATCATCAGCACTACTCCCATTGTTCGCATCATCATCAGCACCATTCTCATTTATATTATCAACAACACGAATATCTTTATTATCATCATCAACACCACCAAAAACTTCATCCTCATCATCATCATCATCAACACCACCAAAAATTTCATCCTCATCATCATCATCATCAACACCACCAAAAACTTCGTCATCATCATCATCAACACCACCAAAAATTTCATCCTCATCATCATCATCATCAACACCACCAAAAACTTCATCATCATCATCATCAACACCACCAAAAACTTCATCCTCATCATCATCATCATCAACACCACCAAAAATTTCATCCTCATCATCAACACCTAAAAACTTTATCCTCATCATCATCATCATCATCAACACCACCAAAAACTTCATCTTCTTCATCCTCATCATCATCATCATCAACACACCTGCAGGGCGTGATGAGCGGAGCGATTCCGTGGAAGTTGCTGAAGGAGCAGTACGTGCGGGAGGGCATTTTCGGAAAGGAACTCTCACACATGATCTACAGTCCTGAGAAGGTGCTTGTGGCGTGCGTGCGGTAGTGAGCAAGAAAGCCTCGTCTAACTCAATCACCTTCCCCATCATCTCTTTTTTGCCATCTCTTATTCATCACTATCGTAACCATCATTACTACCATCTCTTCTTCACCATCTTCATCCCTCCTTCACCACACACACACACACACACACACACACACACACACACACACACACACACACACACACACACACACACACACACACACACACACACACACACACACACACACACACACACACACACAAACAAACACACACACACACACACACAAAGGAGCTAGAGACGGATGCATTCATGATGGGCACAGAGTTCGCTAAGAACTTTCCAGACAGCGTGAGCCAGTTGCGCGCGATGAAGAGGAAGATGAGGGTGTCTCGCGAGATGGCGCTCAACGCACCCAGTCCCCTCGGTCACTTCCTCCAGTCGTCCTCCATCTTCCCCATCGTGCACTCCTCGGCGCAATTCCTGAAGACGCACATCCATCGTCTGCTGCCGACCAAGCCTCGGGACTCCTTCGACGACGAGGAGATTCTCGACTTCATGCGAGGAGTGATGGACGAATGCACTCATCTCGCCAACTTCTCCACGCCTGTCGACACCTCACTGGCGATCATTGTGCTCGCAGAGTCCGATGCCTACTACCCCCGCAAGTCGACCTTCATCGGCCTCTCCGACATCTGGCCTGAAGCGGAACTGAGGTTTGTATGATTTTCATTTGTGGTGTTGCATGCAATTTTAGATCTTTTAGACTTCCTAATCGACTGAATGCTTCTTGAATACATTTGCAGGTATATAAATTCAGGGCACATTGGTGGCTTTCTCTTCAACCAAGGAGTCTTCAGGTCAGTGTGCACATCTTATCGAAATGAATTATTTCAAATGCAGATTGTTGTCAGTTTTTCAGCAAAGTTATAAAAACTAATTCAAACAGAAAGGCCATCTCAGACGCTTTTGACAAGTTCTACCTTAAGTACCCGAGCTAACCCTGCCACTCCACTTCACACCACTCTTCTTTACCCCACTCCATTTCATCCACTCTTCCTTGTTTCTGTTTATTTCTTCATCTTCTCACTTTGTTCTGGCCAATCTATAATTCATACACATCTCTGGCTTGTTGATATTTTGTCGATACGAGATGTTATAAACATGAATATGGTTCTTGTTGCCTACCAATACGATGTATTACTAAGAGCACCAGGCATCTTTGTGCGCCTGCGTTGAGGATCAATCGCCATTATGGGCTTACCTTTGATCAAAATGTGTTGTTTTCTATGCAGGGGACCTTGTTTCCAGCTAGCTAGTTCTTTCGATTATAACTTCAGTCACTCTCTTTTACTGTATCCGCCTAATCAGGTCACCTTATGGCTACCCATCTATTTTACCACACAGCATGATGTCCTATTTAGGAATTAAATTAAAAACGATGATAATTATTATTAAATGACCAATCCTCAATATAGGCTGTCTCGTCAACTTTTTTCAGAATTTAAATCATAATTGAAAATGTCATCGTCGTCGTCGTCGTCGACTTCATCGTCATCATCACATTCATTTCATCGGAGTTTCAAAAATTAGCCGTTGCAAAAATGTAGTAATGCCAAATTGAAAAATGTTTGTCACGCGGTCCTGCAAGAGTTTGCACAAGTGCACTGAATCTTGGTGAAAGTAATGCGTGGAAAAGCTTCGTCAGAGTTCTTGGGGATGGTGCCATAGCGATTTTGTGCAGTGCAAGGCATGCAAAATATCAATTCCGAATTAGAACTCCTGTGGTACATCTGGCATGTCAAAACATAGAAAGTCATGCACTTGCGGTCCATCTGTAAATACACAGAACTCTCACTGAACAGTATATTTATCTTTGTTCAAGAAGCAGTCTTGCTAAGCCATTAGTTAATTCTCTGCTCAAGAAATGAAAGCATTCGTTATTAGTGACGATGAGCGGTTTATTGAAGTGGCTCAAAAGCCCATTGATCTTGGAGTCTTATATGACCGTGGTTTAGACGAAGCTAAGATTGAGTTGACTTGTGAAAAGACAATGAGAAAGTGTCATGAAAGAATTTAGAATTTCAGGAATGACTGAGTCAAAACTTTCGAAAATGAGACTGGACCGGAAATCAAAATTCGGGTGAACAGCGGGAACGTGTTAGGACGAGAAAATAATTTTCGGAACCGGGATTGAAAAATGGTCCTGGTTTGACTTCTACTTCATATGTAAGCAAAAAAGTAAAAAATAAGTTTGAAAAAATAATTTTTGTCGATCTGAAATGTATATCTATTTTTTCGATCTGAAATGTATATATCTATTTTCGATCTGAAAGTTATATTTTTTTCTCTAAATTTTATATACGATAGTGTGCTTTTAAACGGGATATAATTATTGTGCCTAGAACCCCGCTTGCCTATTTTTTTTCTGGCATGGCTTCGGTTTTCAGAATTTTGACGGCTCCAGCTTTTGGTTCGGCTCCAGCCTTCTATAGAGACAAACTTGCAAAAACTTTTTGACTAAAACATTGTCTCAAAAAAATAAAGCACTGTTCATGATAAGCAGTGTCTTCTGATTGGTGAATAAAAAAATATTTTTTAAAAGTTTAAGATGGTATACTATAAAAGTTATAGGAATGCAGGGACGGCGATCTGCTGCAAATCTTGGGGGGGGGGTCCTACCTAGCATAAAAGGCGATCCTGGGAGGGAGGGGGGGGGTTCTGGGGTACAAACCATTGAAGTTAACTACCAGAAAGTAGGGGGTCTGGACCCCAAGACCCTTCATGATCTCCGCACATGAGTTTATGCATTATTATTCATCAAAAGTACCAGCTTACAATATTAAATATTCATGAAATAGCCTAGTGAATCATATTCCAAGTGGACGTAACGAATTTCAATTTTTTTGTTTTTTTGCCTACTTAGCCTCCCCCTAATATATGCATGTATAGAGGATCAAAGGAATATAGAGTTTGCATAGTTTATTGTAAATTGGCCAAATATATTACTTTAACTAGATTATAGTTAACGCGAAAAAAATCACAATCCACCTTATAAATAGTTATATATTCAATATTTTAAAATATTATTTGAGCTATTTAGAGTCAGTTTGTCTCTATTAGGAAGAAAATTGTATTTCTTTAACTCTTATCCCACATACCCTCCCATCCAATCGGTATGTTATTCTCTTCAAGATGTTCTATCAGCCAATCATCCAGTAGCTTGAAGTAGTTGACAAAAGGCACTGAGCGAAAGTTATCGTGTCCAGTAAACTTCTTCATGCTTTCTCTCCATGACTCGCTCTTTCCTGGACTCAAAAACTCCCTGTCGTTTATTATTGCGATTATTTTCGTTTTAATATTATAATAAATTTTTTTCATTATCAAAATTTTAAAGATAAAAATCTTACCTTATAAAACATTGAATGTAAATACTAGAATTTAAAGATACAGTTCTAAAGTCAAGTTTTCATAAGCTTGCCTCAATTTATTGCCAGCCTCCTCGGATCCGTATATATCACAGTTGTCAAAGTCTGTTGTCTGTCCTGCAGCCTTGCACAGAGCCTCGTGGAACTCAAATTGTTCTATGAAACTGTAAAAGTACCTGAATGTAAGTTTCATAGTTCTTTAAATCCGGTTATAAAGTTTTAGAAAAATTCAATAAGTAGTATACTTTGATTAGAATCTTTGGCTAGCGGCTGCCATTTTGGTAGCCGCTTAAATAAATTTGTGGAATAAACGGTTTTGGGTATAGTATTTTAAAATGTTTAAATCTTAAATCTAAATAAAAATTAAATATTATTAATTAGAATGTTTTTGTGTGAACGGTGGTCGTTTTGAGTCTGTCAAGGAATGGCCACAGCAAACCAAGATGGCCGCAGAAAACCAAGATGGCCACAGACAACCAGGTGAGCTGCGACAAAAAAGAGAAAACCTTCCCTAACAACAACAGTTCCAGTGCTGGCAAGGACTTCTCCTTCACCTCCTGTCACAGCCTCAACACCAGTGGCAAGAAGATTACGAAAAATGATGATAATGTTTTGTGGTTATGATGTGGTGATGATTTAGCTGTAGTAGGAATTTGGGTACTGTGATCATGATTAAATTTTGTAATGGTAAGGACAATGATGATTATGATGATGTGGGTGAGATTGGATTATTAAGATTGATTGTTTTCTATTAAAATTGATATAAATAAATATATTGGAAAGGGTATAAAACCGGTTTTATTATTTTTTTATATTTTAAAGTGCTCTTGAATTCGATAAAAAGCGCTATTTGGGATTGGTTGATTGATTGATTGATACGTCCAAAGAAAGAAGTTATAACTCATGAAAAAAAATTTTTTTTTAAATTAAAATGTTAAAATATTTAAACATGTTTTTCGTATAAAAGGAATAGAAATGAAGAAAACAATTGCAAATGATAGCAAAATTCAAGTTTTTCAAAAGTTAAAAACATCAGCTAAATTTTTAGGTTATAAATCTAAGTTTTTACTTATATAATGTAGTTTTTGTTTTAAAGCTGTTTGAATTATGATCTCATTATTTTTTATAGCAAACCTGATCATTGGAACTAATGAAGGAACATGATACTTCGAACCAATATCGAAACCATCGTCAGGTCTTTCAATTGGTGAAGAAATTCCACTGTACTTCAATCTTAATTTAAAAAATAAAATATTTTAAACATAGCTTGTCAATAAAAAAATATTATAAATTTGACAATTATCTTAGATTAAAAAGATAAAAAAAAAATGTCAGTTTTGTATAGCGCCCGGGCACGCAACTGAAGCGCCACTCACACGACATAAGTCGTGAAACACCGCATCATATACACTAGGTATATGATAGCTCACGGATGGCTGAACAGGGATTCGAACTGGTGACCTTTAAGTTGCAGGTCCAACGACTTTACCATCTAAGCCAACCCGCTCGCCAAAAACAATATTTAAAATATATTCTTAGAAAAAATTATTTTTACAAAAATATTTTTTGGCTCAAACCTCATTTCCCACCATTTCTTGTTGTATTGGTCGGCAGTTATATTTCCTCTGAAAACTGCATACCTCCACTTTTCAATCACGTATGTGAAAGGTAATATAGCTACTTGAAATAGAGCCTTTTGCATCAAATAATTTATTCTTTGCTCTGAAGAAACAATTATCAATTTTTAACTTTTTTTTTATAGTTGATATGATATATTAAAAGTTAAAAGCAAGAACTTGACAATATCCTGATATTTACTCTTAAACTAAAAATGTAACATCAAAAAGTATTTTTTTACTCTAAGAAGTGAAGTTAAATACTTTTAATAATCTCTTCGTCTTCTTCCGTAGACTTTTCCAAAAATCCAATTGCTTGCAAATGTTTTCTGCTTCGAGCAGACAAAACAATCGTGTCCCCTGAATTTGTGCAGTTCTCGATTATCAGAAATAAACCAACAGCTTACAAATATTCAATGTCCATTAAGGATTTAATTTTAGACTTAAAAAAAGATATAATTTTACGATGAATTATTTGCTTGAATTAAATAAAAAACAAACAAAAAATATGCTTTTTATGTAATGAGATTTACCAATAGCTTCGCCGAAAGAAGGAGAGGTAACGTCTTTATACATTAATGGCTGATCGGAAAACAGCATGTAGTTAACTATGTGACCCATTTCGTGATGTGCATTGTAAAAATCCACTTCGTTCATTTGGGTACACATCATTATCCTTGGAAATATAAGTTTAATTTCATTAGTTTATTTTCATGAGTATATTTTCATAAGTTTATTTTCATAAGTTTATTTTCATAAGTTTATTTTCATAAGTTTATTTTCATAAGTTTATTTTCATAAGTTTATTTTCATAAGTTTATTTTCATAAGTTTATTTTCATAAGTTTATTTTCATAAGTTTATTTTCATAAGTTTATTTTCATAAGTTTATTTTCATAAGTATATTTTCATAAGTTTATTTTCATAAGTTTATTTTCATAAGTTTATTTTCATTAGTTTATTTTCATAAGTTTATTTTCATGTGTTAAATTATGATTAAAGGCTCAATTATGCTTTTAAAATATACTAAATATAAAACAGCTTTATATTTTTCAGCAGCTTTTTCTCTTTTTTTGATTTGTTAAAATAATTTTTTAAAATAATTTTTTTAGAATCTGTGCATTAGGATTTTATAAAACCGAAAATATTAGGATAGTGTTGTCGATGCTTCATTTTAGTAAGGTTGTAGAAAAATTAAATTATTTCTTAGTTATATTTATTTTTAAAAGTAAATGTAGATATATTTATTACAACAAATGAATGTTCTAACAGTTCATGAAATAAAGTTTTTTCATCTTTAAAAATAAAATAACAAAACGACATGAATCGTTAACCAGGTCATTTTGCCCCGGTCTCTCCTATGTTTTTTATCAATCAAAAAGCAAGTTTTAAAGAAGTTCTAATAACTTCAAATGACATACACATTATTATTTGTATCTGATTTCATACACTTCATTCGAAACTATGGCTATAAATTCTCACCTGTAGTCACCTTTTTTCAATAAGTCCCATGCTTGTGGAACACAGTCCATCTTTCCTTCTTTATCAAACCGGGATTTTTCCCAAAACGTATCAGTCATTTTCTCCAAACCCATTGAAGTAAAAAATGTTTCCGCTAGTCTCATCAGCTTAGTTGAGTTAAAGTTTTTCTTTATTAAGATGTCACTAATGTTTATAGATTGAACTTCTGGGAACGGTGTCACAAGATCTTCAACATGAACCCATATCTGTGCCCACATATCCCCTTAGTTTAAAATGTTTTTAATGTATGTATCAAATCGAACTAATGTTTAATCTTAAAAATAAAAATAGTTAAATGTTTTTTCATTGATTTTAGATATTTGAAAAGTGAATACCGAGTATGTGAACTGGAATCGGATTTCTTGGATCACTGAAAACTTTAGTGATTTCTTCGCTTTCACTAGCAACTTGTTTCTTGTAGAAGTTGAACACTTTATGTCTAACATAGGCGTGCACTCTGGTGAACAAGGGAAACATGTCTCTGAGCAGATCGTCCATGTTGTCCTCCATTCGCTTGTCGCCAAACTCGCTCATCAGCCACTCATCCGCCAAGTTATCATAACCTTGAAATCGAAAAGTTCGCATTCGTCAGTAGTTTGAAAGATTAAAATAAAAGAATGCGTCAAGATTGGATAGAATGTGAAAATTTATATTTTAAAAAATTGAACAATCGTCGCATGATCTAACCATTGTTTTGAGCTTCAATATTAGACATGTTTACAATTATCCTAAAAGGTTCCTTCAGCTCAGCAGATGCATTGTCGTGGTACTGCTGCCAGCCACTCCACAACTTTTTGTAATCCCTTTGTTTCATGTATTCGATCCGCTCAGTGCTTGAGTATGGAGTCCCGTCAATCTCAACTTCATTTTCGAAGAATGTCCTCACTTTCCCCATTCCGCTTTCAAGTAAACTATTTAAAGTTTTTTTTATATATATTTAAATCAGTCAAACATTTTGAAGATCATCAGATTCTATTCAACTTATTTGTATCACAATAAGTTTATTATTATTATTATTATTTGAATAGAAGTCATTGTGAAATTTTAACGGAAATATAATTTACTCTCTACTACTTTCTTACTTGCTTTCTTCATCAGACAAAGACTTATCAGATTTCGTCTTGTAATGGTCAAGAACTTTCAATAGGGTTTCATTATTACATTTTTCTATATCCTTTTTATAACAAAGGAAGAAATCGGCTTCGCTTTGGGATTTCATTACATAGTTTCCATAAGTTTCTTGTTTCTTATCGAGCTAAAAATTGAATGTATTTATGATATAATGAATAAATTATACGGTAAACATTCATCAATTTAAAGTCTACAAAAATAATTATAACTTTTGTATAAAATATTATAAAATATTATATATCGTAAAAGCTTGCCTGATCTATGTCTACGTCCGGGTAAATATAATCCTCAAATAATATATCGTAATATTCATATGTTACTTCAGCCATTTTTGCGTCGTTTTCCACGTCCCATTTAACTATGTTCTGACAAATGTCTGTTATTTCAATTTCTGAAATGAAGTATAAAAAAACTTTGGAATTTTTTTATTCTTGAAATAAACTAAAATATATTGAAGAAATTTGCAACTATACATTATATTACGTAAGGCATATCCGTTTAACTCTATTTATGACAGTTTTAAAATAATTTTTTTAAATTTTATTAGTCTTAGCAGATAATTTAACGGCTATTTACTCTATTAGATGCTCAAATAAAACCCTATTATAATTACTAATTTTTTCTGAAATATACGAAATAAAAAACTGAAAAAATATCTTGCGCTGTCATGAAACTTATAACGTAATTTATCAACTAGAGTGGTGAGAAAAAACGAATGGCTACATAAATTGACATTAACTATAGCGTGATGAGGTTACAATAAAATTATTTAATTAGTTTATTGAGAAAATTTTCGTTTTAAAATGAAGCCGCAGAAGTAATAATAACGAGAGTGGGTGAAAAACTCTAACCATAAATCTAACCCTAGCACTAACACTGAAAGTCAACTCAAATATACATAAATAACCTGCCAAATACAAACAACGATAAATTTATGTTTCAATAAAAAGTTAAAATATTTTTTACAACTCACTTGGTTGGCATTCACAATGCACCAAGAAGACAAGGAAGATAAGGAGTATGCTGCACATCTTGCTACGAAAGCTTCAAAGCCTCTTTGGGAATTTATAAACTTTTTCATGAATTAAAATCTTTACTATTCGATAAGAAGCAAACAACAGATTGAACAAATATCTTGAAAACTGTTGGCTGTGTGTTTAACGTTATAAAAGTTCGAAAATTTAATCGAGAAAAAAAACATTGAATTTTTTATTTTTAATACAAAAAAACTAACTTATGCTATTTTAAACTTTTTGGATCTCTTATATATTTTAAAATAATGGAAAACAAGAGTTGCCTGTTGGCTGTTTGTTCATCATGTCGAGCGGGTTGCCTTAGATAGTGATGTCGCTGGATCTTCAACTTGAAGGTCGCCAGTTCGAATGCCTGTTCAGCTGACCGTAAGCTATCATATACCTAGTGTATATGATGCGGTGTTTCACGACTTATGTCGTGTGAGTGGCCAGGAGATCTCTTTTTCCGCGGCACGACAAAATGACTCCAAACATCTTTGTTCACAGCCCACGATTTAAGATAAATGGTTTCAATCGTTGACTGCCCTGGGTTGATGTATGTCGAGATTAGTTGTCTGTATGAGGTTCTTGGTCTGCCAAGACGCTTTCCTGCTTTCATCTCAAATACCGGTGCACAGGCTCATCCAGGAGCATGCGAAGACAATGACCAGTAAATGCAAGTTGTCGTTTTCTGATCATTTCGCTGATGCACTCCTGTCTGACTCGTGCGTAGAGAAACTCGTTTATGATGTGGTCGCTAGACTGTTGCATTCCAAGCCTCGTCCGATAGCAAGTCCTTGCGAAGACGTCAAATTAATTCGATGGTGCTGCAGTGAGTATTCATGATTCGCAGCCGTAGAGCAAAATTGAGATGCAAGCGGCTTGAAAGATGCGAATCTTGAGATCTGTGTTCAGCTTGGGTGAGCAAAGAAACTTTTGTGGCTTCGTGAAGGATGCCCATGCAAGGCCGATTCGGATTCTAACATCGTGGTGTGTGGACTAGAGGTTGAGCCGGGTACCCGATTCGACTTGGTACTCGCGGGACTCCCGCTGGAACGGGAATGAAAATTAATTTCGCGATGGGAAAAGTTGGAAACCGGGAATAGGGTTTCGGGACGAGAACAGGAATCAACATTCAAATCGGGAACGGGAATCAACATTCAAATCGGGAACGGGAATCAACCTTTAAATCCGGAACGGGAAAAACAAGAATAAAAGTTATAGAGAATTGATTCTTTAACAATTATACTTCAGCAAAGTCCTAAGTATGGAAATCTCTATTTCATCGATACTCCGTACTTAAAATAAGTATTAAATGCAATAGAAATGTATAACCAAGCCACCATTGCATTGTCAATGTCAAAATCTGCATTATTACATATGAAGTTTTCATGGCGAGTCCAAATATTAGAGAGATTAGAACAAATGGGTTAGGATGAAAACTTGTCAGATGAAATTAAACTGGTCAATTATATTATTTTTATTTTATAAATTAAATACTTTAAATTTGAATTTTTAATTTCCAGTTGATTGTTCATTGATCATTTCGACAAAAGAAAAGATGCCCATAAAAATAAGAGCAAACAACAGATTGAACAAATATCTTGAAAAAAATAGTTGCCAGTTGTCTATTTGTTAAGGTTATACAAAATTTAAGTTCGATAACTTAATCGGTTAAATAAACATTTTATTTTGATTTTTTTATAAAAATTAAACTTTTGAAACTTTTTTTATCATTTAAAAAAATAGAAAACAAGAGTTGTTTTTGAATATATTTTTAGTATAAAAAAATATTATTATTCAACTTTAAAATATAATAAAACTTAAAAACGAAAAATAACTTTTCGACGAAATTTATACAAAAAATGAATGTAAAACCTAAAGACATCAAGAAGAAGAATAAAATAATAATAATTCAAATATTATTATCGCGAAACAATAAAAAGTAAGGGAGACCGGGGCATGATGACGAGCCGGGCAAGATGACTTAATGTCTTAGTTTCTAACTTACTGGCTCTCCTATTTGTCCTTCGTTAAATATAAGTATTGAAACGCTGAAATCGCCTTTTTGTTTTACTTGTGAAGCTTTGTTTACCGCTGTCACGTTATAACTGTACGCCTGTGTAAATAAGTTCTTCTGCAGAAATAGGTGGGGTATTTCGTTTCTTTTTCATATTTATCAGTAATTTATTTTAAATACTACCTAATAGAAGGAGGTTGCTCAAGATGGACCGGTTTCAAAGATGGAATGAGCTTATATACAGTTATGCGCTTTTAAAATAAACCATTTTTTTATTTCATATCTATGCATCCGTCTTATATAAGGGGGGGTCATAGGTAGGCAAAAAATTGGGAAGTTGTTACGTCCACTTGGAATATGATTCACTAGATTATTTCATAAATATTTATTATTGGAATTTGGTACTTTTGATGAAACCCCCCCCCCCCCCACACCCAAAAAACTAAATCAAAGATTTAGGCTTAAGCCTCAGCGTTTTCAAGTAAAAAGAAATCATTAGATAATTTAATTTACTCAAATTTTACGATGATAAGGTTACTCAATATTATAAATTATATAATATAATATTATAAATATTATAAAAAATTATTTGTGCCGCCCACGCTACACTGGGCTTCAGCAGTGGCATGAATAAAGTTTTGCAATTGGTTGAAAAGGATATAAGGATATATCAGGTTTTACAAAGTTTTAGGCTCGAAATAAAAGTTTATAAAAAAACTTCTAGTTTAGTTGGACATGCACTTGACATCAGTGTTATTTTCGTTTCATAAAATAACTATAGTTTATATTTCAGTTTCGTTTTGGAATTAAATATAGTTTTTATTTTCTTTTCAGTTTTGAAAATAATTCAAGTTTTTATTTTCATTTTAGTTTTGAAAATATATTAATTTACAACTTTTAACACTGTTTTTTATATTTAAAAAAATTAATTGATCATAAAATGAATCGGTAAAATAGAACTGTATATTAACAACAAATGAGTTTTAAAAATTAACAGTCAATTGAAATATTATAAGAATTGAGTACGTTAATTATGGAGTAATATCAAATTTGAAATATAATAACAAATTTACGATTAAAATAAGTGATAATTTTATTGACAAAGCGAAGCGGTAAGAAAATAACGTTTTATAAATGGCGCAACTTTCACAAAGCCCAAAGATAATGTTTATAACATAGACATATATTTTTTTTATAAATTGTACATTTCCATATTATGGTATACTTTGAAATTTATTTAATTTTCGTTTTGAAAATAATTATAGTTTTTATTTCAGTTTCGTTTTGGAAATAATGATAGTTTTCATTTTTGTTTTCGTTTTGAAAATAAATTCAGTTTTTTTTTCGTTTTCGCGGAACGATTATTCAGAATTTTCGTTTTCGTTTTCGTTACGAAAATAACACTGCTTGCCATGTGTCTTCAGCGCTCTCGAGCTCAGCCAAACCCTAGAACAGATTCAATGAGTTTCTTCTCTACCCTGAGCAAAGAAAGGTATCCAGTGGGCTGTTTTTTTCACAAAGACAACAAATTCGGGGTTTTTCCAAAGCAAAACAGTTTTTATTCACCACTTCAGTGATCTCATTGAGTTCTCAAGCCAGAGCCCACAGATAAACAATCGCCTAGCCTGTTTAGTAAGAAAAGTTATAGAACCTCCCTATTTCAAGTTGTTCTGATTGTGTTTTTTTGCAATAAAAAAAAGCCTAGAGGAAAAAAAGTTGAATTTGCAAAAGAAACCTGAAAGGTAAATTTAATTTAGTTAGGTAAATTTGATTAAATGGCAATTCACATTAAAATACAAACTGGTGTAATTCTTTAGATAACTATACAAGTTTAACAATAAATACAACGTTTAAATGACATTTTTTATTAAATATAATATAATTTCGTCTGAGGTAACTAAGCATTCCATCTTTTGCTCAAGATTGACTTTCTAGTGTTCATGTTTTACGTAAAAAAAACTTTATATATTTTTTTTTATTCCTATGTTTGAGTTTACATAACTAGACAAGTTATCATTATAATGGCTGAATAAATTAAAATGAAAATGATTTCTTATGCAATTGAGCTATGAGGCTACGTTTAAAAGCATTCCGTCTTGTGCAACCTTCCCCTACTATAAATAATTCAGAGTTAATTGGTTTCATCTATGGCAATAAAAACGAACGTGTATAAACAGGTGGCAAGATAATTTTAGAATTTTAAGTTGTTTGCTTTCAGACTATTTTTGGCCGGTAAAAGTTTATTTAATCTAACTCCATCTTTTCAGTTCACATTCTTCGATAATTCCCGTCTTGAAATCTCATTCGATTTCAGTTTAGAACATTCAATACTTACTAAATTACAGGCCTACTAACCATTCAAATTTAAAAAAATATTTTTAATAAACTCGTTTTATGTGTCTTTTAAAGAAACTTTCACGGGGCATCTTTAATTGGCGAGTCTTTGGAGGGATATTCTTAGTCAACACCTTTAAATAATTAAGTTGAAATAATTCTCAAACTGAAAAATAAATAATTTAATTCATAATTTTTTCCAAATTTCTAAAACAAATTTGTTCTTAAATACTCGCAAGTCAGTAACCTAAAAATTTGAATAAATATAATAACTTAACTATCCATGCAACGCTAGATTTTCGGTTCAATGCTTACACAAATAATTTATAAGTATTCAGTTAACGTTCTTACCTAAATTTCTTAACTACTCGTTTTAACAGCACCTTAATTCAAATCGAATATATTTTGAATTTAAACAACTCTCAAGTGACTTTGATTAGTTTTTTGAGCGTTTTAGACGTGTACTCGAGGTTGAAGATCGCTTCATTCAACTTCTCAACGACCGCCTTAGCTGGAGGCACGGTGGTCACTCGTTGGGCGTAGGGATCGTAAGAGATCTCAAAGGGCCGGTCAATAGTGGCGGCGAAAGACCTTTAGTTGCGAATTATCTTCGTGATATGAAAAAATGATTCCAGAAATTAATGTTAAAACATATACTATTAATGTATGTATTAACAAATCCAAAATAAAATAATTACAAATCTTAGCAGACCTTAGTTTTTCTTTTGCTTCATCAAACGATTCCGTGTAGAAGTATGCGTGCTGGAAAGTGGTGATGAGGCATTCGGTAGCGCACACTTCTGTGAGATCCAGTTTCTTGAGAAGCGCCTGGTCTGACAGAGCGTGCTGTTGGAAAGGAAGATAAGAATGAATTGGTTTATTTTTATACAATGTGGTACAGTATGCCATGATTCTTCAAATGTCTACAATGAAGAAAAGTATGCTGGGATAAACTCACAATGAAAAATAAAGACGAGTAGTGTCGTAGGCATAAAAATCGTCAAAAAAATCTCATATTTTAAGCATTTTTTCACCGCAATCATCATTATAATCCCCAACATAATCATCATCATCAGCACCTTGAGTTCTCCGATGGACGAAAGAAGTCCAGCCCCATAAGCCTTCATCACGCCCTCCTGCTTGCACAAGCCAAACTCTATGGTGAAGAAGTAGCACTGGGGTGGAGAGGTGAACCAGTGAATGAATAATTGGAGAGATTTAAGTCGGATGAGCGACTAACATATTATAATTATATGATATAATAATATAGTATTAAAAATACATATTTTAATACTGATATTTTCGGACATTTTCAATTAAAAAAATGAATTTTATAATCAATTGTATTTTTGGATTTTGTTTTGAAAACAAGTTATTAATAGTATAAATAATTTTAAAAAGTATAATCATTAAAATTTAAAAAAATGTATGTTGTTATGAACGTTTTTAAAGTACAAATACTAAGAAAAAAAACTTATGTTCTTAATATTTCCCATTAAAAAGTTTTGGAACTACAAAAAATACTTTAAATTATTAAGCTTTTCAGAAAAAAAAATATTTTAAAAAGTCTAAAGATTTTACAGAAATTAAATCAAATAGGTTTATAAATCGCACAAGTCGCACCAAAACCTACAGTGGCGAGCTTTTGAACGTTTTCATCGGATGCTCCCAGAGAAGCCAAGCCGATCTCTTGCGAGAACTCGGCGAAGTTTGAGTCCAGAAAGAGAGGCATGTGACCGAGGAGTTCGTGGCAGCAGTCTCTGAGTGGGTTGTGGTGGTTTTTGTATCAAAAGTTAAAATCAATCGTAAATAATTTCGGAAGAACTGATAACGAGATTATCAATGTAGTAAAGCACCATTTTTATGTATTAACGCACATAAAAGTATTATGAAAAAACTATTTATTTATTGGAATAAATTAGTTAAAACAATTAAAAACATGTAAATGCAGACGGTTCAGGAGTGTAGAAAGGTGTGGAGTGGTGTCTGATGTATTGGGTGGAGTAGAAAACTCTGAAGGCCAAGCCAGCCAGAAAGTCTCTCGATGAAAGATATCCTGCCACAGGCCGCAATGTGAAACCCGTCTTTTCTAGATATATGTGAAGCATACTTGAATAGAAAAAACGGTGTTGCAACGAAAATATGTTTAAACAATTGAATAATCCATGAATAATTTATTTATTTGATTGCAAGAAAGGTAGAGAAACGTTTAAGGTAGCGAGAAACTTCGTCCAGTTGAGGAATCTTGTCTGGTCTGAGTTGTAGGCAGTTTTAAACAAGTTTGAGATGATTTTCTCGTAAGAAAACTAACGTTTTGAAAGTTATGAAATTAAAATAGAATTAATAAAATGACAAAATAATTCTGGTGCTTCAAGATGGATTAATATTTCATTTTTTAATCAAACTTTCATCGTCTATTTTTTGACTCACTCTTCTATCCCATCTAACTTTTTCCACTTTTCTTCACTCCACCCACTCTTTTTCACTCTATCCATCCATCCTTCTTAACTCCATCCACCCTTATACATCCCACCCACAAAACTTTTTCCAACCCACCCACAAAACTTTCTCTATCCTACCCACCCCCTTCCTCCACCCCAGCCACTCTTCACCCCTCCACCCAACCCACCCATATCCACAATGTTCTTGCAGCAATGGAAAGTTCTGGAGGTATTGGCTGCAAGCGTGTGTGGTGTGCAGCGCTGTTAACTTGGTGTAGATTGTTTTCCTGAAAAAAATATAACTTTTTGCGAATACATCTTTTATCACCAGTATTTCTAAACTAAACAAGCAAATCAAATTACCGAGAACATCAAAAATTTGTAAAAAAGAATTAAATAAGACATCAAAAAGTTGTAACAGCGTATAATACCAGGTCTGCTTCTCAAGCTCGTTGTACTCTACCGTAGGAATGGGCTGGCCACTGGGTGAATGAATTGTCATCATTTTTCTTCGTAATATAACAATTATTATTATTACTGTAATTATTATTTTAATCTTGAATTTGAAGAAAGAACGCTATAGAAATTTATTTGATTGATTGATTGAATGATTGAATGATTGATTGATTGATTGAATGATTGCTTAGTTGATTGATTGATTGATTGATTGATTGATTGTTTGATTGATTGATTGATTGATTGATTGATTGATTGATTGATTGATTGATTGATTGATTGATTGATTGATTGATTGATTGATTGATTGATTGATTGATTGATTGATTGATTGATTGATTGATTGATTGATTGATTGATTGATTGATTGATTGATTGATTGATTGATTGATTGATTGATTGATTGATTGATTGATTGATTGATTGATTGATTGATTGATTGATTGATTGATTGATTGATTGATTGATTGATTGATTGATTGATTGATTGATTGATTGATTGATTGATTGATTGATTGCTTGATTGATTGATTGATTGCTTGTATGATTGATTGATTGATTGATTGATTGATTGATTGATTGATTGCTTGTATGATTGATTGATTGATTGATTGATTGATTGATTGATTGATTGATTGATTGATTGATTGATTGCTTGATTGATTGATTGATTGATTGATTGATTGATTGATTGATTGATTGATTGATTGATTGATTGATTGATTGATTGATTGATTGATTGATTGATTGATTGATTGATTGATTGATTGATTGATTGATTGATTGATTGATTGATTAATTGATTGATTGATTGATTGATTGATTGATTGATTGATTGATTGATTGATTGATTGATTGATTGATTGATTGATTGATTGATTGATTGATTGATTGATTGATCATGTTTAAATGACCTTTTTTGAAGCAAAAAACTCACTGCTTGTGGTTGAAAGCCACTTCAGCAAACATGAGTCTCCGTTTGTGGTACTCTTTGTCCTTAAAACCCTGTGGTGGTGGTGTTAGTAGTGGTGCTGATAGTGATGGTAGTGGTGCTGCTAGTGGCGGTAGGGGTGGTGAAGGTGATAGAAGTGGTAGTGATGATGATGGTGATAGTGGTGGTGGTGAAGAGGTAGTAGTGGTAGATATGATGGTAGTGGTGGAGATGGTAGTGGTGGTGATGGTGGTGTGTTAATGGTGGGAGTGATGGTGGTGGTGATGATGATGGTGGTGGCGGTAGTGGTGTCGGAGGCGGTGGTTGTGGTCGTGTTAGTGGTAGTGGTGGTAGTAATATTGGTAGTGATAGGGGGGAGGGGGTGGTAATAGTGGCGGTGGTAGTGGTAGCGATAGACCGTTTGAGATATTTCTTTGTGAATCGTAATAACTCAAAAACTTACACGTTTTTCTTTTTCTAAAACATTTCTAAACACACTTCAATCTTTCCCCGAAATCCCTTTTTGTTTCAAACCCTTTTCCATCAACACTATCCCACTTTATATCTAGCCAGAACCCTTTTTCAAATCTCATTTCACCCACCGGATGATCGGCGTCCAGTTCTGCTCCGTACATAAGAACCTTGTTGGATGACTCGTCGAGCTCCTGGATGCACCTGGGAAACCATGGGTCCCCCTCTGAGGTGTCTGTGCAAAAAGATTAATAGAATGAGATGGAATAGAGAAGGGGGGGGGGGGGTGGAAAGAAGAATGAGGTGGTGTTTTGAATGTTTAGTTTGTTGTTGAAATTATCTTTGAATTAGATGGTAGTTTAGCCCGAATACTGTTTCATTGATCTTCTATAAAAATTCATAATAACCCAAAACCAATAAGCCGGCTGTATTTAGAACTACAACCCCGCCCTATCATCTCATCTCTCCCATCCACATCTGGTGTCGCCTAGATTGAGTGATCGAGACTTGATGAACTTTTCGTTTGGTCGAGAAATCACCTTCACTCTGTCCGCACTGCCCAGCAGTTTGCGCATGTCATCCGTCACCTTAGAAAGGGGTTTGAGGCTTTGAAGTGATGTTATTTTCAAAACAGTTGTATGTTTTTCTTTGATAAAACGCATGGTTTGAGATTTCAAAATGATGCTATTTTGAAACACGAAAGTTATTTCACCTTCGTGAAACTGTCCAAGACTGACTTTACTTCCACCTCCACCAACACGTCCATCAGCCCCTCCCCCTTCTCGCTAGTCGTACTATCTGTGAGTGAGGGAGAGAGTTTGAAAGCATTCTGGTTGGACTAGATTTTAATCTCTTTTGTTACTTATTGGTTTGTTTTGCATTATATTTCTTTACATTTCATCAAGCTGCATTGTATTTTTGTGTATTCAATTAATTTTCACTATACTGAATTCAATTGAATTTCGCTATTATATAGCACTCCTTTGAGACACATTGCCATTGGTCACATTAAGTTGCAATGAAATTTGCATGCATTCTAAAACTCTGGCATCTCACCAGCCATCCTGGAACGTCTCGATTCCACGTGATTCACCTTCATCTCGTGTTTCTGAAGTGAAGGGCAATATTGGTGCTTTGAATTGAATTCCTCTTTCTATTCTCAAATTATTTCTATTCTATGGCAACGAAAAGTGTTTGAACGCATGGTTATCGAGGAAAGTATCACGGGAAAACATATTGATTGTAGAAGAAGGGTGTAACACGAAGAAGTTTTAGGCGCTTAATTATAATTGTAATAAATATTGTGCATTTATCAATTTCACTTCGAAGATGCTGAGGATAGGTCCGATGTCACTGACGAGCTCCTTGGTCGTGAGAAGGAAAGAGGCTTTCTTGGAGGCCTGAGGGTGGTAGGCAATGAAAAGACTGCAATGACCTATGCGGCTTAATGCTAGTTATTTTAGAGTTTATCCTTATTCTTTTTTTGCACTTTAATTTTTTTTCTTCGATTTGTAACCTTTGTAGACGTCATCTCCGCGTGAATTGCATGCACAAGCTATGTGGGTGAGATGGATCGGTGCGGTTCAAGTAACTGAAGCCTTTATAGCGAATTGAACACACGCACACAACCATTCAACCACCCACCCACCCACACACACATACACACCCAAACAAACTAAAATCATTATTTAAAAGCTTTATGCATCCAGTGCTTGCATTTGTAAATTTCATGTCTGATGGTAGAACTCGAAAAAGAAATAATTTAAAAAAAGTTTTTTTATTTTACTATAGCCACATAACTCCAGTTACAACAACAAAACCAACCATAAAAGCAAAAAATAACACCAAAAGCAACAAAAAAATGTGATAATTCAAGGTTTCAAAGTGTTGTCATCCTTGAAAGAATAAAGATGAAACGTTATTAAAACATTATAACTACCACCACTACTACTACTACTACTATTACCACTATCACTAAGACTACCACCACCACCACTACTGCTACTAACACCACCACCACCACCACCTATGGCTTCTGGGTTCTATAAATAGAAGATGCAATCGTTCTTGTGATTGGAGGGCTTATCTTCTCAAGCAATCAGCGCCCGGGGATTAATGGATTGGGGCTACCATTACTTTTTCTTTTACTTTCAACTTTGGGTAAACAATGTTTACTAAACATGTTTGAATGATTTAAAAAAACTGTATTCGAGGATAGAGTTTTATTTTTATATATTTTAAATGCGATAAGTTTTATTTGAATAAAATAAATTGTTAATTAATTTAAATATATAAAAAAATAATGAGTTTAAAATATTGTATCTTTTATACAGATCCAAATAAATCATTGTAATGCAATTTTCAAATGAAAAACTTAAAAAATGCCTTTTATCTAAATCTAAACTCTTCCAATCGGTAACTTATTCTCTTTTCCACCGCCTGCATTCGGGTTAAAACTTTTAATTTCCTTTTCAACGTCATAACCAGGGTGTTGTTGCAAGAAGAGCAATCGATTGACCACTGCGACTCCCTTACTGATATACAAACGGCCCTCTCCCAGATCGGCACAGTCGCTCCAGTGGATCTTGTTCTTGACAAAAGGACCGAGGTAGTAGAGGTGGGGAGGGTCGGAAAAGCTGTAGAGGCATTTCGTTCCGTGCATGACATCGTTTTTGAACTCGCCCTCAAAGATGTCTCCATTACTGAACTCATATCGTCCCCAACCATGTCTCATGTCCGCCACCCAGAAGCCATCGTACATCGACCCGTCGGAGTAGTTCATAATGCCTGTGCCTTCTCTCAGTTCCGCCTTCCAGTCGCCCAAGTATAAAGAGCCGTCACTGTATGAGTAGCTTCCTCTCCCTTCTCTCACTCCCTTCTTGTACCTCCCGACGTACACCTCTCCACTCGGAAACTGCATCATGCCGTGACCGTGCGGAATGAACTCGTTGTCTCTGCTGCCTTGGTAACAGAATTGGCCTGTGTGAAACGGTGTGAAAAAAGTTGGTTGGTTGGTGAGTGTGTTTTTGTTTGTAGTTTTCAAAGAATAGCTTGCTTAAACTGTTCAAAAACATTATTTTAAGTCGTTATATTTTTTGTGATATATTCTCTTTGTTTAACACATCTATTTTTACACAACTCAAACAAAACTTTAAAAATGAAAAACTTAAAAAATAAAATAAACCTAACCATCTGCGGCGACGGATTCGAAACTGGTGCGAGACTTTGGCTCGTTTGCATACTTGTTTGCCCTGCTCACCTCCCCCTCCACCGTGTACTTGCTGTTTGTGAAGAAGGCTGACTCCTGATAAAGTGGAGAAAACAATTAATTTATGAAGCTTTTTAAATGCTATAGGCCCTATACTAAGTATAGGGTTATATAAAATTTGTATAAAAAAGAATGAAATCTTAAAACATGAAAAAAATATATATTTAACAATTTTAATAAATTAGTTTAAAATTTTGTAAGAAACGAACGGTAGTTGCGAACTTGACAGTGCCTAGTTCAAGGTCGAGAGTGAGGTTGTAGTCTTTGAAGGTGGAGAAGGATTTGTCTGGGTTCTTTTCTGCGTTTGTCGCCTTGTTGCTTCTGATCGCTTTGGGAGACGCGCTCATTTTACCTTGGATTTTAATTTTGTTTTTGTTAACTTATATTTATATTTATAAACAAAACAATGACCATAGTGAGTTTTATTTGTTATCTTTGCTTTGAAATGTTTTTAAGTTTTTAACTTTTTTTAGTTTGAAGCTTCAACTATTAAGTTTTGAGAGTTTAAGAGACTGGACAAAGGGTGTTGAGTGTTTTATTCGACGCAAACCGACTTTTGGAGAAATTAAACATGCCATAAGCTGTTTGACTACTCATATTTAGATTAAAAATCATCCTTTAAATGCTTTAAAATTGTAATAAAATATTAATAAACATTATTTTAAAAATATTTGTTATTTATGGTAAAACACAGCCTACCAAGGGAATTTATTAGCAATCTTCGATCCACACAGTGGGATAACTTATCTGGGTTTTAGAATGAATTCTTTTTAAAATATAAAGTTTGTTAGAGATATAATTTATGAAGAATATTATCGAAAATATATAAAAATACAATACAATAATGATGTTATTTAAGGTGGTTTAGTACCAGAAATATGGTTGAATGAGGTTGAAAGTGGTGATGTCAAAACATATAAAGCTAAATTAAAGACTAGATATGATAATGTATAAATATTGAATTAAAATAATAATTAATCAATAATAATTAATTAAAAAACATTAAAAAAACCAAATTGTTAAACGAAATATTGATAAAAGCAATGATGGGGTTGATGAAGAATCCGAAATAATAAGGGCTAAGAAGAAGATTGAGTATTTGTTTCAAACGATTGATTCAAAAAGAACACAAAACATATACAAGAATCAGTAAGCGACATAGAATGGTGACTGGGCGGTGGTCGGATAGGTGGCCATTAAAACTTTTCAAACTTTGAAAATTATCCTTGCATGGTTCGCTGTACAATTTTTGGTATAGGTGGTGGTTGGTTAAAATGGAGGGGTTTAATGGTGGGCTGGGTTAATGGTGGTGTGGTGGTTTAAGGGGAAATCCTTGGTGAACTAGTAGTGACATTGAGAACACGTAAAGTGACAGTGACACAGACAAGCCAACGCAGATGCCAAAATTCCTGATTACAGCATCTCGATAAAAACATTCACTAACACCAGCCTTAAGCAGCGATTAGAAAGGTAATGTAATTTTATTAAATTAACCTGATTAAATTTAACATTCAGTTTTACTGACCATCATTTGATGCTGAATCAAATTATCGTTTTTTCTAGCTTTTTATTGTTAAATTTGGCTTTTGGATTTTTCACGACAATTTAAAAAAGTATCAGACAAGACAACAAGGAATTAATCATGCAATCGCAAGCAAAGAACAGCTGACTTGCATTCTGTAATACTCTCTTTCATTACACATTAAAGCCGATTGTAAAAGGCGAATACAAAATCTTGGTGCGTCTAGCAAAACGGCTGAAGACTAAAAAGCGTCTAAAGTGGTTAAAGTGGTTAAAGTGGTTAAAGTGGTTAAAGTGGTTAAAGTGGTTAAAGTGGTTAAACCCTATGTCATTTATCTAGCGCATAACTTACACGCCGACAATAAAGTGACGAATGCTGACAATAACAACGAAATTTTTGCCGAGTTTAAAATATCGACTTCAGATTCAAATCGGGTACTAGTGTCGACATCTAGAGGAGGAGAAAATGAAAGGGAAGTGAGAGGTGACAGGTATAGACAGTGAATCGAAACGTTACATCCAAGTGGCTACCCGATTTATGAGACTAATGGGTGGTGGTGGTGGTGATGGTGATGGAAAGATAGTTATGATGGAAGTGATGATGATGATGTCGTTAGTTACAGTGATAGTGATGATGATGATGTCGTTAGTTACAGTGATATGGACGATGATGATGTTAGTTATGGTGTTAGGGATGATATTGATGTCGTTAGTTCTAGTGGAAGTGATGATGGTGATGATGTTAGTTATGGTGGGAGAGATATTAGTGACAATGATGATGATGATGTTGATGATGTTAGCTGTGGTGGTAATGAAGGTGGAAATGCCGGTGATGACAAGAGGGTTGATGGTGGTGATGGGAAGACTAGAGCATTAATTGAAGTAGATGATGCCTCCATTCATCAGTTCCGAAGAGGGGAGTTCTTGAGGAAATTGTGTGTTGTTGAAGTTGTTGCTGGTGTTGTTGTTGTTGTAGTTATTGTTGTAGCTATTGTTGTTGTTGGTGTTGAAGTTTGTGAAATTATTGTTGTTGCTCGGAAAGTGTGGAGAATCCTGGATGAGTTGGGGCTGGGAAGAATTGAGATGTTGTTGGGAGAAGAGTTGTTGTGGGTGGTTGTTTGGTCGTTGTTGAGCGTGTTTGGAACGGTGTTGTTGTTTGTTGATGTGTTGTTGCGAAGAGGTCGCTAGGTTACTCCTCATTTGCCTCTTCCGGTGAGACTTGGGGTAGGCCTTGTGAGGGATCGATCCGTAGTTGCTATCGGTGCTGTAGGGACTCGTGCAACGAGCTCTCTGCCGCTGCTTCGACGACTTTCGAACTTGAAATAAAAAACTTATTTGAATATTAAATCAAAATATGATGCTATTTAAAAAAATACAAAATGAGAAGTCAATTAAAGTTATTTAAATATTCTTTTCTAAACTTTTATTTGTAAAATCTCAAACTTTTTTCTCGGTTGGTGAGCGGATCAACAGAAGGATTAAAGCCGCTCATCTTGGCGGTTCTGGCGACAGCGTTTGCGAACTCGGCTTCAGGCAGACACTCGTTGTCGGTGCTGCTGACGCTGGAGGAAGTCTGAGTGCTGATCAGTCTGTCTCTCGCCTCGCCACCCCCTTCCCCGGCCCAGCCTCCCACTGAGCCTTCTGGTGGGTTGCGAGAAGAATAATATATATAATTTTAATAATATCTTGAAAATAAAATGGGAAGTAGAATTTTTTGTCTGAAAACTAACTATCACTTTTAAAAATTGAACAATTGTGATACTATCCTATAATAATAATAATAATTGTCATTTTTGTATAGCGCCCGGGCACGCAACTGAAGCGCTTTCACTGCGTCGTAATGCAATAAAGAAATAAAAATAATTATAATAGTAATGTTATGAAAAGGAGAGCAAAGAGTAGCATGGAGTAATTATTAAGAATGATAGGCTACGTTAAAGTAATGAGTTTTCAGTTTGGCTTTGAAAGTCGAAAATTGGTTGATGCTTCGAAGTGCAGGTGGAAGGGCATAATTACGATTTTAAAAAATCTATCAAGCATAAAAAACTTTTAAGTGAAAATACTCTTCACCAAATCAATACATTCCCAACAATTCACCTCGCAAGAGGTTCTCGACATCGCTAGGCGCAGGAGAGTACACCACTTGGGAGAGATTCGCTTCGGAGTCTGAATCAGCTTCAGGATTCTCAGAGGCAGGCGAGTCGGAGGAGACTGCATGCGCTTGAAGACTTGCTTGGGATCTGTGGCAGGTAGGTGCGGATGGATGGAACATTTTGAAGTCGAAGGTGATGGTTGAGAATTATGAAATTTTATTAATTTTGAAAATTACTTTATATAGAAAACTTTTTATTCTTTGATATTTTTTACATTTTTAATTATATATATTTTAACAAAATTTCGTTTTATTTGAATTTGTTCAAATTATAAGTATTTTATCTGAATTTGAATGATGAGTTCACTGACGGGAAGCTGTTGGGGTTGTTGTGTTTGATGTTGAGAGGGGATGTGGTGTGGGAGGCTCTACCAGTCGACACTGCATGCATGCGTAGTTTGTGTTGATGAGGGTCGTTGTTGATGTTGTTGTTGATGTTGTTGTTGTTATTTGTGGTGGTGAAACTGTGAATATTCGTTTTAAGTCGCAGTCGTTTGGAAGGAGAAGATGGCTGGTTGGTTGAGTAGTTGTAGTTGTCGTTCGTGAGCGTTTTAGTGAAATTGTTGCTGTAGTTGTTGGCATCATTGTTGTAGTTGTTGTTGTTGATGTTGTTGGCGGTGTTGAATTTGTTGTCGTCGATTGCTACTTGTGGTTGTTGCGACCAGGAAGAGGGTGAGTCGCAAGGGGGTGGGTGCTCCGGGGGTGGGGGCAAATAGAGCATCGGGTTTTGACTGAAGAGGTCTGTATACAAGTCAGTAAAACATAAAGTTAGTTTTTTAAAATAAAACTACATGAGTAGGTTTTAAAGAGTCTAGATGGCACTTTCATAGAAACAAAGGGTTCCAATCTGTACCTATGCTTTCATAGTGTTGGTTCTCGTCGTATCCTTTGTCTTCCAGCTCTGTAGAAGGATGTTGTGGGAAATGTTAACATTTATATATATTTTTTTGGAAATACATATAGAGAATACGATAACGATTATTATTTTTTATTTACGAAAAAACAATATAAACGAGAAAGCTAAAATTAATAACATGGGAAGAAGACAATAAAAACAAGAGCAGGTAGACAACCTGGATTGGCGTTGCTTTCCATGTTAGACTCACTGGTGGAGATGTTGTGCTTGATGCAGCTGTCGGTTGACTCAGACTTCGGCTGGATCATGTACTGCTGCTGCAGGATGCATGGGACGATGTCAGAGGAGGCGAAGGAGTCGACGACTTTGTTGAAGGATTGTGGAGACTGGAGATTGTTGTTGTTGTTGTTGTTGAGAATGTGGTTGTTGCTTGTGTTGTTGTTGGGGGTTGTGTTGTTATCTTTGAGTTTTGAAATGGTGGAGTAGTCGCTGCTTTTCAAGAAGCCGTTTAGTTTGTTGCTGTGAAGGTAGTAGAGTGAGATTATATGTAATGATGATGACTACTTTAATTATATTTTATTCCATTGTTATATGAGCTATTTATTGCCAATAATAGTTTTTTGTTTTTTAATTTAAATTATTTTTTCAAGCAAAAAATCTATTTTTAATTAAGGAAACTGCTTTTGTAATAGCCGAGGGCTGTTCTTACCTTGAATTATCGACAATATAGTTTCCAGCTGCGCCTGAATCAAGAAAAAGAAAGATTAATGATTTAAAAATAGATTAATGTAAATAAAAAAAAGAAATAGATGGAAAAACAGATGAGAAGGAAAATAGATGAAAGGGGAGATTTATCATGATAATACCTTCAATTACTTGGTATATATTCTAACAAATTTTCGCATAGTTCATTTTTTTCTTTTCTAACTCTTGTTTGAAGTTTTAAAATTGCCAAACAATTTTTCTCTTTTTAACTTTTCTTTCTTTCTTAGTAAATCGTTTTATTTTCATTGACGATTTATCAAAGAGCTCCCTTATGGGATATGAAAAAGCAGTTTTGGTGATTTTGAATTCTTAACTAATTCTTTTTCGGAATTAAAGCTATAAAATCAAACATTTTTGAATTGAGCCTTTTTTCAATCCTAAGGGTTTCTTTATTATTTAGCCGCTTCATTAACTAGCGGACGAAAAAAATCAACAACCAATTGGGACATTTGGTGGCCAAAAATGTTGTGCTTTAAAAAAATCATTCTTTCACTTTTACTATAATTCGTTCAATATAATAACAAACATTTAAAAACACAAAGTGTAGTAATTGTAAATAATTATATAAAAATGAAAAAAATTTGAAATTATTGAAATAACAACAAAATATTTTCGCAAACTGACCGTCGACGTTACTGGCCGACAAAGTGGGGTTGGCCGTCAGCCTTTTTACTATTTAATCGAAAAACTCAAATAATTCGAAGGTTTTAACATGACTGCTGTTTACCAAACTTCTTCATCATTCAAACTATAAAATTTGAATTTCTAAGCTTTATACAAATGTTTTCAATCCTCTACATCATCTTTACGTTTTCATCGCCTAGACTCTCCCTACACACACCCACCATTGATCTTCTTGCACTTCTTTTTCTTGCGGAAAAGCCACACGCTCAGCAGACAAAGCACCACCCACAGGGAGCCACCAACTCCCACGATGAGAGTGGCCACGAACCAGGGCTGGCTCTTGAGACCTTGCTTCATGCTTGCTTGCGGGCCTGTTTATGGCGTGGCGTGGTGGGGTGTGGTAGAGGAATGTGGCTAATGAAGTTTGTGTCATTAACACAAACTTAATTTGTGAATTATAAATTGGAGTAGAAGGGAGTTTATTTATTCTGATAAAGCACAGTAAATTGGTTTTTGAAAAATTATAGCGATGTGTTCTAGAACTAGGATAAAAACCATCATCAAAAATTTTATGTCCAATCGAAAAAAGACTGTTTGTTCATGGCAGATTGCAAGAAAGCATAAATCATTGGAGCTAATGGATTGCAGAAGCTTTGATGAGCAATAAATTCTGCTCGTTAATCATCCGAGTTCTGTCACGCCTACATCAATCATGTACTAATCACCTCTAAAAAAACAACTACCACTCTCCCATTCGTTCTGTCCAATCATTTTTATCGCCGTTGGTCATTTTGTCATTGATTGTTATATTATACCGATAAAGACTTGATATATACTTTCTCTTATAACTCACAACAACCAAATGAACAATATTCTTTCCTTCAATCTCACTCTCATTAATCCTATTCTCAACATCCCACCACCATTCATCTGACATTCACCAACTATTCTTCTCCCATTCACCCACCATTCACCGATTAATCACATCCCATCCACCCAACAACAATCCCCCACCAGCACTCACCAACAATGATAGGCAAACTCCTCACACCCTCTCCCACATTATTGAAGGCGAGCATCTGTATTTTGTACGCCATGTCCTGCACCATATTTTGAATGTAGAGGGCCTCTAGAGATGAATTGATCTGGATCTCCCTGTCGAAGCGAGACTCGTTTCCGTAAATGAAAATCTGTCGAGATTTGATTTTCGAATAATTTGACGTTTGAAAGTTTAAGTTATTATATTTTTATAGCAGTATTTGAGGGTTGAAAGTTAAAGTTATTATATTTTTATAGCTGTGTTTTTGAGTTTCGTTTATAATAATGACGCCGATAAATCCTCTTCTAGTGAGGCTATGCGGGTCGCTAACGAATTGTGAGAAAGGTTTCTGTATAAGCGATAATGTGAATTTAGAATAATACGGTTTTTCAAAAAATTGAAGCAAAAAGTTAATATTTTAAATCAAAATTCGCAATGTAGTTAAAAGATTGATAGAAAAAGTATTTATTTTGAAAACGAAATTCTCAAAGTTCTTAAAAAATGATTTAGAAATATATTCAAAGGCCGGAAAGGTCATTTGAACCTTGTATCCCCGTAAGAGGCCATTGTAGTGTTGCTTGGGGGGAGGTTCCCAAGAGATGTAGAGGGTGTTGTTGCCCACCATCCTTGCTTCGATGTTTTGAGGCGTGTCCGATGGAACTGGGAAGGAATATTTATACTTATAAGGTAATTCGATACAATGTTCTAGTCTAAGAATAGGATAGTTTGAAATATACAAAATATGAATGAAATAGATTTTTTTAATTTAATTTTTTTAAATTTAAAAAATATAATCTAAACTATATTTAAAATTATGTCAAAAGGCAGAAAGATAGGATAGTATTGCATACTTTGAAACGATTAAGTGAAGTATATTGTTGAAAAATAACATTTTAAAATTGGGTTTTAATTCATAGATGGTTGAATTTAAAATTTCTTTATACCCAGCAAATATAAAAACAGCATTAAAATTATTTGAAATTCTTCTGAGCCACGAAATCCATTGGTGTATAAAACAAATTTAACTCCAACACTCCGCCATTAATTTTCCCCACCTTCCGCCTATTAACCCAACACAAACTAACGCAAAAAACTCCCCCCTCCCACCCCCCTCCTCCCTAAAATCAAAACGCACCATCCTCCAAGGTTCGGAACTTCACGGGGTTACTCTCCCTGCCTACAACGCTCTGAAAGTAGGGCTGGATGTTCACTTCGTACCAGACGTTCTTCAGCAGGCCGTGCAGCGTGTACATGTTGACGTTGTTCCTGGAAATCGTTTCGATCGTGAAGTTCTCCTCGATGGCGTCTTTGTCTGTGTGGGTTTGAATGTGTGATGATGATGAGTATGATGGTGGTGATGATGGTGGTGGTGATGACGATGATTGTGGTGATGATCGTGGTGGTGGTAGTGATGATGATGATGATAATGATGATGGTGGTGATGATGATGATAATATGGATGATGGCGATGGTGGTGATGGTGATGATGATGGTGGTGCTGATGATGATGATATTTATTTAATATAGCGCAAGTTCAAGTATTTTATTGAAGGTTAACAATTGAATTATGAATAAGAATGGTTAAGGAAAGAGTTTGAACTTGTAGTGTTTTAGCCAACGTATTTTCCTAATCTCTGTAAGTTTGACCTAAATTTATAACTTTCTTCTATTTAATGGTTCATTAATAACTCAATAATGTTCTTAAAAAAACTATTCTTTCAAGTTTTTACTTTTATGATAAAACGTTCCGTTCAAAAGTAATTTTGAAAACGACCGAAAATTAATTTCCGGAGCCCGGTCGATATTTCTTATTTATCTTCGGAAAACATTTTTTCTTGCATCCTTCAATGCTTTTTTCTGCTTCTGCACACCAGCGTAAATCAGTCTTCCATTAGGGCGCATTGTAATCGTGCATAAAGGCGAATTAGTTTATGCCAATATGATTTCTCCCGCTCTGAAGAACGTACACAACGTGAAGGAACGTATCAAGCAGCCAGCAAACCTTCAAGATTTCTTATCTATCGATTCATCAGCAAATTGATTCATTTCGCTGTCCCCCTTGCCTTCTCGCCAACTTAATCATTATTTCCTATTTTTATTTTCAAATTCCTAGAAAGTGTAATGTTTTTTTATCTACGCACAAAAATGCACACACACACACACATACAAGCACACACACACACACGCACACACACACACACACACACACACACACACACACACACACACACACACACACACACACACACACACACACACACACACACACACACACACACACACACACACACACACACACACACACACACACACACACACACACACACACACACACACACACACACACACACACACACACACACACACCTATTATTCCTAGCACCGCCTATGCAATCTTTCCATCACGTGGAACACCCCACCCACCAATATTTTCGATCAAATAAGCCTTTCAATAAATTTAATAGCCTCTTCCCATTGCCTCCTTTCCCATATATTTGTACTGAAACTTCTGAAGAAACTTAACTCTCAAGTATGTGGCTTATATATGTTACAGTCAAAACGCGTAAACAGGCATTCGCGTAATGCCAAAAAAATCATTCAAATCGTGTAACTCATGTTCACGCAGATTGAATGAAAAGAGGTTAATAAAATGCCTAAAGATGAAAATATAATGTCAAGTTATTTTAAAATTTGTCTGAAATGAATATATTCAATATTTAGCCATTTATTAAACTTTTTTCATTCAATACGCGTGAATTATAAGTTACACGGTTTGACTGATTTGTAGGAATTACGCGAAATGCCTAGTTACGCGTTTTGACTGTAACATATACAATGCAAATTGGGTAAAATGAAATGAAACAAATATTAGAAATCAATACAACAAAAATCAAATACCAGCAAACAATAAATAAATAAATCCAATACTAAAAAACACTTAAAAAATAATTGAAATACGGCTAGGTTTGCAGCAAAAGATAAAGTTAAGCGATATAAAATCATTGTTCGTACCGTTCTGGAATGAGATGGGTCGGTGGGTCTGATAAACATCCATTTCAGGCAGTGGCTTGTACCTGCAAAATAAATATGTAGTTTTTAAATCTTTAAACTAAAGTTTTAATTATTTTTGAGATTGCACATTCTTGATAATCTAAAATGTATATTTTTACGCAAAAATACTCCGATATCTTGAAACAAAAAGTCTATTTATTTACTCTAAGTAACAATTAGTTAAAAATTTCTAAAGGACACAAACTAAACCCAACCTGATGTGGAATCCTTCAATGTACTCTAGATGTTTCCTCACTTCCCAAGAGAGCTTCACCGCAGTCGAAGCCATCACCTCAGGAGGAAAAAGATTGACTGTCTTGCTGGATAGTTTATCTTCTACCAAACTCAATTCGTGGGGCGTCAGTTGAGGCCTGGCTGGACTGTTGCTCGTGCCTGCGTGTTGTTGCATGTGGTTTTTTTATTTTGGAAGTTTAAAAAATTCAATATATTATGTAACTGACTGTCTTTTTTTGGAATTTCATGTTAACATTTAATTTCATTGAATAAATATATACAAAGTTTTTGAGTAGCTATCATCACCACCTTTAGTTCTGACGGGTCCAGCAACTTGGCTGGGCAACGAGAGACCGTAAGAGTTTTGCGCTCTGACCAGGAAACGATACGAAGTGTCGGGCTTCAATCCCCGCACCACATAGGCCTGTTCCCTCACTGTGTCCGATGAAATCACCCAGCCCTTCAGTGGTTGGGGAAGGAGAAGGTAGCAATATTAAAGTCATTCGTGGTTGGATAGTTGAGGTTTTATAGAGAAATATAATGTTTAAACTCAATGCATTAGCTTCTCCCACCTCTCCAGTCTCATGACTGAAGTACTCCACGGTGTAGGCGAAGACTTTGGAAGAGCCGGAGTTGGTGTTGGACCTCCAGGCGAGGTGGACACTGGTCTCAGTGACGTCAGAGATGATGGGCTTGTTGGGGGGGCCTGGGAAGTTTGAGGGCTCGGGGGTGCGGTGGAAGATGATGGAAGGATTTGTGTGCTCTTCCACCTGGTGGGATGGTTTAGTATTTAACTTTCAATGTTTTCAATGAAACTCTTTTACATATTTGTTATTGAACTAATTTGACTGCACAGCTTTTATATTCAAAATTTCGCGAGGCACTTTCCAAAGCACCTGGATGTAGCAGGTTCTTGATGTTTCGCCCGTTTCACTGATCGCCTTGCAAGTGTATACGCCACTGTCTGAGAGACGAAGCTCTGTTGAGGAGGTGGTTTGTTAAAGACAATGTAAGTCAAGGTTTTTGAAAAGTTATTTAAGAAATGAGGAGTTGATAAGCATTATTGAAGAGATGGTGTTGAAAGTTTCGATGGTTGGAGCTCAAGTGGGCTTTTTTAAAGAAGTGTTAAAAAAATAATTTTTTGGAGAGGGTGAATATAACTTAAAAAAAATATTTTTAGAAGTTTTTGTTGCACAAAAAAAACTTTTCAATTATTAAAAAATATATAAAGTTTAGTTAAAAACACAATTTAGTTTTGCCTAACATGCAAGAAATAATTGTGTGCAATTAAATTCGACATAGCAAAGTTTGATGAACTTTTATATAAGAACAGTAAACATAAAAAAAGTTTTTCAGTATTTTTGAAAAAGCTCACACATCAACACAATTTAAGTTTGTTTTATAAATAATATGCATGTTATGCAAAATACAATTTTTCTTTAGTACTTTTCAACATAACTGACGAATTTTCGTTATTTTTTTATTATTAAATAAAAGTTCATATAACTTTGCCATACCAATTTTAATGTATTAAATTTTTAAAATGACTTGTATATGTTTTACATTATATAAATTATGCCGATAAAAATATGTTTACGGCAGAACTTTTTCAAAATTTCTGATGATTTTTTTCTATATTCCTAATTTGCTAAAAACTTTTATAGAAACTTGGTATACCAATTATAATTATAAAGAATTTTTGTATCCATTCATCATTATGTGAATTTAAAATATTTATAAACCGTTGGTGCAACAAAATAGTAGAAAAAAGTATTTAAAAAATGAAAAAGGAGAGATACGTCACCGTCAATCTTGAGGGTTCCCCCGAGGAATGTAAATCTGGAGTCTTTGAGGTTGATCGCCTTGTTGTTCTTGTACCATCTGAGAGGTGGTGCATGTTGGTGATGAGTGAAGGGTGTTGTTAAGAGTCCTGAGTTTTAAAAGTTTACAGAGAAATCTTTTTTGAAGCATTTATTCCAACAAGAAGTTCTTATGAGAAGGCCTTATAAGCTGAATATATGATCGCGGAGTTTAGGTTATTTACGCCATCAATATCCTTGAAAGAAACAAGGGAAAATTTATAACTTCATTTAAATTCATAAGTGTTTTTTGAATTAAATTATATTAGCGTAAAACCCCCTACATCTTCTTATAAAACTTTACGAATGCATTAACTTATAAGTTATAATTTATAAGTTTTATAAGTTATAATTTATAAGTTTTATAAGTTATAATTTATAAGTTTTATAAGTTATAATTTATAAGTTTTATAAGTTATAATTTATAAGTTTTATAAGTTATAATTTACTACTTTTTGACTCAGCCCCTAAAGCTACCTCGAGTCACTTCGCCACCACATACCTGATGGTTGGGACTGGATCACCGGAAGCTGAACACTCTAGTAGAGCTGCAGTGTATGCTGCAATCGTCTGGTTCTGGGGAGGATGGTTGATGATCGGGGGAGGTCGGAAGTCGTAGTCTGAAAGAAGAATGGATGGTTTTTTAAAATTAAACTTTTCATTATTTTGAATTCATTGATCTCTAATTTAACTTTATTTTAATCGAATACATTAGTTTACGTCTTCAACAATATTAAAACTTGCAGATAAATGCAATCTGTTCTCTCATAAGATCGATAAATAAATAATAATTAATAATGTTTAAAATAAACTAACGAAACAAAAACAAAATAAAAGTAGCATTAAGGCAATACCCTCGGAATAACCTGGAAAAACAAATCACCAGAAATATTAGCAGATCTCTAAAAAAATAACAGCAAATCTCTAAAAATATCAGAAAATCTCTAAGGATAACAGCAAATCTCTAAAAATATCAGAAAATCTCTAAGGATAACAGCAAATCTCCAAAAATAACGGCAACAATAAGAACCTTTAACTTCGAGTCTGGCCTTGGCGTAGGCACTGCCAGCGATCGAGAGGCCCTTGCAAATGTAGTTTCCAGCGTCGGACTTTTGAACATTCTTGATGATCAGCGTGCCATCGTCGTTCACCGACATTCTGCCGTTCTCGTAGTCTGTCTTCGGAAACATGAGCGTCTGCGTGGACGGCATTCTTTTACATAATACGAATTATATTGCTTATTCTTTTATATGTTTGATAATGAATTTTTATATTACTTGAGCGAACTAATCAGTTAAAAACACATAAACATTTCAATTCAAAATCACACTAAATCAGCAACCACACCAATCACCAACCTGGCTGGACTCTTTATTCCAAAAGACTCCTGGAGTGGGGTTGCCTGTGACTGAACACCGGAAGGTCACCCTTCTTCCCACTCCCACTGTCTTGTCCCGTGGTGTCATCACGAATGTGGGAGGGGCTGTGAGAAAGATTTACTTTTTATTTTTGGTTCTATTGTTGTATTTCAATTTTTTTTAACTAATCGCTTTGTTTCTCTTGAAATTTGAAATAATTTATTGCATGTTAGAGGGAGGACGCTTTGTGGAATTTAGAAAAGGCAGATGGGTTTTGCGAGTCATGTGAGTTAACTGCTAATTACCATTTGTGGGAAAGTATAGAGGAAATGATTTTATGCCATTAAAAAATTATGAAGATAATTACAACTACGCAAAAAAAGCTTTGAATAATAATATCAAAGGTGGTTTTTTAATTGTGGTATAATTATAAACCCGAGAAATCTTTGGAATATCTGATCCTTATATTTTCATGTGACTCATTTATAATAGAATCTTCTCATCAACCAAGCACACATCTCGTGTGTGTTTGTGTGTGTGTTGTGTGTGTGTGTGTGTGTGTGTGTGTGTGTGTATGTATGTGTGTGTGTGTGTGTGTGTGTGTGTGTGTGTGTGTGTGTGTGTGTGTGTGTGTGTGTGTGTGTGTGTGTGTGTGTGTGTGTGTGTGTGTGTGTGTGTGTGTGTGTGTGTGTGTGTGTGTGTGTGTGTGTGTGTGTGTGTGTGTGTGTGTGTGTGTGTGTGTGTGTGTGTGTGTGTGTGTGTGTGTGTGTGTGTGTGTGTGTGTGTGTGGGCTAATCTGTCATAGTATTTATGTTTCTACTTGTGTTACTAATAGAGACCAAATGTAGGAAGGATGTTCAGAATTATCAGATTGGTTAATTAAGAAACTGGTTGCTGTGATTACAACCATCATGTAGCACGATCGTGGGTGACTTACAGTTTTGTACTTGTAACAAAGTGCAAAGATTTATCCGCAAAAGCTTCTATGTAATTAACTAGGGGGTCTAAAGCCTTGTTTGCTCTACACCACTTCGAATTAATTGTAACTTTACGCGATTTGAAAAAGTTCAAAACATTATATTAAGAAGCATATTCATTCATTCTCTTCCTCCGGCCGTTCATTTGCAGTCTATCAAGATATTTTCGCTGAGGCTACACCAGTGGCTATATTTTCAAATGTAGGTCAGCGAGGTGAATGAAGAGCTAGATAAATAAACTTTTATTTTCTAGGTCAGTGAATAAATCAAAGATTTAAAACAAAACTCAGACGCAAGGTTTTTCAATATTTTTAAATCTGAGAAATGTAGAAGAATTTGTTAGAGAGAAAACAATTGGCATACTTATAATAGAAGCGGCCTGTAATGAAGAATGATTTGCAACTGCTTGACCTTTCATAATAATTAATTAAAAGAATTGTTCTAAAGTTGATGACTTAGAGGTGAACGGAGGAAGAGGGAAAAATAAAATTTTAAATAAAGTTTACGCATAATTTAATGCGCTTTATTTCATTTATTGAAATATTATGTTTAGAAAACCAATACTAGAGTCTTATAAGTGACTTCTGTTTTTCTTAGTACCATATTTTTGAAAATAAAGAGTACTTACATGATCGTAGAAATCATGTACATTGGAAAAGATAACATATTCTTGATTTTCAATGCTCTTAAATGAAGATTTTGAAGATAAAAATTTTTTTAAAAAGATATAAAGATAATAAGAAGAATGTTGGATAGAAGGTAGGGATGAAGATGGATGAGTGAGAAGGGGTCCACTTTCTCATCATGCTTCCTTAGGGGCCTTTCAGTTTATGTCTGTGTGTGTTTGTGTGTTTGTGTGTGTGTGTATGTTTGTGTGTGTGTGTGTGGGTAGGTGTGAGTATTTGAGTGTGTTTGTGTGTGTGTGTGTGTTTTTTTCACCTATTTTCTTGATAAAAGATGTACTCGGATAATGAAACCAACAATTGACGAGGTATAACATTTCTTCATTTTTGAGTGTAGAGTGAGTACAAATAGCATTTTAAACTTTCTCCATCAATACTTGCTCAGAAGCTAATTCGATTAAATTGCAATCTTGAAAGTCCTTGAGAAGTTGATAAAGATTGCAAACTTCACCTCAGACTTATCAGACACGTCGGACGAATTTTCCAAGTTTTTCTTATCTCGCCGGTAACTTATGGCACTTTAATCAAATCTAAATGATTTTGCCATCTTTGAAACTCTGGGTGTCGAAAAGATTCGTAAAAGCTTTAAAATGTGAATTTCTTCGTTGATGATAACACCCCAATTAGAGGCATACAAACTTTAATGGATAGATAAAAGTAAGTTTAAGAGGCGATAGATTACGAAAGGAAAGGTAAGTCATATAGCGTAACCCCCATAAACACTCCACGGAATGCACGCTCGAAAGAGGTTGTCTGGCATTGCGATTAGTGCAGGCAGGCTGTGAGAACTCCTCACATAAATTCTTCAGACGTTTTGAATAAATTTTTATAGCGATATGTCTGAAAAGATTTGTTTTTATTTATGACAAAATGTTTTTTTTAATGTTTTCCCCCAGTGTTGTCATGGGCAGAAATGGTCAGATTTATTTTTTGTATTCAAAAGTCTAATTATAATTGAAATAATAAAAGTTCACGTACAAATCCGTACCCTTATAAAAGCCAAATACAAACAAAATAACAATGAGAAATAACTTATGGCTTTGTTGTTATGAAACAATCAGCGGGGTAACACAGCAGCGGCAAACAATGCTTCCCTAACAAAAACAACCCTAAATCACATTTGACCTGCTCACACTAATACCTGCCTCTCGAGTCATGCATTGCAATGCGTTTCTCGGTAGATTATAAAAATGATATATTTTTACTACTATGAAACGCACATAAAAGCATCAAGACCGCACTAAAAATCACATTACATACAACTTGCCCCAAAAAAAGCACAAAAAATCACACAAAAACCCTCACATTTGACAGTCAGTTTAGCACCAGCCTCTTGGTAGCCCACGGAGTTCTCGGCTCGGCAAACATACACGCCCTCGTCTGAAACCTGAACCTTTTCTATCTTCAAACTCTTGTCTTCTTGGATGAAAGACCTGTAAGCGATGAGTGGTTGATGGAGTGGTTAGTGGAGTGTTTGGTTGAGTGGTTATTAAAGTGACTAGAGGATTAGATTGGAAGAGACTGAAGGGTCATTGTTAAAACTTGAGTTAAAATAACCTTTTTGGTTATTTGGATTTTGGCTTATGGAATAGAAAAAAATGTAATACATTTCAAAATGTTTATGAATCAGTTACTAGTGAAATGAGTCAAGATAGATACGATAGTGGAACAGGGAAACGAAGAAAGATGGATTATTTGGAATCATTTGAGACGAGATGGGCATGAAAGATTACAATGTCTGCTCAGCAATTAACGCTTTGCAAACATGAGATTAGATCGTACGATAGTGTGCTTGCCTTCGTCCACGTCATTAGGGGGTGAGTTTGTTGTATACAATGCTGTATATATATATATATTAAAGTGGTCTGGAATCAACTAGGGTTCATGCCACTTAAATAAATTAATTACTGCATTTTATTATAATTGAAAAATGTTTTTAAAGCAAGAGTGACTCATGAAAGAACGATGGAACAACAATTGCTCGACTCTTGAAACTTCAGCAAACAAAGACGATCCTTGAAGTCTGCAAGCATGGAGGAGTTATTTACACAAAAAATATGTTTCCGAACAAGAAAAAACACAATGCAATAAGTAAAATGATTAAAGTTGCGCCAGGTCGAAAGATGATGTTTAGAGGCAAAAATCACAAGTATTCAAGTTTTATGAGAGGCTTCATAGGTATTGAGTTGAGAGGCTTTGATCTGGCTGATGGATGGCTTGTGGTGCTTCTGTTTGCTAATGACTCAGCAGATTTCGCTGCAAATTCAGCCTCTAATTTTCTGCTTTCATGGTTAATAAAATAGGTTATGCCCTTCATAACGCTAGGAGATTGAAACTTCAAGCTTGTCATAATGAGCCATCTTCGTTTCAATGAAAATCGCAACTGTTGCCAGATTTAAACGGTAACTTTTTATACATCTAATGCAACATAATAAAATGAAACCCATTAAGGTACATTAAAGTGCAATGAAGTGAACTAAAAATGCTAGTTAAAATGTTATTGATAAAAAACTATAAATAAACATGTTCTACTTTGAAAGCCACAACATTACAAAGGAGTGGGTGATGATTGGAGTGACATGAAGCAGAGTGAAATTCAAGACCATAACTCAAAGTGCAAACTTTAAATATCTTATTACGTTTCGTGACTCGATTCAAACAAAGGCACTAGCGTCAAGCCAGATGGACACTCAAACATAAAAGTCTAAAATAAAATTTCTAAAGATTATCTTTATACGTCGCTCTGCGCAAAAAGAGATCTCCTGACCTCTTGTCAGCGCCCGCTCGATGATGGTGAGCTTTATGTGATGAGGATGTTGCAATTCGAGATAATAATCCGGAGTACGGAGCAGATTAGAACTGAGTGGAAATGACGTTTTTTGATAACTTTTTTGGGCCACTTTCAGATTGATGGGGCGTTCAGTGCTTGTTAAGAATGACAGTTCAGAACGCGCCATGGAGCAAACTCTTCGCACTTTGACAGAGGCTGAAACATCAAAGCATTCTGCATTTGATTCAATTTAGTCGTCAGTTAATTAAGTTAATAAAACCATCAAGTTAATAATAATATTTTTTTTTAATGCAATTTTTGAAATTCAAAATTTAATGCTTTGGCTGTTCTTTAAATATATTTTTTATGTTGAAACTTTAATCTTCTTGATTCAGTTTGATAAACGAAGTTAATAAGGCTCTTTGAACTACAGCTGACGATTCTCTTAATCAAAGTTTGCAGAAGTTTCATGTTTTAATTCAAACTTTAGATTGATGTATTCGAGAAGTACATTAAACATCAAAGCAAGCCGAATTTCAACGTCCCAGCCTAGCATGCCAAGGTTAAAATTCAAGCAAGCTTCGTGAAAGAACCACAAGAAACAAAGAAAATTAACCTCTCGAAAATATATTTTAAAAATAATATTTTCTTGTTTCTTTTTAAGGCGTAATAAATGGCTTCTCTCGAAAAGCTAAAGTCAGAACTCAACGTTGCGTTAAGCGCTCGTTTCATGAAAATAACAATGCGCTCGAGCTGAGTTTGTTGGTGCAGTTTGCAAACATGTTTTTAAGTTTACTAAACACTATCTTTGAACTATTTTTTTGTCGTATTATACCCCACCATCGTTTACATTTATCATAACATATTTTAAAAACCTCTCTGTTCATACATTTTCTAACACCTATCTTCCAGCAACTACTACTTTAGAAATCCATTTCAAAAAACAAAAACTACCTTTAATCCACCCCTTTATTTCCATCATTCCAACCTCCTTTCCACAATCCCCTGTCACCCTCCCATCCATCCATCCATCCATCCATCCATCCATCCATCCATCCATCCATCCATCCATCCATCCATCCATCCATCCATCCATCCATCCATCCATCCATCCATCCATCCATCCATCCATCCATCCATCCACCTCTTCTGGGGCATGTTCACATCAACCTTCTTCCAGATGATGGTCGGTTCAGGATCCCCAGTGGCTCTGCAGCGGAAGAGCGCGTCTGAGTTCTCGTGGAGGGAAAGCTCCTTTGGACCATCTATGATCCGAGGTTTTTCTGAGCGGATTTTATGTGATTATTTGAAAAGGAGAAGTGTGGAGTAGTTGATTGGTGAAGAAAATTCGGGTTTTTGGATTGGATGGATTAGTGGAGAGAAAATTCTGATTTTGGAATGCATGGATTATATTTCAGTGGTGATGGAGTGAGTGAATGGAGTGAGACTGAATGGTAGTGAAGACACTGCGTAAACATTCAAACAACTGAATAAACAAGAATTTATGAAATAAATAACATTAAACTAATTTATATCTTCAAAAACTCAAATTTTATCTCAAAATTCATCTTAAAATTCATCTTAAAATTCATCTTAAAATTTATCTTAAAATTCATCTTAAAATTCATCTTAAAATTCATCTCAAAATTCGTCTCAAAATTCATCTCAAAATTCATCTCTAGATTCATCTCAAAATTCATCTCAAAATTCATCTCAAAATTCATCTCAAAATTCATCTCAAAATTCATCTCAAAATTCATATCAAAATTCATATCAAAATTCATATCAAAATTCATCTCAAAATTCATCTCAAAATTCATCTCAAAATTCATCTCAAAATTCATCTCGAAATTCATCTCAAAATTCATCTCAAAATTCATCTTAAAATTCATCTTAAAATTCATTTCAAATTTCATCTCAAAATTCATTTCAAAATTCATCTCAAAATTCATCTCAAAATTCAGCTCAAGATTCATTCGAACCGTCTCAATCGATCTGAGTTCAAGCAGTGTTGCAGTATCGATCGCGGCATTGTTAAAGTTATCGATGGCCATTGTTCGTGTGCTGGAGTATTGAGTAAGGTACGAAATGGCAGTGTCACAGCTTTGTGCCGTTAATGGATTCGCTTATGCAAAACACCATTATACAGAATGGGAAGAAACTTGAAAGCCCCCTCCCCCCGGTGCTCACGCTACGCTACCTAGAATGCATTCGTTTCTAGTTTAGTTTCCTTTTTTATCCATATTTGTAAGATGCATTTTTTTCAATTGAATTGTTTCAAGTTGTATTGCATTCTATTTTACTGTTTTGAATTGTATAACATTCTATTGTATTGTTTTGAATTGTATAGCATTCTATTGTATTGTGCTTTGTTATATTAAATAATAAATTTTCTTTTATGTTTTGTTTTAACAAAGGTCTTGCAAGTATATAATGATTAAATAATTGAAACCAGTTTTATCATATTTTATCTAAATTGTGGAAAGAAGTGATTAGGAGCAATGGTATAGCAGTAGCACTGGATGCATTAAAAGACTGATAAGCCTCCACATATGGCGGTGATAAGAACCCGAGTGTGATTCTAGTAATAGGCTAATATGAAACATTTCGTAGCAGTAATGTTATCTTTATTATTGTTAATATACAGGGTTATTAACCTTATTCAGAAAACAAGGGGGGTATTTAGCGGTATGAAGGCTTGGAAAATAGATTAATTTTTCTTTTTATTCTTTCAATTGACTTTTAGATTTTTATTTTTCAGTAAAAAAAAGTGAAATGCCTATTGCCGATTAAACGGCATTAAAAATAAATCTTCAGCCTTTCAAAAAGGAATTAAACGCAATGGGGTGCCCTCACGACACAATAAAATGTTTAAAGCACTAAAGAAGGCACCAAGGATTGTTTTAAGATCGATTTGAGGCTAGCACTAATGTCTTTATTACCTTCTTAAACTCTGCAACATCATTTCAGAGTGGGAGATTGCAAATAAATCGGTTTCGTCTCGCTTTAAAAAAATTCTTATGATGTAGATAATTGCATTTATTAATAGAAACTATACAATATTTATTTTCAAAAATTTAACATATTTTATATATAGATTGTCTCACAAATGTATATAAGATGTTCAGACGTTGGTCTATTATTAATTGTTTACTCTTTCATGAAGTCTCAAACTCTTAGGCATTTCGATGTATATTTGGATCACCATTTGGGTAACATCGCTCCAAAAAACTTTTGTTTTATATCATTATTTATGTTTTATTTATTCTTTATTCCAACATTAGTCGATCGACTCGTGTCGTGTTTTACGGCACTTTCATTGCACTTTTATCAGAACGCTTGGAACGCTTTAGGCGGAATTCGGCAGCACAACGATTAAAAATGGGGCTGAAACTGGCGTGAGAGGTTTATGACGAGTGTGAAAAAACAAAAATTCAAGGTTTCTCGAGGTTATTTCGCTTTCATTTGGATCGATTAATGCTGTTTTAGGCGCGTGCTGATTTGAAAACCAGTGTTGATGATGACGTGGAGTGTTGGCAGTCGATTGCAAGACTCTTGCCTAAAGACACTTTAATGTTAGACGATTTTAAATATTTTTTTATAGCGCATTTGGCTCATCGAATTTTCGAGAAGAGATTATAAATAGAGTGAATGATGGATGAATATTCACAACACATGTCACTTCACATAACGTTAGGCTTCCTGATGCTTCATCATGCTACAAAGTTTCTATTTTTGAATTTTAAAATTTGATATTCCATACAGAAAAAGCTCTGAATAAGTTGTAATTCAAAGTTTTCAAAAACAACTTTTTGAATTTGTACTATGAAATTTGTGAATTTATTTCAGTTGTAACGGGAAACTAAAAAGAAATGGTACACCTTTCAAAATAAAAAACTAAACTTAAAAGGATACTAATAATTATAATACTAAAAATAACAATAACAACACATCCAGACTAAATACAACACAATATAATTCATTATAATGTGAGACAAGACAATACAAAGGGCAGAAAACAAAGTCTGAAGAGATATTTCATCGAATGCACTAAAGTTATGTTATTGTTTATAAATCGATACATCATTGAACATCACGCTCGCAACAACAAAGCCTTCTTCTTCGCAGTCAATCAGTGCTGACCCAGATGAAGTTGAAGTTGATTCATCAGAGCAACCAAACCACCCAACGGCAACAATCATTCACCTCCCAGCAACACTGCCACCATTTATCACCAGCACCATTTATCTCTCCCCATTAACATCATCGCAACCAAGCCCTTCTTCCTTTCAAAATCACAAACCAACTACCACCCACTACTCACCTCTGATCGTCAACTGAGCAGGCAAACTGGCTTTCTCGATGTTCAGCGTGTTGGCTACACACACATACACACCTCCATCATCCTTCCGCACGTCTTTAATTTTCAAATTTCCATTCGGCATCACCACCCATCTGTTATTGCTCTCCTGATTTAATGGAACCCCGTCTTTCTTCCACGTCACCACAGGCATTGGCTCGCCCCACGGAGGTTTGCATTTGAGGGTGGTTGTCATTCCCAAGCCCACATCTTGGTCTTCTGGATGGATCTCAAAGCTGGAGTCTAGTACTGCAATGGATTTGAAAAATAATTTTGAAATTGATATAGAATTGTAAATTAGAAAAAAAATATTTTTTCTAAAGTTTTTTTAGCATCGTTTAAGAACATTGAGCAGAATGCATAGACTGTTTATAGTCTTTAACAGTGCTACGGCATAAAACAGGCCGATGAGGCGTAAAGAGTTATGGAACAATAGAACGTGTAATGGCAATGCGTAAACATAATTATGCAATGAATCAAGGCAAACAAAGTCGCAGCCAAAATAACAAAGTTAATCAGTCTGGTGTGTAATTAAGACGATTAATAAAAGAGTTTACCTTCAACTACACCCGTCCATCAATGCACCCACAACTTTATCCGACCATAACGACATTTTAGGCCACCCACAACTCCATCCAACCACAACGACATTTTAAGCCACCCACAAACCCCATCTATCAGACCCTAAAAACACTTCAAAGCACCCACCCACCGGCATTCTCCAGGGTACTATTGGAGCTGATGGCACTCACTCCGGTGACTGGGTTGGTGGCGTTGCAGTAGTAAGTGCCAGCGTCCAGTCTTGAGTTCACCTTCATGAAGAAGAGTTGTCCGCTGGGCAGAATCATGCGGTGGGAGTTTGAATTTTCGTTCGAACTCACAAGTTGTTTGCCGTTGTGGTACCTGGCAAACAGGGTTGATTTTTTTTGATACTTTAATTTATGAAAAAGCGCTAAATTGCTTTACTTAATTGATTGAAGGGTGGGGAGCTGCATTTAAAAGGAATGATAAGCGTTTACATGGCTAACCACCTCACACACGCAAACACACCATGTTATTTCTGGCTCGGGTTTTCCTGACGCCTTGCAGTTCAGAGCCACTGGTTTTCCATTAACGACGTACACGTGGGCTTCTGGATGTTCCACTATTTGAGGGTCATCTGCCAGTACTGAAGAAGGAGAAAAGGAGAGGGTGAGAGAGGTGGAAAAAGGAAGCTAAATGAAAATATATCAATCAAAATTATCGATTAATTAGATAGTTTAAATACTTTTTGAGCAGTCAACCATGGAATATTAAACTAAAGGCAAGTACATTTCGCAGCGCTGTAGTGAGGCATGATAGAGCAGGCTTGAAACAAATCCACCCATTTCGGATATAAGTTTACTTTTAGCCTTTGATGCCAAAGTTCAGTGGTGTATGGTTTCAGGCGCTTCTTCCTTGTGCTTATTTTTCTATTTTATTATTTAGAAAACATGGAAAACTTTATGAACAACTAGAAAAATTTTTATGGAACAGTGTACTCGAGTCTTGGTTTTTACATGGTTCAATTTTTTTTAAATATAACAAAAAACCCATAAAAAGTAAATCGTTTCAGAGGGAAATGAGGTATAAGACAAATGGCGCAGTCGTTATAGCATGCTCAACGCGTTTGATGAAGGAACAAGCTCTAGGCAAATTCAAAACAAAATATATTTTCCATTCTTTTACAATGTGCGCGAGCTGTCATCTTGACTGTCTGGAAGTAAGATGGTGCGATCTAAAGTTTCTAAAAATGCAAATGTCGTGTTGAGGAATACCCTCAATTTCATAAATACCAATAGAAAATGAATTTTAATATTGAAGTTTTCTTTTTCTTCTAAATATTTCAAAATCATTTCCAATCAAAGAGATGACAAGGAGAAAGGCGAAGAGAGCTTATGGTGAGTGTACAACGTACAACACTGCTACTGCCGCATGTTGTGTACGATAGTATACGTACACTAATGTGTACATCAACAAAATACACAAACACACTCGATCACACATACACACAAATATACACACACACACACATATATATATATATATACATACACAGCATATATCCAGGCATCTATTTGAGGGTATGTACTAGGACACACATCGTCACCAACCTGGGCAAACACACACATACACATGTGTAAACAAACGCATAGAAGAATATATTAGCGAATATAGATACGCTATGCAAATGATCAAACGAGCCGCATTAATCAACACTCCCACAAGCACAAACATCGACACATACATTCCATACAAACAGTTACACATGCATTCATTAAGGCATACTAAAACACACACACATACACACACACACAAAAACGAAAGCAATGACACTCAAAGACAAGCACACTCACACAGAGGTACAATGACTCATCTGACTCAACAAAGCCATGCCAAACATTCATTGTTATTAGATACACCTATGCGTGTTTGTGTGTGTTTTTATGTGTTTATCAAAGGCTTTAGGTGCAAGAGGTAACACATGCATAGCGACACATGTGGTGGTAATGAAGGGAGGCTTTTTGCAACATGAGCAATGGTATCATAGGTGGATAACCGTGGCCTATTACAAGATGGTGCATTTAAAAAAAATTATAATTGAATTTTTTTTAGACATTTAAAATACAAATTATAATTGAAAAAAACCGGCATATCTTGCTTATTTCACATGCCCTGGGCTTTCCAGAATGCAGTTACATGCAATCAGATACATGGAAGGGTTATTATGAAACAGCTACAAATTTGAAACTTTCCATTGATAAGTGATGCACCTCCAAAATAGAATTGAGAATATTTCATAATGAAATCGTATAGCAGTTTACCTGCGAAGGAAATGATGAACGTGATAATAACGACGTGGAGCAGAGGGGCTTGCCAGAAGCTGTCTTGGCATGGCATTGTCTAAGGGCTCCAGTTGTAGTCGTTTTGTGCCGGTATGTCGTATTCTATTGTAATTTTATGCATAAAATTCGCTGTTGAAATTTTCAACTTCAGTACTTAAGTGTTTTAGTCTAATTTATGAAGTTTTAACATTTTTAAAGATCTACTTTAGATGTAAAACCACAAAAAAAACGTTCAGACAAAACAAAACTAATAGCTCGTTTTAAACTCCTTTCCAGACAGCCTTTCAGTCTGAAAGTTTCAGAGCACTCAAGATAGCTCTAAAGCAAAAAAAAATTTAAAATTTGTCTCAAATCCTACACTACATCTAAAACCTTTGATTTCCAACTCAATTAATCCTTTAATCAGAGCTCTACAATGTATAGATTTATATTCAATTGCTTTAGAGATCATTTAATACTTACAATTTCACAACAATAAAAACTTCCAGCGTTTACTCTGGTATTTCCGAGGGCATCATTCCTTAATCTCTCGCATCATTATTACCCGCTCTAGTGCCTTGCGTAGTTTAAATACTTGAGGATTCATATGTTATATGCGTTATATGTATAATATACATATATATACACATTGTATATTTTTGTATGTCTATATCGTTATATGTGTTCTCATACAAACACACACAAAATTATGAAATAGAAAAACGAACACACACACAAGCGAAAGCATCTTTTTTGTATAAAATATCTGAGTTAACCTGTTTCGCCATAGAGTTTAATACAATTATCTCCCAGGTTCTCGCATAATCAGGCATCGAATTTAAACCCAAACGACATAACCCTCTTTTTGGCTGCATATCAGTCAGCCCACATCCCTCGTTTGACCGGAATGAGGTGTTTGTTGACACAGCAGACGTCGGCAAACAATTTTAATCTAACAACGTTCAGAAGACCAATATTCATCATGGAAAACAAAAGTCTACTTTCATATCCATGTTTTTTCAGGATTCTCAGCTCCAGCCTATTTTTTGTCGAAAGAATGTACAGTGTTCATTGTAAACCCGGATGAAGAAGTGTAGACTAGCGTGCAACATACTATAGTCCACATCGTATGCGTGCGTGTACGTCGACTAATCTTATCTTGAAAAGTTTGTACGCTAATGACGACGCGTTTAAAAAATAGGCAAGAGTGAAAAGGGAAAGAAACAGATTTTTAGGTTGGCAACGCTGAACAGTTTTCAGTCAATGGCAATTTGTTTAAAAAAGAGGTCATTGAGTCCAGAACACGCTTCAAGACAATGAAAGAATGACTTGTGAAGGAATTATTGCCAGCAGAATTTTTTTTCAAACGTTACTTAAGGCCATGAGCCTTTCAATTTGCAAGCTATTATGGCATTTACGAGATTTACTTCACAACAGAATCATAGTAAACAGGTGTAGCAAATATAGAAGTTTTCCATTGTTTAAAATACTTTTCAAAAATTAAAAAAACGCGAGAAAACTCTATAAATAAATCCTCCAGCTCCACTAACTACGTTGGAGAGAATCAAGTTTGCAAAAAAACTTCCATACTTCAACGACCAGTTGACGCCCGTCGGCCTTACTTTTTGATGTTGAAAAAATAATTATTATACAGTTTTTATTGAATAAGTTTAATTCACAAATAGGGTTAGGGTTAGCGTTAGGGTTATAAATATTAAATTTAACTTTTATTTGTTATAAACAAACACACAATTAAACAATTTTCTTTATCCTATTTTTTCAAAAACACCTTTGTTAAGCACGAGAAATAAAAAAAATCGTGTAAAATCTATTTATCGATGGGCCTCAGCCATTCAACACAAAATCCTTATTTATGTTTGTTTCTTTCATCTGAAAGTCTTTCAGCACACTGTCATCATCACCATCATCGAGTTCATCATCCTTCACACCAACAGCAGCACTCTGCTTTTCATCTCATCACTGCCCATGTCCTTCCCCTCTGTCATGTCCATAAGTGTGGTAACTCTCCTTTTGCTGTTCCTCTCAAAAAATCACGATTGTTTACGTAAAAAAACTTAACGAAGGTTTCTCGCCATAACTTTTAGTCTATGACAATAAAAGTCAAATGGTTTTATCGGATCGTGACAGAACAACGCCATTTAAGCTATGTACTAGTAGATGATGAAATCGTCTCGTTGGAGCCTTACTTTTTTGAATTAAAACATATGAGATGATCTGATGACGAATCAATGTGTTTTAAATTGGGTTCACGCCAACAATCCTGGTGTCTCAAACCATCATTTACATCTTCTTCCTAAAAATCCTTTATAAAACATATTTCCTTTTTCCAAATAATCGTTTTAAAAAAAATTAACTTATTGATGAACGATTTAAATTCTCGGAAAATATGAGATACAAAGAGTTTAAAAAATCAAACAAAGCATTCAAATATTTATTTCCTAAACATGATGCCAAAACACTTGATAAAACACAAAATCCTCGCTAGGAGCGCTGGATAAATGCCTCTCGACTTGTAATCTGGAGTAGTTGTTATGTGAAAAGCGAGAAACAACTAACTAACGAGTCAGATGACTAGAAACACGTTTAATGTGGCTTTGAGAAGTGGTTAGAGAAAAGCCCTAAAGTATAACCAGGAGAATGGTTTTTAGTACAAAATAAAAAGTCATTAAAATCTGCTTTAAAAATGGAACATTGGTTAATTCGGTGACTACGCTAGAAGCAACACAACGTCATGAAAGCTGAAAAGTTACTGGAGGTTATTTCTCAAAGCCACTATGAAACGACCAACGAAAAAGTGTGGAAGATATGTGGTCTTAACGTTTCTATAGCAAAAAGATTTTAAAAACAATGCAATGGTACAATGTAACAACAGATTTGATTTAATTGGCGTCAACGACTAGCTCACACTGATTTGAGAAGAATCCCAAAAATTAAATCAATTAGTTTAGTTCTGAGAGTGTTTTAAAAGCAGAGTAATAAGATCATTGATTAAGATGCTTTTAAGCTTGCCTTTAATAATTTTAACGTTATACGCGTTAGACTAGATAGTGGGCAGTCTGGAATATGAGGTAAGTAAAAAATCTAATATGAATTCTGCTTGTGAAATAGATGACGTACTCATCACTGATGCTATATCATATATTAATTATTTTTATAAAAAATTAAAATTACTTTGAGAAAAAGTAAAAAAAATTAAATTAATTATACAAAAATCATAATTCTCAAATTCTTCTAGATTTCCACATTGACAAAAAAACAATAACTTGGAGTTCAAGTTAATAATTAGCATCGAAAAAGACAATCAGACTCCCATAGAACAACAGAGATAATCGAATTTATATAAATGGACTGTAAACAACAAAAGTGAAACCTAGCTTTTAATATCGTACTTTGAGGCAGTAAAAAGTTTAAATATACGAATGGACCATCTTTAAAAAGTATGAGAATTGCGACATATACCACATCCCAAAGCGAACTCCTTGCCAGTTGGTGGATGAACAACGTTGAGGGGACACTGATCGCCCTCCAGCTGCCTCGCCCTGGACGCCACTGGACACTGGGGAAGGCTAGAGACCGGGATGGAGGTGATGCGTTGGAAGTCGTCATGACAGGCGTTGCAGAAGTGAGTGGTTCCGAAGCAGAAAAAGACGGCGACAGAACAGCAATAACGACATTTATACTCCAAAAAGTCTGTCCCGTGCTTCGGACAAATCTGAGCCATCGCGATGTCCGAGCAGCCGCCACAGACCAGCTCTGCAGCGTTGAAATTCTCGGCATTCTGGGGCACCACAAGGTCTTCACACCTGGCCTCACCTCCATAGTAGGCTTTGTCGCATTTTGAACACACGTAGTAGGCGTATCTGTTCATGGCGTAGCCGACTGGATCGTTGTGGAAGAGAGAGCCTGCAGTGGTGATGGAGTGGTTGCCTGCCAGTCCTTCAAACTCCAGACGCATGAGCGCCTTGCTCTTGACGTCCTGTTGTCTGTCTCTGATGGGCGCCAAGATCTCCTCGAGAGAGTCGTGCTGCATGTCGACCTTGCAGATGGGACACGAAATGAAGTTGAAAGTGATGCGAGGACCGGGGTATTGTGACAGAAGAACTTTTCGACAGCACTGGAAATGAAACACGTGTTCGCAAGATAGCTGGATGGCGGGCGCCTTCGAGAGAGCGTCGGTGAAGCAGATCATGCACATGTCATCGGCGTCCTGCTTCAAGCCTGTCTCGTCGCATGACTTGCATGCGTACAAACACGGCAGACACGTCTTCTCGTCTCTGATGCCTCCACAGGCGTGACCACATTCAAGGACGTTTTCACACGCTTTCTCCAGCAGTTCCAAGCACTCTTCTTGGCCACAAACGACGTTCCTGTGGGCACCTGACTCAAACAAGTCACAAGGAGTATCACAAAACCTGCACTTTTCCTTCTTCAACAGCTGCAGGTTAGAGTTTGAACTCGTCAGTTTTGAATCTTTGAAAACGTTTCGGAACTCTACAATCGCCTTCATGTTTCTTGAATCTGCCAATGCCAACAGCCAGAAAAACTTGACCCTTCCACACCCCTCATGGCAATCCACCTTGAGGTATTCCCTTTCTTCCCGGAAAATCTGTCGACGATGGCACTTGGTTTTCTTGCTCAAATGCAGAATACGATCGCATTCTGAGCACAAGCTTCCACACTCTACACACGAAACCACCGCTGCTGTTTCGTCGTCATCGTGGTTGTCGCACAACAAAACCTTCTTGTTGCTGGAGTCTCCCTTGTTCAAGTTGTTCGAAGTGAGCAGTCGAATGTGCTCGTTGCTCAGAACACACAGTGAAGCCAAAGTCATCCAGATCCTCGAGTCTTTCAAGCATTCCTCCGGTGTTCTCAGTGCTTCTGGCAGGGCTGAAAATCTCAGAATGTGTTCAGAAACTGCGTCCTTACTACACGCAGCCCACTTGTTGGTTATTCTGCCCTCCGAAAGGTCGTTTATGAGTGCTATGATGGATTCTGCCAGTTGAGAAGAGTTTGGAGCGAAGGCCCACCAATTGCTGATCGGTGAATACAAATCGTCTTTCATAAAGTCGGAGAAGCAGTACGTTTCGTTGGGTTTGAAATTTGACTCAAAAGATCTGGGCAGTTTAACTTGCAGTTGGAGGGACTTTACGATGCACAGCAGTAGTACGTCCAGCACGCCTCTGTGGTCAGCGCCTATGTTGTCGTCGTTGCTGCATGACTTCCTTGCAGACTGATACTCGGTAATAAAGCAAAACGGAATCGACTGAATCTCGGCGAACTGTCCAGGCTCGATGTAGTGGAAAAGTCGTCGGAGTAGCAAGACGACTTGTCGTTGAACTCTGGGCGAGGAGATGTGCAAGAGGGAGAGCAGGTCATTCATCAGCTTCGTCTGTTGTGCGATGAACAGACAACCGACTTTCGAGCCGCTAAGAGCCAAAACTAGACTCAGTAGCTCGAAAATGTAAGTGTCACTGAGTGTCTCGTGGTGGGATGAAGGGCTGGAGAGGAGGCTGCTTTTGTGGTGGTTGGTTTCCTTTTGGATGGCTTGCAGGATGTACGAGCATATTTGTCTCTGCATCGTCGTCAGCTTGCATTGGCTGAAGAGAATGCCAACCACGTGTTCTTTCAAGTTTCGTTTGTCGTCGGAATCTTCGTTGTCGCCGTTGTCTTGGTCGCTTATCAGAAGATTTCCGAAAACTTGTGAAGTTAAAAGTTTGAAAACCTTCAACGTTTCAGATTCGCAATTCTTGAAGAGGATTAGACTCGAAGATGCTTCTGCCTTGTTGGAAGCGCAGTCATTAGTTTCGTGACCAAGTAACTTTATTTGACGAATCCTCAGACTACTGTCAGGTCCTTTAAAATTAACTTTATAAAACAAAATGTTTTTACTTTCTACGAAGATATACAACCATCCAATGAAGCATAAATCCACTTCTAATTTCTTTTCCACTTTCAAATCTTCCACGTCATTTCGTGAAAATACTGTCACCAGGTTGATCTTGTTGTTGCTGTCTCTCACGTTGTCTATATGCACGGCAATAACCTTCAAACACACGTGATCGGGCAGATTAAGAAATAGGTTCTTGCTTCTGTTGCGGTCGTCATCACCGCTCTCCCAAAAGGTCTCAGTGCTGTTGTCGAACAAACTCGAAGTCATCTGCTGGTGGCTCGAAGCTTCTATGTCACATGACATCGTGACGTCAGACAGTTTGCGAATGCTCACTTTTTTGTGTTCCTTACTCAAGCTTTTTCCAGCTTCTCTTTCCGACCTCGAGAGAATTTTGCTGATGTTTTTAAAGACCTGAGAACGATGCAGAAAGTCGTGGTCACTCTGCTGGAACTGCAGAGACCAGCAGGTGACCGCCATCAGCTGGAGGGGGGAAGCGTGTGGAATGGACATCATGAGATCTGAAATGCTTTGGTACAACTCGTGAAAGTCTTGCGACACTCTCTGGGCATGACAGCCTGCTAGGATGACATCAGTCACCGGGTGCTTGCAGATCACTTCGTGTTCCAACTCGGACTCTTTGTTTTCGGCAGCGGAGTGTGCGTGTTGTTGCTGGTAGACCTTCAACTCAGCGGGAGGGAGCGTGAGAGAGGCGGTGAGAGTGGACAAAAGATCGTGCATGCAGGTGAGTTCAGTGCTTTGTCGCAGGAACCAGTTGAAGCCTCTCAGAGCAAAGGACTTGCAGGAGGCTCGATGACAAGCCAGTCTCATTCCCCACCTCAAACTTTCCAGATCATGAGTCTGAGCGCAAAACTTGACAATGTCATCGTTGATGAAGTAGCTTAGAAACGCTTGATCGTCGTCCATAGCATCCTTCCCGATGTCATTGTTGTCTTTGATGTCTTTCATTCCGTCAGTCCCGTCCCCATCAGCATTGGCATCATCAGCATACGCTCTAATCGTTTGCTTTTTATTCTTATAATTAGAGTTATTATTTTTATTATTGGTGTTATTATTGCTATTATTCTTTTCCCAGTGTTTCAGTTTGGCGAGAAGGGATGCCATTTGGAGGGAGGGGTGGTTGAGGAGGGACAGACCTCTGGCGCCCCTCTTGCTGCCTGCCTGGTTCAGCGCGTGTGGAGTCTTGGCGTCTCTAAAAATGTAAAAAATTAGAATTGAAAAAATATGATTATTCGATTGTATAATGAAAATAATGTATTAATGAAAAATAATTGTTTTTATAATCGATGGGTGAATGGGTAAGCAAGTGTGTAAAAGTTCTCGGCGTGACCAATAGTGAATGGTCCGAGTGCAACCGGTGCTCTAGTAGCACATAGGGACAAAAGACATTTTGCAGCTTAAGTGGCCTAGAAACCCGTTCGGGTTATACGCCACTATAATGATTATATTTATTTTCATTATCATACTATCATTGTTATATGTTTTGAAATGTGAAGACCTGATGTATTTGTTGTGAACTGAGTCGATCTCGGAAATGCTTTTGTGGAAGAGCATGTTGTTGCTGTTGTCTCTGGAGGTTTCGCTCAAGTTGACGTAGGTGGAGGAATTGTTGCTAGCGTTGAACCTGTACTCCACGTACACTGATTTCGGTCGTGCTTTGTTGTTGTTGTTTTCGTCGTCGTTGTTGTTGTTGATGTTGTTGTTTTGTTGAGTTTTCTCATTTGACGTGTCACTGCAGTTGTTTGAGTTGCTGTTGCAAGAGGTAGTTGTTGCATCTTCGTTGCTACTTCCGCTGGTCTTGTGACTGCGTCTCCGGATGGTGTCCAGGTTAGCCAGGTCCTCTTTCGTGAGTGCAGCATCTTCCCTCGAGAGCGGGTTACAAGTCGTCAGGTAAGTGAAAGGCGTGGAAGGGAAGAAGAAAGTGGGAGATGATGGGAAGATGTTTGGAGTGGATGAAGAGGGGTCTTTTGAGATTTCATTGTTGGTGTTGTTGGAGAGTTCAAGAAGAAAAAGTGCATTTGTAGTGAGAGAATGAAAGTCGCTTATTGGCGTGAGAACAGACACTTTATTGAATTTCAGATCGTTCAGGAGTTGGGGATTTTTATTGTTACTGGAGCTTGCTTGTTGAGCTGATTTGCTCGCTTGTTGGTATCGAAGTCTGCATTCCTTGCAGATGAGGTACCAAGTGCTGCTCCCAATGCCTCCATCACCACAGTTCCCGGCCCATCCTTCGCTGAAACCACCTCCGCTGTTGTAGCCCTGACCACCAGCCGTCTTGCCGCAGCCCGGGTGGCACTGTCGCATGTGGTAGGTTACCGGAACAGTGCAGAAAATGCCGCAGATTTCACAAGACCCTTCTTTTTCAAGGTCATTTTCGTAAACCAAGTTTCTCTCTTCGAACAACTTTGGAGTTGTCTTTGAAAACGCTTCCACGCCTGGCACCTAAAATTTTAAAAAAATTGAAAATAAAGTAAAATGCATTATATGAAACAGACACAATATAAACTATAGAATATAAAATAGTTTATAGAATTGTAAAAAAAGTATAAAAGTAATGAAAAAGCAGTAAAAAAGGTATCGGAAAAACAAACTTCTTGTGTCTTTTCCTCTTCCTCCTTCAGCAGGGACCCCTTCCTGATCAAACAAGACGCGACCAAGGCCAGTTCGCTCCAGAACCTGACCAGGTACTTGAAGGTGGAGAGGCGAGGAGAATTAAGGTTCTTGTCTTCCCTGGTCACCTCGCTGCCCGTGCATGTTTTGGAGCCTATCTCTTTGAGATTCCTGTTGATGGTGTGTTGACATCAATAGTTTTATATATATAAAAAACAAGATAAAAAATAGTTTATTAAGAATAAAAAATAGTTTATTAAGAATAAAAAATAAGATAAAAAATAGTTTATTAAGAATAAAAAATAAGATAAAAAATAGTTTATTAAGAATAAAAAATAGTTTATTAAGAATAAAAAATAGTTTATTAAGAATAAAAAATAAGATAAAAAATAGTTTATTAAGAATAAAAAATAGTTTATTAAGAATAAAAAAATAGTTTATTAAGAATAAAAAAATAGTTTATTAAGAATAAAAAAATAGTTTATTAAGAATAAAAAATAGTTTATTAAGAATAAAAAAATAGTTTATTAAGAATAAAAAAATAGTTTATTAAGAATAAAAAAATAGTTTATTAAGAATAAAAAATAGTTTATTAAGAATAAAAAATAGTTTATTAAGAATAAAAAATAGTTTATTAAGAATAAAAAATAGTTTATTAAGAATAAAAAATAGTTTATTAAGAATAAAAAATAGTTTATTAAGAATAAAAAATAGTTTATTAAGAATAAAAAATAGTTTATTAAGAATAAAAAATAGTTTATTAAGAATAAAAAAATAGTTTATTAAGAATAAAAAAATAGTTTATTAAGAATAAAAAAATAGTTTATTAAGAATAAAAAAATAGTTTATTAAGAATAAAAAAATAGTTTATTAAGAATAAAAAATAGTTTATTAAGAATAAAAAAGTGTTGATTAGTTACCTGAATTGATCTTGTAGCTTTTCATTCAGCTTCAAAGCTCTTGCACCTCTTTGCAGACCAGCGAAGACGGTGAGATTCTGCAGAGAATTCACCAAGGATGTGTCATCATCGGGACTCGAGGCAAACTGATGTTTGTCGAGGGACGAATGGAACTTGAGGAAGGATGAACAGGCCATGGCGTCGTGGACAATGTCATTATGCCACAGGAAAGCGGCGTAAAGGCTGCGCTGTGCAAGAGCTTCTGAGGGTGTCATGACCAGGGAAGATGAAGAAGAAGAGTAGGTGAATGAAGAAGTGGAAGAAGAGGATGGAGTAGATGAGAAGGGTGGAGACCGGTTAACATCGTTGTCGTTGACGTTGTTGTGGCTGGGAAGGTTACTGACGGGTTGATGAGGTCGTTGTGAGGAGGAAGAGGAAGATGAGGCGATCCTGCCTCTCTTCAGTCTTCGCACATTCCCTCTCATCACCACTGCCTCCAGGTGACTGGGTGGGAGGTTTAAATCCAGACTCAGTTAATGTAGTGTTGATAAACAAATCTAGGTGAAAAATGCGAATTAAAAGTTTCATAAAAATAAGCCAAAAACCTGCAGTCATGTGGGTATCTGAAGCGTTCTTCAACATCGCAATTTTCCTCTTCTTCTTCTTCTTCTTCCTCAGGACTCCTCGAATCACTATTCAGTCGGCTGTACATCAGTCTGTTGTCTTCATCGTTGTTCTTGTGACTTTTGGCAAGCGCTTGCTTACTGTAGGGTTTCCTGTTCTGAGGGAGGGAGGATGAACGGACGGAGGGGTGATGATGTTTCTTGTGCTGCTGTGCCACCATGGAAAGTCTCGTTGACCTGGGAGGACTGCAACTGGAGCTTCTCTGGATGCTGCTGGAAAGAAATTTTAAAATAAACTTTAAATAAATCAATGTTCTTTTTAGTCATTCTACATCTCAAAACTACTGTCATTCCAATTAAACTTAAAAGTAAAATAATACTTTTTAGTTATTTTTCATCTCAAAACTATTGCAAAGGAATTACCAATTAAATTTAACATTTTAAAAAGTCTAAAAAAGATTTAGTTTTTCTTAGTTTTCCTACCTCTCAAGACCAAGCTTCCTGAGTTGTAAAGCAGCGACTGGGTTGTTGCAGTGGAAGTCACGGAAGTTGTTGTACAAGTGGTTGTAGTTGTTGTTGTGGTTGTTGTTGCTGTTATTGTTGTAGTAGCTGTTGTCCGAGTTGTTGTGGGAGTGCAGTGGTGATGATGATGATGATTGCAAAATGAAGAGAGCGTCGTTCAAGGAGTCGTTGTGCACTTTGACTGTACAACAGAAGCAGGTGATCATCATCATCATCATCATCCATATGCTCATCTTCATCATCATCATCATCATCATCATCATCATCATCATCCTTATCATCATAATCATCATCATCATCATCGTCCTCATCCTCATCATCATCATCATCATGATGTCGTGTAGACTTAATTACTCCAACACATCAAACAAATTCGATGCATATTAAACATAATTTGCATCTTTATAAATAATTGATTATTTTTATTAAAATATTAAAATTCACTCGAGTAACTCTTTTCGGCTCTGCGACTGAACGTCTTCTTCTTGGGAGTTGGTGGAGGCGTGCAGTGGCCACTGTCACCTTTCTCTTGCAATTTATCAAAATATTCATTATGATTTAAAAAAATAACTTATTCAATGGTTACTCATTTATTGACTGACTGTTGTTTTTAAATGATTGTAACATAAAATAAATCTTATTTGTTCTCGCCATCTGGTGATTAAAATATAATTTTCTAACTGTGGAGAGAAAGGATGTTGTGCTTCAAGCTTTTTTCTCTTTCACCTTCAAGCGCGTATTTCAAAATCTCACTATTGTTGTCTTTCTCGCCATCATCATCATCACCATCTTCTTTAAAATCTTGTTTGTTTGTACAAAATGGATGAAAGGATGGATGAATGTATGGATGGATGAATGGATGGATGAATGGATGGATGAATGAATGGGTGGATGGATGGGTGGATGGATGGATAGATGAATGGGTATGACAACTTTTAAAAAATACACGAAAGCGTTTTTCTGATAAGGCGTCAACACAAAAGCTTTAAGACTCACTCTATATTTAAATATATATAAATATAATGCCTTACAAAAAGCTTTTGAACTCACCCACTGCACTCTCAGAGCAACCACCAGCGGCCCTGCGAAAGCCATTCGTTGCTTCATCATCGTCATCGACAACAGCAGCGGGTTGGATAGGGCCGGAGAGGAGGGAGAACAAGTACACCGAACCAGCCATCGACTCGGCCTGACACCACGCCTTGCGTTTGCCTGGAGAATTCTTGGACTTTCCACCCTGATTTGTTGAATTGTTCGGTGACTTTTTGGCGACTGCTTCTTCGTTGATGTTGATGTCGCCGCCTTCTGTTGCCTTGACGACGTCGTCAGTGACGTATTTGTTCCTGCTCCACTCATCCAACTCCACCCATAAGCCCTCCTCCGTTCTCAGCTGATGAATGGATAGATGCATGAATGAATAGATGGATGCATGAACGAATGAATGGATGAATTGATGAATAAATGCATGAATGGATGGATGAATAAATAGATGGCTGAGTGGATGGGTGGGTAGATGAATGGATGGATGAATGAATAGATGGCTGAATGGATGGATGGGTGGGTGGATGGATGGATGAATGGATAAATGGATGGATGCATGGAGGAAAAATGAAATATGTGAAAAAAAGCAACTGTCAAAAAATTTCATTTTTAAATTTGAGAATTGAGTCTGAACAAAGAAATAAAATCGATAAAATAAAATTATAAGAAAACGCATACCTGTCGCTTAGCAACGAGTTGGTTTCCAATGGTGAGAGTGGCTAGTGTGGGCGAGTGGGAGGAAGGGTGGGAGTGGATGGGATGTCCGACCTCGGAGCATTTGATGGTCGTGTAAGTCGCTTGCACTGGAGTGGTGTGAGTTTTAAGAGAAAAAGTATGTTAGAGAATTTAAAAAGAAATATATATAATAAATAATATAGATAATAACAACAAGATATGTAGATTAGCGTGGTAGTGAAGTTCTAAGACTCTAGTTTGAAGCTGAAATCATAACTTAATGAGATATGAGCCACACTCAACGTACAAGAACGTTTCTTTTCGGACTCAAACTTCTTGGACTTTTCATCAAACGGTCTAAAGTCAATATCGACATTTTCTTTGTTTTTTTCGACCACGGGGAACAGGTAAGTCCTGCGGTAGTGCTGGTGATATTGCAGCACCCAACACTCACTCAGATTACTGCATTCTTCAGCATTGTTGGAGGTGTTGTTGTGGTTGTTGTAGTAGTTGTTGTTGTAGCTGTTGTTGTAAATGTTGTTGTTTTGATGGCAGTACTTTTGGATTGATTCTTTGGTCAGTTTCAGCCACACTCCATCGCTGTTCTGCAGCTGTGAGGGTGGGTGAAACTCAGAAAATGGGTCCTTCTAACTCACATTATCTAGTATAACTATATTGCAAATACGAGCGCTCCTGAATTTATAAAAAAGAGCTATATAAATTTATTTAATTAATGATAATATCACAATAAATAATTTTAAAAATAATATGTTAAATGTTTATTATGCGATACAAAGTTTAATTGAAACCGCTCAAACTAGAAGAAGCTTTCTTATCAACAAAAGCTTCAGCACCAAGGAACGAGCCCCCCCCCACTGCACCACTACCTACTTACTTGTGAGTCAAAAGAGATCACATCATGATTTTTAAGGACTCCCAGGTGGGGAGACCTGAGACAAGGCGAGCTCCTAATGCGAAGTCCTGCGCTTTGTGAGCACATGAACTGTCTCCGCTGCTTGTGGTGAAAGTGTGGTGTGGATGGATGGTGGATGGGTTGTGGTTGGTTGGTTGGTTTGTGTTGGAGGGTGGTTTATTAGTGGTTGGTTAGTGGTTTGATGGTGGTTAGTTGGTGGTTGGAGGTGTAGTTGGATGGTGGTGGAATTGAAGTTGGAAGGTGGTTGGAGGGTGGTTGGTGATTGAATGGTGTTTAAAGAGTAGTTGGTTGGTGGTTGGAGGGTAGGGAAAATATGGAAAAGATTGGTCAAAGATTATTGAATAAAATTCACTAAATCAATCTCTTATTCCACAACTCATCCAAAACCTTAGCTGCTTGTTTAGGATGTTTGTTGGCGGAGGTGTTAGTGGTGGGCAGTGTTGCAGCCTCTCTCACAAAAAGTCTCAGTGGATGATCTGGTGCGGAGAAAAAGCTCAAATGTAGCAGCACTCATGAAAAACTAATAGTTAAAACTCGAATGTCACTTAGACGGTGTCAAGCAAGGAAACTTAGAAGCTTTCAATAAACTCTTGAAAACGACCGCATTCTAATCCGGAAAGAAAATAGCAATAAATATTTATTATTATTATTATTATTTTTAAAATATTATCCTCGACAAAGAGAAAAGACACACCAATAGAAATGTCGTCGATGCTGACCATGACGTCATAGAAGCCAGAACACTGTGGCGTCCACGTAACAGAGTAGAGACCTTCGCCTGGGAAAGGTTGAAGAAGTTCTGTTATAATTTATAATATAAATATAAATATATAATATATAATATAAAGAAAGACTTTGAAAGTGTTAGTGCGTCTAGGTTGGATCCACTTTTATTAGATCTTTTACATTTGCATTGTACTTTACTTGATGAGTGAAAGAATGGTTTGAATAAACTATATCTTTTTTTTTTGAAACAAAATAAGCGCTTTAAATTCTATAAGATAAGATTGGAGACGGCAACCACCTTCACTCTTGACAATCAGCCCGACTAAGGCTTCCTCCTGCCTCCCCACACAAGCGGTGTTCAAGTATCTCAGCTCTTCGAATGAATAATTCTCGTATTCCTGAGTGGTTGTAGTGGCGGTGGTGGTAGTAGTTGTAGTGGTGGTGGTGGTAGTAGTTGTAGTAGCGGTGGTGGTAGTAGTTGTAGTAGCGGTGGTGGTAGTGGTTGTAGTAGCGGTGGTGGTAGTGGTTGTAGTAGCGGTGGTGGTAGTGGTTGTAGTGGCGGTGGTGCTGGGACGATTTTGGTTGAGATTGTGCAGTTAGGTATGGTGATTTTGTGAGATTGGAAAAAATAGAAAAAGTGGTTCGATGATTAATAAATACTGAAAACATCTAGGCAGCAACCTTCATCATTGTGATGCTGTGATAACGTTCTTTCTTGTCAGTGCAAGTCACCTGTGTTGTGTGTGTGTGTGAGTGTATGTGTGTGTGTGTGCGTGTGTGTGTGTGTGTGTGTATGTGTGTGTGTGTGTGTGTGTGTGTGTGTGTGTGTGTGTGTGTGTGTGTGTGTGTGTGTGTGTGTGTGTGTGTGTGTGTGTGTGTGTGTGTGTGTGTGTGTGTGTGTGTGTGTGTGTGTGTGTGTGTGTGTTTGTGTGTGAATGAGTGTGACGATTTTTAATAACTTGGTAGGGAGATTCAAGAAGCGATTGGCTGGTGAGAGACTTCATGAAGAGAAGGCTCGAGGTAGAAAGAGGATTAAGAAAGAATGGTTTGTTGTTGATGTTCTTTTGGTTGTTGCTGATAATCATTTCGTTGTTGAGTGTTGTTGCTGTTGCTGTTGCTGTTGTTGTTGTTTGAATTGCCCTAGTGGTGCTTTTGTTGTTGATGGTGTTGATTTTGGTGTTGTAGTTGCTGTGCGTGGATTTATTCTTGAGAACCATGGTTGCAGTGGCTTCAATCTGAATGTTTCAATCAATCGATCAATCAAATAAATTTCTATAGCGCTCTTTCATCAAATTCAAGAGCGCTCTTGTTTGCATGAAATGTATGAGAAACACAACAAATCAGGTTCATAAAAAAGGTTTTAATTAAAACTACCATGGAGAACCATGACGAACATAGGAACATTTAGAAAACTTTGGAAAACAAGATATAAACGCTCCAAGACCTTAAGCCTGCTGTTCCAAGCAATCGATCCGTACTGGTCTCTGCAGTGATGATATTTTCGAAAAATGAAAAAATTAAAATGGCGTTTTGTTCGAACTTTATTTGTAACTTTTCATTTAAATTGATTTCTTTTTTAAAATGGTACGAATGTTCCAAAAGGTTTTTATTTGTTGAGGTTATTTCGAATTAGAAATCACCTGGTCTGAATGGTGAGGATGCAAGGAGTGCCCGAGTGGATGTCGTTCTTGTTGCACGAGATCTCGCATCTGAAAAATGAGTGAGTGTCATGGCAGCAAGCAATCAATTAAATAGCGTCTTATACATGGTGTTTTATGACAATCAAAGAAAATCGATGAAAATGGCTATTAACAGATTTCCCGATGATCATCTTACTTTGAAGGGTCGATGTAGGATTCTGGCTGGAGCCAGCTGTAGGTTGAGAGTGTTTGCACATCGAAACTCAAGGAAACTTTATATTTTTAAAACAATTAAGCGATAATGATTCTTTTAGCCTCATTGAAAACAATTTAAAAGCTTTTTTTAAAAAAGGAACGAGATTGTAGAGAAAACAACGATGGAAACGAAGATGTTCACCAAGCTAGTCTGCATCCGCTGGTGTTGTGGACCTTATGGATGAAGTCCAGGAGGAATGTCATTTGCGGGTTGCAGAAGCTTTGACGGCTGGGAAGGGATGCTTGGGGAGTGGATGAGTGCGGATAGATGGATGGATAGATGGATGGATGGATGCGGGTTGGAGTGGGCTTCCAGGATGAAGAATGAGTGTTGGGAGGGGAGACGCCTCTTGACAATAATGTTTTGTGGTGTTTGAGCTCCTGCAGTGTGGTCAGTGAAACCCCTCATTAATAATTAATTAATAATAATTAATAATTGAGAATTATTGAGAGGGGCTGATGATAATAATAAAATTAAAATGTTATTTAAAATTGAGAGACACGCTTACAAAGAGGACAACTAGAACAATTTAAAGTCTTCAAACAAACTAACAAACAAACCTCATTACTATTTTCTTCAATAGCTTTCAGATCGAAAGCAGGTTCAGAGCCTGAAATCAAAAAAGCTCACTTCAAAGAAAACGAACATTTCACACAAAATTAATTTCAATATTTTGAAAGTCTTGGCCCAAAAAAATGAAATCAAATGTATCAAGCGGAGACGAACCGAAGAGGGAGTCGAAGCGGTGCGTGAGGAGGTGGCCAGTGCATGCTGAGGCCAACTTCACAATCTCCTGCTCCAGCCACACAAGACCCTGGTAGGGGTGGGTGTGTGGTGTTGGGGTAGTGATGGTGTGGTAGGGAGGGATGGTGGCGGTAGGTGGTGGTGGTTGTAGGGGTGGTGGTGGTGGTGGTGGTTGTGGGGGTTGGCGCAATGGTGTGGTGAAATGTAGGAAAGATTATCAATATAGTGGTACTACCACTATATACTACCACTGGTAGTATTGTTTATGAAGTATGTTAAAACCAAAATGTTAAAAAAAGTAAATTAAAGCGAGAAAAAATGCCATGTTGAAAACTCTTTAAAACCAATTAGACCAAAACTTGACCTGGTTCCGAAAGGTCACATGACCTGTGACCTGGCACTTGAAGCCGAATGAGGTCAATCTTTCATCCTTGGCGTAGTAAGAAGCTGTCTCCAGAGAGAAACACACTCTATTGCCTGTGTGTGTGTGTGTATTAGAGGTCGGACATGGACGATTTTTCATTCCCGGTCCCGTCCCGTTCCCGAAATTTGTTTTCCCGTCCCGTCCCGTTCCCGATGGGACATCAGAATTTGGATTCCCGTCCCGTCCCGTTCCCGAATTTTTTTTTCCCGTCCCGTCCCGTTCCCGATGGGACATCAGAATTTTGATTCCCGTCCCGTCCCGTTCCCGAAATTTTTTTTCCCGTCCCGACCCGTTCCCGAAAGCTTTTTGTTTTTTTATTCATTTTCGCTGCCGTTTTCACTGGTCCCAAACTTGCTAGTTCTAAAATTTCTTAAAATTTATTATTTGAAAATCAGAGAATATTTTTTTTAATGAAATAAAAAAACACGATTTAAATTTCAATATTTATTGAAATGAAAGTATTGTTTTTGAGTAATTCAATCAAGTCTTTATTGCTTTTCACACGGGTTAAACCGTTAAGAGTTTCAGCTTTCAAATGAGATGATTTAGGGTCTGAAGTTAAACAACTACATATTGAAAAATTCTGTTCACAGCGAATATAACATGCAGATATACTAAACAAAATTTTGGCTACTTCTTGTACTATTTTAAAATTGCTCATTTTACTCCAATAAAATAAAACATCTTTATAGTTTTCAATTTTTTTTGGGACGTAATTGTGAATATTTGTTCAATTCATCCTCTTCTGAATTTTTTTCTTTGTTCATTATTACTAATTTTTCAATAATGTTAGAAATATGTTTTTTAACAACATTCTTATTCTCCACAACTACAAATATAAAATCCTTCGTATAATTTGATAGTATAATAATTTTATTATAATTTTTACATTATAAAAACAAACATAATAGGTCTAAATAACCATCATTTATTTTTTTCTCAAAGGCACTGCAGCTTGGTCTGGCTGTACAAAATAGAATTAAATTTCCCTAATGAAAGTCTTGGTATTTATTTCTTTTCTATCCCAAACTTTTTTCCTATTATTCTTTCATACTGGAGATGCAACAGACATGCTGTCATACGAATAAGATCAATGGCATCTTTTCTTTTGTCGAAATGATCAACTGAGCAATCATTTGGAAATTAATCATTCAAATTCAAAGTATTAATTTATAAAATTAAAATTATATAACTGACCATTTTGATTTCATCTGAAAAGTTTTCATCATCACCCATTTGTTCTAATCTCCCTAATCTTTGGACTCATCATAACAACTTCAAATGTAGTGTTGGAGATTTTGATATTGGCAATGGTGGCTTCGTTATACGTTTCCATTGCATTCAATACTTATTTTAAGTACGGAGTATCGATGAAATAAAGATTTCCATACTTGGAAGTTTGCTGAAAAATCATTGTTAAAGAATCCAATCCCAATAACTGTTATTCCCGTTTTTCCCGTTCCCGATTAAAAAGTTGATTCCCGTTCCCGTCTTTTCCCGTTCCCGATTTGAATGTTGATTCCCGTTCCCGTTCCCGTCCCGAAAACCTATTCCCGGTTCCCGACTTTTCCCGTCCCGAAATTAATTTTCATTCCCGTTCCCGCGGGAGTCCCGCGGGTACCCGCGGGTACCCGGTCAGATCGGGTACCCGGTCCGACCTCTAGTGTGTATGTGTGTGTGTGTGTGTGTGTATGTATGTGTGTGTGTGTGTGTGTGTGTGTATGCGTGTGTGTGTGTGTGTGTGTGTGTGTGTGTGTGTGTGTGTGTGTGTGTGTGTGTGTGTGTGTGTGTGTGTGTGTGTGTGTGTGTGTGTGTGTGTGTGTGTGTGTGTGTGTGTGTGTGTGTATGTGTGTGTGTGCACCCTTAATTAAACAATAATAATCAAGAAAAGCTGGTTTCTAGCCAGGGATGATGATAGCTTCGGAAGGCCACTTGTCCACTCCACACATCCTCATGCCAATGCTCGTCCATTCTCCATCTTCTTCCTCATCCTCTTCTTCATCCTCTTCCTTTCCATCATCATCATCTTCATCATCAATCATGAGCGCACTCTTCTTGCTTGACGTAGCAACTTCATCTTCACCTTTTGACCTCGACCTTGCCACCCCACCATCATCATCATCACCCTCAACATCATCGCTATCATCATCATCATCGTCATCCTTAAACCAAACCTCTGTCTTTCCACCAACAGCTTTTTCCCTCCCACTTGACCTTCCATCTTTCACACCACCCAATGTACTCTTCTTACTTCTTGACCTACATTTCTGACTAATTGACCTAGTTACATAAGCAGCAGTAGGAATGTACAGCTGTAGGTAGTCTTCTGGCTGGGCGGTGCAACATCTCTTGTCCATCTCCAGCGCCATCCACGACACCTCTTTGGGCAGTGACACCTAGCGAACAAAATGAAACATTAAAAGTACTATATTATGTACCATATTATATTATTATATCTATTACTATAATATCATTATAGCATCATAATATGTAGTAATTTTATGTAGCTATATATAGTTGCTCTCAATTGCATAGAAAATGCTTTGATAAGCCACTGAGAAAAATAGTCACAGAGAAGATCATCACCATGAAGGAAGAAACACTGGCAGCTTTGTAAGGGTGGTCACTCTCTACTATCGTCACATACTGTTGTTGTTGTTGCTGATGTTGATTAATTTTTTGTTTTTGTTGGTGTTGTTGACTAGATTTTTGTTGCTGCTGTTGACTATGTTGTTGTTGTTGTTGTTGTTGTTGTTGATGAAAGGGCTGTATGTTTTCGAAGCAGTTGAGAGCAAGCTTGAGATTGGTGACGGAGGGAAGCAAGCTTTGCAGAGCCGCCAAAGTCTCCAGGCACACCTGTGTGATGATACTGATGATGATACTGATGATGGTGGTGATGATACTGATGATGGTGGTGATGATGACAACGACGATAGATACACTAAAATGAAAAGCACAGCCTTTTGCACCATTTCACATCACCTCCCACTCACTCAACCAAATAATTCCCCACTCACCTTCGCACATCACCTCCCCCCACCCACATCCCCTCCCCCACTTACACACCCACCCACGTCACCTCCCTCACCCACCCACCCATACACTCACCCACATCACTCCTCCCCTACACTCACGCACATCCCTCCTCCCCTACATCCACTCATCCTTCCAAATCACCTCCACTACACACCCATCCAACCAAATCACTTCTCCCCTCACCTGCATGCTAGTGGTGGTGAGTTGAGAGAGAACGATGAAGAGGTAGGGCAGGAGGTGGTTGAGGTAGGGGGAGTGCTGTAGGGCTTCCATGATGCTATTCCACATACCCTGTGGCACTTCCAGAGAGGGCGTGGTGGGGGAAGTTGGTGTTGTGGAAGCTGAGACTGTTGGTGGTGGAAAAAGTAAAATTTCAATTTATTTGGATCAATTATGGAAAATAATGAACTAGACCCAATTAACGTTTTAAACTTTACATCATAAATGGAAAAATCTCGTATTGGAAAAAAGTTAAAATCTCTCCCTGCACACACCGATCTTTTGATGCAGTGTGTTAAAACTCTTTTCAGCAACTGTAACTATCATCAGCACCACCTCGAGCAGCCTTTGCACTCCACTCTCTCCACTCTCTCCCTTTTCCTCCTCCTTTTCCTCGTCTCTTTGACTTGAGTTTGTTTTATAACTTTCAAAAAAGATTATATATTTAAATCACTCCATTTATCTTATATTTTATTTCATTGTAATGTATTTTATTGAATTGTATTTAAAGCTGTGCTTTAATCTACCTCAACTTTCGATTAACGCGTTAATCAATTAACGACAGTTGAAATTTTTAACGCCGTTAAAAAAAGCAACGCATTGAAAAATTTTAATGCATTTAAACTTATCCAAATTAAACTGTTTTTTGATGTGTTGTCACATTGTTAGCAAGTGAACACAAACACTACTAGTTTACTGTCAACAAACGAATGGGAAAATTTGAATTTCATCAAAAAACTTCTAATTTCTTGAGGATTTGCACTTCAAAGGAGGTGAAAAATACTTGACATTTTCAATAGTGTTACTTGCAATTTGTCACTTTACATAAGAATTATGCACTTCAGAAGATGATCCAGCTTATGTCATTTGTTTCACACACAATAAATTTCTTCCCAAATTGAAGCAAAGAATGAACAATCGGAATATTCAATGGTCAAGAATTGCCACATCATTAGACTCATGAGAAAAAATATTGACAAAAAATGAAAGAGTTAAAGAAACTATAAGAAGAATAGAAAACCTCAAAAACTATACAGCTTTCACCAAAAAAAGACTACAAACATATGTGACTTCAGACTCTGAAAATGAAGATACCTCAAAGATTACATTAAAAGTTATAGAAAACAATCTGAGGTAGGCTTTGAGGGTTGTCTTCTTTTTTGGTGGCAACAACACGAAGGGGCATATCCGGCTCTTGCCAAACTGGCAAAAAAGTACGTGTCATCTCCTGCAAGTACAGCTCCATGCGAACGTCTGTTCAGCTTGTCAGGACACACAGTTAGCAAGGAAAGAGTCTCTTTAGATCCAACTAATATTGAAAAACTTGTTTGCTGGCTCAAAAGGATGTGTGACAAATGCATATTTTATTATTTATAGATTCATTTTTTTTCTTTAAAATGTGGATCACTTTTATATATACAAATTCTGATACAATATTCGTTATATTTGTAAGAAAAATTTTAAAAAATACTATTTCATACTAATTTCAAATATGCTAAAAACATTGCGTTAAAATACGATTAACGCACGATTAAAATTTGTAATCGAACGATTAACGAGGATTAAAATTTTTAATTGAACGAATAACGAGGTTTAACATTTTTAATCGTGGAACAGCTCTAATTGTATTGTATTGTATTGTATTTTATTTTACTGTATAGTATTTTAATGTATTGTATTGTATTGTATTGTATTTTACTTTATTTTATTTTATTGTATTGTATTTTTTTTATTTATTTTATTGCACGCTCCCTCTAAAACACCCTGGAACCTGTGGTAGAGGATGCTCGGAATCCTGCTTCCATCGCTCTCATCGTTGCACGCATGACCTACTTTCAAGAACTTGAAAGTCGTGCCATCTTCACCCGTGACGTTTTCTTGACCTGATTCTCCGATTTTCGATTCGTTGCAGTAAATCTTCAGTCTCAATGCGTATTTCTTTCGTGCCTGTAAGAGATGGGACGTGGAAAATAGTGTGTTTGATTTTATGGCTTTTATGAAATCAAAAAAAGTGAACGGAGGGCCGAGTGGTTAACGACTCGCAGCTTAGAGCCTAGTTCCTGGGTTCGATTCTCACACATACTATAAGCCTATATTTCTTGGAGATGATATTGGCCACCAAAGAAACTCAAGTCCCATGAACAGAAATTACGAACAAATAACCTGATCGGTTATGGGAAACGCTTATGAAAAAAACTTACAAAATGTAGAAAAAATTTTTTAAATTTCGTTTTTTAAAAATTACTTATTAAGAACCCACCACTATGGACACGGGTCTGCTGAAGAAGACTTGAGTGGTGTGGCAGGCATGAAGGGCGTGGTTGTTGTAGAGTCCTCTGCTCGTCTCGACACAAAGCCACCTCCCTTCGCCCTTCCCATCGCTCATGCCCCTTCCCTCCAACAACTCCAGTTCGTAGGCAACGGTGCTGACACAGGGGTCGCCGGTGTAGACTAGCACCCCCACCACGTCAACCCCCCCTCTGTCCACCTCAAACACCAGCACATCCACCAAATCCCCTTGCCAACTTGTGCTTTCACTTGTTTTCAAAAAACGACTCGGTGTTGTAAAGAGTTTTGGAGTGTTGTTGTTGTTATTTTTGGGGGTTGTTGTTTTTGTGTTGTTGGTGTTGTTGTTGTTAGTCGTGGAAATAGCAGGTTCTTTCGACGTTAAAGTTTGATTCTAAAATGTTAATATTTTTGAATTTGATTCGCAGAAAGTCTTTAAGATAAAAGTTAACAAGTGACACAGATTTTAAAGAGTTGAAACAAACAAACAAAATACAACAAACAGAAAAACAATTCAGAGATGTTTCAAACAAACCTCCACTTTAAAAGCCTCAACGAGCAGAGCTTGGAGCAGTGTGGTCAGAAAGGTGCAAATGTTTGCAATTAATTCGTTGTTTTCAGAAGTGTTGCCAGGAGGTCCGACTGCAGCATTCACGATGGGTGCCACTGCAACGCCGAGCAGACGCTCAAGTAGAACTCCGAACACCGCGTCTTTCCGTAGGAGGCTGGTACCACCGTTTGGGAGGAGGTTGTTGATGTCGTGTGATTGTTTGTTGTTAATGTTGTTGAATGTTGTGTTGTTGTTGTTGTTGGAGTTTGTGTTGTTGGTTTTGTTGTTGAAATTTGTGTTGTTGTTGAAAGAATGATAGACGTCCATGTCCTGTTCTGATGAACTGTGATGTCTTCCAGAAGCTGTTGTGTGTGTGTGTGTTTGAGTGGGTGTGTGAGTGAGTGTGTGTGTGTGTGTGTGTGTGTGTGTGTGTGTGTGTGTGTGTGTGTGTGTATGTGTGTGTGCGTGTGTGTGTGTGTGAGTGTGCAACACTATTATATTAACCTTCAAAAAACAGATTTTTCTCACTGCAGCCTTTCCCTTCAGCACCGGTGAAAACTTTTTCAAGAAGATTGTTGAAAACCACAGAAGCTTTCACCTTCTCTTCCATGTAGGCAGCCAACAACTCCAAGCCAACAACCTCCCCCTTCATCATTCCATCATCCTTCCCCTCATACTTATCCTCTCCTTTTAACAACATTCTCCCACCATTTCCACTGGCGCTTTCCCTTAGAGAACCAACCCTTACAAATCCTCCACTTCCCCCAGTCTTCCTTGCCTTGTTCACCTTCACAAAGACTTCCTTAACATTGAAGATGGCCAAGAGATCAGTGTTGGGGAAGGAAAGAGCCTCGAGGGTGGAAGCGAGCAGGGCTGTTTGTGCTGGTGCCATGCCCAATTGATGCACAGTCTGTATGTGTTAAATCAACGTTCATGTTAATGTTAAACATGTTATGTTTAACATTAACAAGATCGTGTACTGCAGAGGTGGTTGGTTGATGGTTTATTCAGAGCTGTGCACTAAACCGTTAATCCGTTGAAACTTCATTAACGAAGTTAATATAAGTTGATAAAATGGAGAAAATAAGTTAATAAGTCACAGAATACATCTTATTGAAATAATTTATAAAGTTATTTTAAATAAATTGATCATTTATATATAAAGCATTTGATCAAAAACATTCTAATTTAGAACTGAAGATATAAGTTTTGTAAAAAGTATTACTTTATCAGTGGAATGCAGCATTTCTGAGAGACTAAGCATTTGTAGGAGACTTGATGGGTAGAAGATGTGGTAGCAGTGGCTGAAACTTCTGTAGCAGAATTGAAGAAGTTTAAAAATAAAAGCATTAAATGATTTTTTAAAATAATTTAATCTTGAAAAATTTGATAGATTAATCACTTTAACTCATCCAATCCCCTTCATGAGAATAATTCGAGCTTGCAATTATGAAAAATATAAATTCATGTAACTCAATCAGCCGATTAAACGAGGTCTTCACAGACACTCACCTGCGACACTCTTTGAGAATGCGATGTTTCATGGCGACAAAGAGCGGATTAGTTGCGGTGGGAAGGGTGGTCAGAATGGTCTCACGCATCATCGAACGCACCTTCTCGACGCACGAATGCCACCGCACAGACTCAGTGGAGTGGTAGGTGGAGGAAGGGAGATCTGTGGGTGGGTCTGCGTGAAAGTCGAATCAGATTTCTTTTTGATATTAATTTATTTAAAAAAAAAAAATTAAATATCTTTTTGAGAGTTTAATTTTCCTAAAACAATATTTAAGACGTGTTTGAGCGTTTTTGTAAGCAGATGAATCGTTGAAAGCACTAAAAGTTACCAACCACTGTAAAGGATGTGGAGGTAGGTGGTGAGGAGGTGCAGAGAAGTGCTGCACACGTACACGAGTCTCTTCAGCTCCTCAGCCAGCATCTTCCGTTCAAGGCCACTCAGTTGGGGAGGATGGTGCGAAGACGGCGGTGGTGGTGATGATAGCAGTGATGACTGAGATTCTTTGAGGGGGGATGAGGGTGCTTTGTAGTGAAATGGCTTGAGACAGCTGCTTGAAGTTGGTGGCGACGTCCTTGCAGCGACCAGTGCTGATAGTTGTGGTGATGATGATGATGTGATGTGAGATGGTGATGAGGAAGACGATAATTGTGATGAGGTTAGTGATGATGAGAGTTGCTCGGAAGATAATCTAATTCCCAGAGTGCAGAAAGTGCTCCAAGCCCACTGGAAGAGACTGCTCAGGCTGTCGAAGCACTCCTGGGTGAATTAATAAAAATACATCAATAAAGCTTTTTAATTAATTATTATTATATAAATAAGTTTGTCTGATATTATTAAATTTCCTAGAAAATTTCACTTTAATTACATGAATAGGTTTTTCAGATCTAATTAATTTTTCTCACGAATTTTCTTTTTTTTACTGTATTAAAAAGCTTTTACAACAAAGCCTAAACTCACCGGAGAGACAGACTGCGTAAAGTGGCTTGAGAGGGGTTTGGGTGGGTGAATTCTTTTGGCCCCTTCGATACTCGCGCCTTGGCGGGACAGACTCCATGAGTTACGGTGAGAGGCGAGTTTGAAGAGGATCTGAGGGATCTGGCCAGCGTTGACGTCGGTGCCGTTGTTCGACTTGCTAGAACTCCTGAACTTGAAGGTCACTCTGGGCGTCGGTTGTTTTTGTAGAGGTGCTGGTGATAGAAGGTGAAAATAGAAGTTCTAAATTATGCGCGTGTGGGTACTGGTGATGGTGTATGCAAATGGAATTTTGAATTGTGTGTGGTGGTGCTGATGAGAATGGATGGAAATGAAATTATTGAATTAAGTTTGAGGGTGGGTTAGAAAGATTGGTATGTGAGGATAAAATTGATATTCGTGTGCCACTAAGACCATCTTTTGTAATTTACTTCTTCCAAACCTCAACTTCTTTTTGATCTTTACAACGACCCTCACAGCCCACTTTTCTCACAAATTAAATCCCTCTTCACACGCCGCCCTTTTCTTCTCACTCCCTTACACAACCCCCCTTCTTTTTTACACAACCCCCTCTTCTCTTACTCCTTCAAACAACCCCCTCCCACCCTTCTTCTCACACAACCCCTTCTTCTCACTCCTTTAACACAACCCCTCTTCTCACTCATTCTTCCTCCACCCTCATTCTATCATACACCCCCTCTTACTTTTTCACACAACTACCCTTCCTTTCTCTATTTCACACAACCGCCCACTCTCTCCCTTACACAACATCCCTTCCACCATCTCCCCTGAAAAATTTCTCTCACACAATCCCTCTTCCTCCCCCCCTTTTTTCATCCTCTCACACAAAACCCCTCACTCCTCACTCTCAAACCACACCCCACTCCTCACCCACAAACCACACCCCACTCCTCACTGGTCTTCGGTCACTACAGACATGTTGCCGCAAGAGCCACAATCACTCGATGGCCCAGTCATCTTCACCCACACCAGGTACCAGTGTTCCGAGTGCAGAAGTACCGCACTGTCGAATAACAGAGCGTACTTTTCCCTGAGGGGTGGAAAGTATTTTGGAGTATATTGGAAAGTTGCCTGTCACTAGTTAATGGTAGTTTCATAGGATAAATTGAAAATAAAATGAGTTATTATAACTTAGAAAAAAGTTAAAATTAAATTTCTATAGTTAATAAGTTAAAACCAAAACTTTATAGTTAATAAGTTTTAGTTCAAATGTGTTTATTCAATAATTTAAAACTTCTATTAATTGTCTAATAAATTAAAAATAAAACGAAAAATTTTATTAATTAAAATTAGTTATAAAATTAAAAATACGTAGAGACATACTTAGAAGGACATCTAAAAGTGACTTCTTCAGTCTGCGCCAGTATCTCTCCCTCTGGCTCGTTGTCCAGCAACTCACACCCCAGTTGGAACACCTTCAGTGGTGGATTGATTACAACGATTATTAAATCCAGAATTGCATCTTCCATAATTTCCTTTCACTCTAATTTTTACTATTTTCATAGTTTCCTTTATCACTCATTATTTGTATCTTAAATTTCTTTTATAAAACATTTTTGCAATTTCATGATTTTTTTTACACCTCCCATCCTTTTCTCTATAACTCATTTTCACATCTCCCCTAATCACTTTTCCCGCTCACCTTAACTTTGGCAGTGTACTCTCCCCTGCCCCCGAACAAACCCACCCCTCCCATCAGCACGTCACTGTCGCATGAAAACCTCAGTGCCTCCACCGAATGTCCTGAGTAGCCCCAGCCTCCCCCGTGACCTGAAGGTGGTGTGGTAGGGCGTCTGTTAGTAGGTGTGTATTGGTTCTGTGATGTTATTGGCTGTTCAAGTGTTGTGATGTAATGTGGTGTTGTATTGTTGTAGCGTGTGTGGTGGTTTATTGATGTGTGGTAATGTGATGTAATGTGGTGTGGTATTCTGATTTTATGTTCTGTAGTAGGGAGTGTGGTCGCGTATTGGTGGTCGTGTGGTGGTGTTATGTAGTGTATTATTGGGATGTTATGGGGTGTGGTCTGAAATCTAAAATAGTGTTCTCAATTGCATTTTTGAAAGATTTATGAAATATAACCAAATAAAATTCAAAGTATTAAACAAATCACACTAAATTATTAAATTAACAAATTTTTTATACTTTCGAATCTGTTGACAACACTGAAATCTTCTTCAGCAAGAGTTTTTCTGTTGCATTGGAAACTGTGGTTGCTACCGCTTGCCTCCTCCATCAGTAAACCTGCCTGCTCACTGCGACAGATCGTTTCCATGCACGCTGGAAAAGAATTGGCCAAGTGATGGTGGATGGGAGTGGTTAGTGGTGGTTGGTGGTGGTTCATGGTGGTTGGTGGTGGTTAGTTGGTGGCTGTTAGTGGTTCATTGTGGTTCATGGTGATTAAAATGAGGAATAGTATTCAGTAGTAAAATAGTAAATAAATAATGTGCATATGATGCAAGAGTTCATTGAGAGGAAGGGCACGTATAGTTGGGAGAGTACCTAGAACGTTGATCGCTACTTCAGCCCTGGTCGAGAATGCTTCGTTGGAAGAGGGTAGGTGGAAAAGGGGGTGAATTGGCAACCCCCATCCTTCACCCTGACCATCATCACCACACCCTCCTTCTAAAACACTCCACTCTTTCTCATCTTCTTCCTTTCCTTTCATCCACTCATCTTTCTCTCTTCCTTTCGTCCACTGATCTTTTTCTTCACCTTGACTCCTCCCACACAACACTTGCATTCTCTTCTGTGGTATGCTAGCCTTGATGATGTCATAGGCAACTATGTAGTCGTCATCGGCGCTGTAGCTGTGGAATAAAAGTTCAGTTGTACATTTTGGAGAATAAAAATTTGTTTGAAACAATTGAAGAAAAATTCAGTTATAAACAGTTGAGTGGTGATTGAATAAATAGTTCAAATCATCCCTGTGTAAGGGGTTATGCAAAGTTTTGGATGATTGGTAGGATACAGTGTTTAGTAAATTTCAAACCTCCAAACAAGGTTGTAGTCGTGATCAATGCAGTAACTCTTCACAGAATAGCCACCATTTTTGATTGCTTCCCTTCCTTCCTCCTCCTCCTCTTCTTCCATCTCTCTCTCATCTCCTTTTTCTTCGTCACTATATGCAAAAACCTTACAGCGTAAGGTTTTTCTGTCCACCATTAAGTACTGTTTTTCCTTGCATCCATTTGGTAAAATCACTGTCATGGTGATGATGATGGTGGTGGTAGAAAATAAAGCGATAATTAATTGATTTAAGTTAGAATAGTATTCCCATAGAAACTAAAAAACCCTATTATAACTTTGAAAAACAATTTATCTACTGTAATGATAGTTTCTACAAACAACAGCGCACTTATGTGATCATCGTCAGCAACGACTGAAGCCTTCTTGACACTCGCCAGAGGCAGCAAGGACGTCTCAACCTTCACGAACGTCTGGTCCCCACTCGCCCCCACCCACAACACCCTGGCCATTTCGCCCTTGCCTAAGGAATACATTATTTTTTTATTCAACTGAATCAAAGTACATTTTAAAAATTAAAATATTCAAAAAAACTTTTTAGGCTTAAAAATACAATTTAAATTTTTAAAAAATGTATATTTAAAAAACTCAACTTCAAATATAATTTTTTTTGGGATTTATAAAATACATTTGTAAAGAACGAAAGTTTGGATGAAAAACTAAGACATACCGTAACCAGGCACTATTTGTAGAGTGCAGTCAAAGTCTTTGCCCTCGGTTGACCTGCCCAGTTGGCCTGCCTGTGAATGGCCTTGAACTTCTTAAACTACCACAAACATACAAGTTAGTGCTTTCATTTAACCATAAATTACATTGGACACTCCTACTACAACAGTCACACTTCTACCACATCCACAACTGCACATCCCTCCGACAACCACATTCACAACTACACATCCATCACTACCACAGCCACAACTTTACACAACTACTACCACAACCACAACTACACACTTCTACCACTACAATCACAACTACACAGCCACAAACGCATTACTACAGCAAAAAACACAGCTACACCAACTCAACGTAACACTTTACCTTGTTACTTCCACAAGAGAGCACATAACCATCTTGATGCAGCAACACGGTGTGGTAGGCACCGGCGGCGACCTGACGAATGCCGCTGACGGCCGCTCGAAGTGGTGTCGTCCTGCTGCGTACGTCACCGGTGCCCAACTGACCGAGTTGGTTGCTTCCGAAGGTGAAGACGTTGCCATGGGAGGTGAGGAGGACTAGGAGAGGGTTTGTTTGATGGGTGTATGATCTTTCAATCTATTAAACAACGACGAATAAAAACACATTCACACTAGAGGACGGACATGGACGATTTTTCATTCCCGGTTTCGTCCCGTCCCGACCCGTTCCCTGAGCCATCAGAATTTTGAGTCCCGTCCCGTCCCGTTCCCGCAACTCGATTCCCTCGATTCCCGGTCCCGACCCGTTCCCGAAAATGTTTTACCCGGTCCCGACCCATTAAAAAAAAATTTTTTTTCGTTATTTATTTTTGCTGCGGTGTTCAACGGTTCCAAACTTGCTAATCCTAATATTTATTAAAATGTATTATTTGAAAGTCAGAATATATTTCTTTCAAAAAATGAAAAAACACGATTCAAATTTCAAACATTTATTGAAATGAAAGTATTGAAGTTAGTCATTGTTTTTGAGTAATTCAATAAAGTCTTTATTGCTTTTCATACGTCAAGAGATTTAGCTTTCAAATAAGAAGATCTTGGGTCTGAAGTTGAACCCCCACATGTTGGAAAATTCTGTTCACAGGGAATAGAATTGCATGTATACTAAACAAACTTTTGGCTACTTCTTGTAGTATTGGAAATTTTTCCATTTTACTCCAATAAATTAAAAATCCTCATAATCTTCCATTTTGATCGGACGTAAATTGTGAATATTTGTACAATTCATCCTCTTCTGAATTTTTCCTCGTTCATTATTATTAATTCTTCAAAAAAGTTAGAAATATGTTTTTTGACAACATTCTTATTCTCCACAACTTCAAAAATAAAATCATTCGTATAATTTGATAGTATAAAATTTTATTACAATATTTACGTTATAAAAACTAACATAAATAACCATTATTTGTTTTTTTTCTCAAAGGCACTGCAGCTTGGTCTGGCTGTATAAAAAGTAATTAAATTTTCTCTAATGAAAGTTTTGGTATTTTTCTTTTTTATTCCAAACTTTTTTCTTATTATTCTTTTTACTGGGGGATGCAACAGACATGCTGCCATATGAATGGATCAATGGGCATATTTTTTTCTGTCGAAATGATCAACTGAGCATCAACTGGAAATTAATAATTCAAATTCAAAGTATTAATTTATAAAATAAAAATAATATAACTGACCAGTTTAATTTAATCTGTCAAGTTTTCATCATCACCCATTTGTTCTAATCTTCCTAATATTTAGACTCGCCATAGCAACTTCAAATATAATGTTGGAGATTTTGACATTGACAATGCAATGGTGGCTTTGTTATGCATTTCTATTGCATTTAATACTTATTTTAAGTACGGAGTATCGATGGAATAAAGATTTCCATACTTACAAGTTTGCTGAAGTATAATTGTTAAAGAATCCAATCCCAATAACCTTTTTTCCTGTTTTTCCCGTTCCCGATTTGAAAGTTGATTCTCTGTTCCCGACTTTTCCCGTCCCGAAATTAATTATCATTCCCGTTCCCGTGGGAGTCCCGCGGGTATCCGGTCTGTC
>OX030960.1:6246034-6281034 GCA_943735955.1 Piscicola geometra
GCTTGGCACTACAAGAAGGTGCTGAAGAGGTGCAGAAGTTGCAGTTGTTGCAAATCAGGCACGCCCCTGTGCTCCAGCTATGCGTCCCTGTGTAGTTGTTGTAGTAGTAATTGTTGTAGTTGTTGTTGATGTAGTAGTTGTTGTATTTGTTGTAGTTGTTGTAGAAGTGTATTTGTTGTAGTTGTTGTTGAAGTAGTAATAGAAGTAGTAGTAGTAATAGTAGTAGTAATAGTAGAAGTAATAGTAGTAGTAATAGTAGTAGTAATAGTAATAGTCATAGTAATAGTAATAGTAATAGTAATAGTAATAGTAATAGTAGTAGTAATTTTTGTTTTTGTTGTGGGGTTTGATTGTGTTGTGGCTTCTGTATTGTCTTTTGCAAACCTGGTTGGCAAAAATTGGTTTTCTTGTCTATTTGCTTGGAGTTCCCTGTCGTAGTTTATCATCATTATCATCGCCATGATCGTCATCACAACCATAATCATGTTCATCACCGTTATCCTCATTATCGCCGTGATCATCATCACGATAATCACCATGATGATAATCATCATCGCCATTATCATCATCATCACCATCATCATCACCAACGTCATCTTCATCATCATCATCATCATCATCATAATCACTACCAACCATCGACGATAATAGAGGCTCTACAATGCTCGGGAAGTCTTCCACACTGTCCTTTGATGTTCAAGCCGAAAGAGAAGACCTTGCCTGTATTCACAATGATGGTGATGATGATGATGTTGATGATGATGAGGATGATGATGATGATGATGATGATGATGATGATGATGATGATGATGATGATGAACTACTTCTGTACAGGTGAAGACGGTTTCAATATAGAACAGATGAAGTGATGATAAGAAGTCATACTCGGAGGCCATTAAGTGTTCCTGGATTCACTCACTCACCCAGCCATCCCCCACCCATCCATCCTCCACCCACTCATCCATCCCCCACCCACTCATCCATCAATCACCCACTCATCCATCACCCACCCACTTATCCATCACCCACCCACTCAACCACCCACTCATCCACCCACTCATCCACTCAACCACCCACTCAACCACCCACTCATCCACTCACCCACTCAACCACCCACTCAACCACCCAGCCATCCCTACCCATCCATCAACCACCCACTCACTCACCCACTCACCTACCCACTCAACCACCCACTCACCCACCCACTCACCCACTTATCCATCACCGACCTCCCCCCCCCACATACCACTCCTACTCAGCATCATAACATGCGCCTTCCCCAAGCTCAATGCGACAATCTGCAATTCCTTACTGCCGTGGAGAAGCCCTGGCGAGAAGAGGTGAGGGAAATTGTAATGAAGATGTTTTTCCCTTTCATCAAATGAAAGAATTAAAATAACAGACGAATTAGTAACACTGGATCACTGAGATTGTAGAAGTTTTTTTAACATTTTATAAAATATTGGAACAAAATTAATGGCTGAAAAAGTAACACCGAATCACCACCCCCAATAAAAACCTCCACATGAACCCCCATAATACATGCCCACAAGACACCCTTACATGGAACCAACCGGTCATCAGGTCACACATGTAAGCATCTTTTCCGAACATGAAGACCTGCCCATCCCTGGTAACCATGGCACTGGTTGCGTAGTTACAGGCTGACCACACCACCTCCCTGCCCTCCATCCTGCCCACCCTGCGTGGCTTCACCGCCTTTATTGTTCGTCTTACTTTCGCTGTTGTTTGTTATAAGTGCTGAGTTGATTTAAAAGAGAATGGTTAGAATAAAAATTAATTTGTTGATTAAAAAAAAAGATTAATTTAAGAAAATCCGAAATGTATGATGATGATGTCTGTATATTATGCGCCAAGACAAGCAACGACGGCACACTCACACGACGTACATATCTCTCAATACATACGTCACCCTTGAACCACCAATCTTACCCCTCCCCCTAAGCACGCACCAAAACAGTTCAAATCAGCATCCTCCCCCCTCTTGGCCACCCCTGCGAAGTAGACTCTGCCCTGATCTGAAACCAAGATCACGTGGTAGCCGTCATGGCCTGCAGACGTCTGCACGATGTTCGGACTCTTGATGATCGGAAGGTCAGTCCATTGCCTTAGAGAGGGGCGTTCAAGGTAGAGTGTGGATTTGAATCTTCCACACACAAAAAAAATATTCAAAATAAAAAGAGATATTTGATCAATTACTTTCCGGTTCAAAAAAATTATATATTAAAATTTTTTTTTTCTTAATTACTTTTTTGTTTGAAAAAAAATTAAATACAATAATTCGCCTTTAAAAAAAAGACCCCCACTCACTTCGCCACTGGGTTCTTGCTCTTGAGGCCTAGCACGTGACTCCTGCCCCGGTACACCACGTGACCGCTTGACGTCACAGCCAGCCAGAACTCCTTGCCGCCGACCACACCGACCACACTGGCATTTTTGTCGTCGTCGTCGTCATCGTTTGAGAGATCTGAAATGTTTGGAGCGTCGCTTGTGGGATCGAGTGGGTGGCTTGATAGACTTAGAATGGTGTTACCGGGTTAACCCAAATTTAGCCGATATCTTGCATTTAAAATATGTCGAGACTTTTAAATGTTGCTTAAGTTTAGCTTGACGATTAATTTTATAGAATTATTTAAATTGATAAAAATTTTGATAACTTTGGAAGCAATTAGATTAAAACTGTGTAAGGTGCAAAAAGAATATTATACAAACACTAACTGATGCAGTGGTGGGTGTGGCTGGCACTCTCCTCCTCCTCTTCCTCATCTTCCTCAAAATTCCCTCTTCCAAACGTCATCAAACTCACTCTGCTCATCTTGATTGCTGCAGAGGGTGGTGCTGATGACGATACTTTCAAAACGCCATCTTGAATTTCTAGTTTTTTAATCTTGTAGCAGTCGGTCTGTAGAGGTTTTGTTTGTTTTTTTATTATTCTTTTTTTCTGTTAGTTAGTTATCTGAAGATATATTACAAATCATTCATGCTACATGCACGAAGACATCGCCCATTGATCCTTTTCCTCACCAAGTTATAAGACAATGTAGCTCAATATTGTCAAAAGCCATCTCACAGCTCGTCAACTTATCTTTCCAAGAAGGATGTTTTCCATCTACTTTCAAAGCAGCCCAAATTACACCAATATTAAAGAAAGCCAACCTCGACACAACCAATCCAGCAAATTATCGACCTATTTCCAACCTGTCCACCATATCAAAAATTATGGAAAGGGCCGTATTAAAACAACTACAACCTCACATCACCTCCAATCCAAACTATCCCAGTCACCAATCAGCCTATAGACCTTACCACTCTACAGAAACAGCCCTACTCCATCTAACTGACCACATTTTCAACGGATGCGACTCAAAAAATACCACCCTCCTCGCATCACTCGACCTATCAGCAGCCTTCGACACCATCAGCCATTCCATCCTCATCGACAGACTTCATAAAGAATTTGGAGTTGATGGAACAGCTTTAAACTGGCTGTCATCTTATTTAGAAAATAGACATTATCAAGTTAAATTAGGTACACACATCTCATCACCAACCAATATACAACACGGCGTTCCTCAAGGCTCTGTTCTTGGACCGCTTCTTTTCACCACATACATCTCACCTATCTCAAATATAGTCAACCAATTCAACATAACCTACCATAAATATGCTGATGATATACAACTTCTTCAATTCATCACACCTAATACATCCAACCAAGCTACTAGTAACCTCACATCTTGCATACAAACCATGGAAACTTGGTTTCTCAATAACTATCTCCAGTTTAACACCACTAAATCAGAAATAATAAAACTAGGCACCCCTTATCAATTAAATAGTTTAAACACAATATCATCTGTCAACATCAACTCAGATAAAATCCCCATCAATAACAATCTCAAAATACTCGGAGTCACCCTAGACAGCAAACTCACTTTCAAAAACCACATCACATCTATCATCCAATCATCACACTATCATCTCAAAGCAATCAAACACATACGCCCATTCATTACTACTGATCTCTCCGCCTCACTTTCCCGATGTCTAATACTAAGCAGACTTGACTACTGTAACTCGCTATTATATAATATCACCAATCAAGAAAGAAATCGTCTACAATCAGTTTTAAACAAGGCGGCTAGAATCACACTCAACTGTGATTACCCAGGCCATCACCTTGTTCAATCATCAAAGGAAAATCTTATAAAACTCCACTGGCTTCTTATAGACTTTCGAATATCCTTTAAAATAGCCATCACCACATTCAAAATTCTTCAAACCTCAATACCGTCATATCTCAGCAAACTCATAACTAAAAAAACATCAAACAAACAACTGCGTTCATCTTCATCTCTTCTCCTCAACCAAGAATCCACTACAAACAACATCTCAAAAAGAGCTTTCCGTCACGCAGCTCCAACAACTTGGAATGCCCTTCCACCTGCACTTCGAAGCATCAACCAATTTTCGACTTTCAAAGCCAAACTGAAAACTCATTACTTTAACTTAGCCTATCATTCTTAACCCATTAACGCATGACTCAAAGGAATTAATTAATTTTTTAACATTTTATTGAAAACCCGATTCTAACAAATAAAATCAAAAAATTAGTCTGAAATATTTTATACAAAAAAAGTTATGATGAAAATAAAAAATGTCCTTAAAAAAGGACGCTATGCATTGCTACCGACGGTAATCACGATTCGTGGTAGATGCTGAAGCACTCCAAATGTAAAGCTACATTACATTTAAGGCATTTCTTTTCCACTTTCTTTCCACATTGCTTGCATCTTTTTTGGCCATCTTCAATTTTACCAATAAAATGATCTTTTCCATCGTATCGGACATCTGCAATCACGCTTTTAGCTAAATTCATGGATCCTTTTTTTTCTTTTTCTCGTTGTCATTGCAATGCAAATATCTTAATAACTCTTCAAATCTGTTGACAGTCATAGCATTGCTTACAGCTAGATTGTGTACATCGTCGCTCTGTTCCCAGTACATCCTGCGGTTTGCCAAAGGAACATAACCTGAAAGCATGAGTATAGCCAGCACCACTCTATATTCATTTTCAGTAGCATTCAGCTGTTTTAGTTTTTGGCTGGCATATAAATTTGACATGTCTGTTATTAGCTTGATGACTGGTACATCCAAAAATAAATTAAACAATGTGAGAGGAGACATGTTTTCTAAATTTGGTTTGTCCTCTGAACTATTATCTGCCAATAATCCAGTAGTAATGTCTTTTTTGGTCCATCTCCGATCAATTTTAATTTTTTTAGCTGGCCTTTTTACAGCAGTTTCTTCTCTACTTATAGTGGTTTTCTCTTCCCCAATTTTGGAAATTACTATTTCTGCTTCTGCATTTAGCTGGTTTCTTGATAAATTATCTAGAGTACCTTCACCATCCTCGGGTCCACTATCCTCATCAGAGCAGTTTGGGTCAGTAGGAGGAATCATGACTATATCTGCTGAAAAGAAATCATTGTCATCTTCCAAAATACTAAGGACTTCATGAAGAGCGAATCTGAAAATAATTGTTTTTACCATCAGTATTACTGCATAGTGTCCTTAAAAAAGGACACTCAATAAAACACAGTTTTTGGAAATAATATTACATGTAAAATAAAATTTATTTTAAATAAAGATATAAGAATGAATAACAATGAAATATTATTATACATTATGAATGGTAGACATTAAATAAAATTATAACTAACTTTTTTTCATGAGCCATGACAAAAACACAAAAAATTTAGTTATCGCCTTGAAAAATCAGAATATCGAAACAATCTATCAATTTCAAATCACAAAAAAATTTTTAACAAAGACTTCAGTTTATATAGGACAGGATTAGCTGCAAAGATAATAAATATAATCAAGATAACTATTATTAAAAAAACTTTTTATTGCTGTCCTTAAAAAAGGACAGTATGCGTTAATGGGTTAATAATTACTCCATGCTACTCTTTGCTTTCCTTTTCATAACATTACTATTATAATTATTTTTATTTCTTTATTGCATTACGACGCAGTGAAAGCGCTTCAGTTGCGTGCCCGGGCGCTATACAAAAATGACAATTATTATTATTATTATTATTATATAATTAAAATCTAAAAAATACTGAAAAAGGAGAATAACATGGTGATACTTCGTCAAATAGACTTAATGACCAGTCCCACCTCAGTATGCCTCTGCAAGCTGTAAAAGTTCTTCTTGTCCGAAAATACGTTCGTACTCTGCAGCACCTCCACTGCAAATCATCAATTCATTCATTCATCCATCAATTAAATCATTCATCCATCAATTAAATCATTCATCCATCAATTAAATCATTCATCCATCAATTAAATCATTCATCCATCAATTAAATCATTCATCCATCAATTAAATCATTCATCCATCAATTAAATCATTCATCCATCAATTAAATCATTCATCCATCAATTAAATCATTCATCCATCAATTCATTCATTCATCCATCAATTAAACCATTCATCCATCCTTCGATACATTCACTCATCCATCGATACATTCTTTCATCCATCAATTCATCCATGCACCCTACTAATTTTCCATTCACAAATGCATTCATTCATTTGACTATTCATCAATTCTTCGACGCATTTATAGAAGCAATGCACCATGGATGTCGATGAGTTGGCATGGCAGCAAGGTGCATGCGTCGATCCTGGTGAGAAAGCGACTCTGAAGCAAGTATAAGCCTTCCTGTCGTGCAAAAGATTAAAGAGGGCTTCCTATAAAAACCCAAATATGGGAAACTACTTGGTAAATCGATTAATTGCAAAACTTGATGGAGCAATCGATTAGTTAGAACAAAACATATTATTGATTAATTATAAAGCTCATAAATGGATCGATTAATTATGAAACTAATTGATTAATCGATTAATTATAACACTAATTGATTAATAGATTAGTTAGAAAACTAATTGATTAATCGATTAATTATAAAACTAATCGATTAATTAGAAAACCTAACTAATTTATTAATCGATTAATTAGAAAACCAAACTAATTTATTAATCGATTAATTAAAAAACTTTAAAACTTAATCGACTAAAACTTAATGAAGAACTCAAGCCTTTCCTACATTGACGGAGAACAGTTTAGAATCGGGAGAGTAGGTGAGTTTGTGGTTCGACGCGTAAATGTGGCCCTGTGGTGGTGGTGCCGAGGGGAGGCATGCAGACGCTCTATGGTGGTGGTCTTTGATAACTTTAGTACTCAAACTATTGGAAACTTTTTGAATTGAGACATTTAATAATTTATGAAAATATTAAAGAAAATAAATAATTATTATTATTATAAAATTAATAACTATTATTGAATTATTGTTTATTATAATTTATTATTTTTATTCTTTATTATTATGATTAAATTGATAGTCAGGTGGCGAAGATAACTCAGGAGACAACCTTGACGGTGGAGTGGTAGCCTGAGCCGACTTTGAAGAGGCCAGCGCTGTTCTGCACAAACAAGAAAGCACTCTCACACGCCATTGTGGCTCTCTGTCTTTGTTGTTGTTGTTGATGGTGTGGTTGTTGGTGGTGTTGTTGGGGGTGGTGTTGTTGTGGTTGTGGTTTTTGTTGTTGTTGGTGTTGGGGGTGTTGGTGGTGTTGTTGTTGTTGGGAGTAATGTTGTTGTTGTTGTGGCTGTTGGTGTTGTGGTTGTGGTTGTTGTTGGGAGTGTTGGTGTTGTTGTTGTTGTTGTTGGCGACTCGTTTTGACTTGTTGAGGATGGTTCACTTGTTTATTGCTATTATTCATTTGAAACTGTTTTCGTTGCGGTAGTTGTGATTGTTGTAACTGTTGCTGTTGTTGTTTCTGTTGTTGTTGTTGTTGCTGATACTTATGGAAGTCAACGTGAAACTCGGCCATCCTTCCCCTCTTCAATAGAATTCCCTTGTGGAACCAGGAGGGTGCTGATGATGATCCCGTTATCAAACGATTCACGTGACCATGCAGCCTACGCAATATGGGAGGAAGCTGTGGTGGTTGTGATGATGATGATGGAGGTGATGATGATGATGATGATGGTGATGATGATGATGGTGATGATGATGATGGTGATGATGGTGATGATGATGATGATGGTAATCATTATAATGATTATAATTATGAAAACTCTGATGATGCTTATGACTTGAGTATCATGATGATAATAATGTTGACAATGACAATGATGACAAATATGATGACGATTACGCCTCACCTTGATCTGTTGTTGCACAAACTTGCTGGGCAGTATGAACATGTTGGCGAGAGCTGCCAACACTTTTCCAGGGTCTCCGAGAGAGATGATGAGGGAGAGAAGAGCGGAACAAGAGAGAGAAGATATGGTGGAGTGAGAGGACTTGGAGCTGTCGGGCGGTGGTTCGTGGCTTTGTGAAAGATCCATGAGAAGTGTGAAGAGGGAGTCTGGGTGGAGAGGTTGGTGGTTGAGGGGAGTGGTGGTGGTTAAGGGAGGGTGGTGATTAAGGGGGGGTGGTGGTTAAGGGGGGGTGGTGGTTAAGGCGGGTAGTGGTTGAGGGGGGTGGTGGTTAAGGGGAAGGTAGTGGTTAAGGGGGAGTGGTGGTTAAGGGGGGTGGTGGTTAAGGGGGAGTGGTGGTTGAAGGGGGGGTGGTGGTTAAGGGGGTAGTGGTTGAGGGGGGTGGTGGTTAAGGAGAGGGTGGTGGTTAAGGGGGGGGGTGGTGGTTAAGGGGAGTGGTGGTTAAGGGGGATGGTGGTTGAGGGGGGTGGTGGTTAAGGGGAGTGGTGGTTAAGGGGGATGGTGGTTAAGAGGGGGTGGTGGTTAAAGGAGGGTGGCGAGATTGTCGTTCTGATGTCGCTCTGCTGTAAATGTGTTACTTTTTTATTCCCCACCATTACACAACTCGCAAACCCATCCCCTCCCCCCTCACAAAAATCCCACTCACCCCAATTCACCCACCATCTTTTGCATCACTACCCACACATTACCCACTCACCCAAACCCACACAACTCCCAAACCCTCACAACTCCCAAACCCACTTACCACCCGCCCACCATTCACCCACCACCAATTTACTCTTCACCCACACACCACCCATTTACCCTTCAACCACCCAGAAAATCCCAAAGCAGCCAAACACTCCCAAACCCACTCATCCACTCTACTAGCACACTCAACCCACCCATCAATCACTCAATCATCCACGAACCACCCACCCTTCAACCACCACCCATTTCCCCACCACCCATTCACCCATTCCCCCACCACCCACCCACCCATTCACCCTTCAACCACCAACCACACCAGGGCACCCTTCACCCACCAAACAACTCTCAAACTCAAAAAATGCCAAACTATCTATCACCTCCAAACCCACTAAACTCCTAAATCCACTCATCTCCAAACCCAAACAACTCCTAAACCCACAAAAATCCCATAACCCTAACCCCCCCCCCCCCCCCACCACCCACTCACTCACCACCCACTCACTCACCACCCACTCACCCACCACACTAGCACACTCCCCTTTCATCGCCTCTGGCTCCTGCTCTTCCAACACACTCAACAACACCTGAGAGAGCAAAGTATTCGTTTTCTACTGCCACAAATCACCATGCATAAGACGCACTTTCTACTCATTAAATTTACTTATAAAATGTTTAATATCCATGGTGTTTCAAGGTAGTCATTCAAAGTTATATATAAATTGTTTGATTTTTTAAATTATTTTCTTCGTTTAATACTTTATTTAATTACCATTATTACAATAAATCAAAATCATCAGCATCATCATCCTTCTCCTCCTCACCATCATTATCACAATTACTATAGCTTTCTTTTATATGGCGAGATCATCATTATCATCACCACCATCATCATCATCATCACCATCACCACCACCAATCATCATCATCATCACCTGGAGCGTTTTGGAGCACACTTGAAGGTTTGATGACGTGGCATGGAGGTCCCTCACCAGGCCGTGCAGTCCAGTCAAGCCCAGCACCACCACCTGAGGGGGGTTCTTGTTTGCGAGAATTTGGAAATTTTTGAGTTTTGAAGGTTTGATGAAGTAGTGGTAATAATAACAATTTGAGAATTTTAAAAGTTTATTACGGTATAGAATAATATTTTGGCCTGTATAAAATAAATCTGGAGATGATGATATTGAAATAATTGCACTAAAATGGTCGATATAGCAGGCAGACCTTGGGAAGGCATTTAGTTTGGTCCCTAGTAGCTACCTCCTTACAATTATCTTTTTTTCCCACGCTTCCAAGATTCTTATGTCTTCCATCTATAATGCGGTCAGTGCTGTTCAGAGTGTAAGTCCTGAAGATGAATTCTCGAATGACTGCGTAGAGGGAAAAGGAAGAAGGATTCTTTGGAATGACCAAAAACTCTGTGGTTCTTTTTGAATTAACCTGTGAATTTTTTTTTGAAATAGGTTTTATTAATATTGTTTTTTTTATGAATGGTGTTTAATTCTTGTAACATTTACCTTCAAGGCATCATTCTTCGCTATTAAGTCACCTACGCCAATCTTGGAGTCTTTTCTGTTTTGAGAAAAAACTTCAAGTTATTTTAAAATTCAATATTCAATAATAATAATACAGGTATAATGAACGGGTAGCTGAGTCGGCAACAACTCTCGGCTTGACCAATAATAGAAGGCCCTAGGTTCAAGTGCAACCAATGCCCTAGTAACCCAAAGGCGCAAATGAAAATATGCAGCCTAAGTGGCCTGGAAGCCCGTTTGGGTTATACGCCACTATAATAATGCTCGTCATTGTTGTTATATTTGGTCATCTGAAAGTGTTTTTGCGAACAGCTTGTCATGGTTATGTTGACGAAAAAGACAAACATTATCGTTTTTGAATGATAGTCTTAGATATGTTGCACTGGATCTACATGGTAGCTGTTGAAACAGACGATTTGGTGGCTATGGAAGATTCAATGCATTAATTGCTTATGAACATGAAAGTCTGCCAGTCGAGAACATGTCTTAGAATAATGACGAGCGTTATTATAGTGGCGTATAACCCGAACGGGCTTCCAGGCCACTTAGGCTGCTTTATTTCACTTGCGCCTTTGGGTTACTAGGGCATTGGTTGCACTTGAACCTTTCATTATCGTTCAAGCCGAGAGTCGTTGCCGACTCAGCTACCCGTTCACCCAAATTAAATGCTTTCTGCATCAGCGATTTCTATTGTTTAATAAAAGCAATTTTTTTTTATAAATGTAAAGAAAGTTCTTTTCTGTCTGTAAGTTATTACATTTTAGAGTTGGAAACCGTCAAAAGCTTAAAATACTAAGAAGCAATTGTCACTAACGCAGACTCAAAGCCAGAATGGCACAAACAACAACGGTTCTCACAAAACTTAGAACCCTTTCGAACGATAAAAACTTAGCCTCTACTAGAAAATCTGTATGATGTATTCCTTGGTAATGTCTATATTTGTGAACGCCTGCAAATGATGGACATTATGAATGGGCTTGGAAAGAAGAATACAAATGAGGTGCTTCCGAAAACTTCTCGAAACTTCTTACAGAGATAGAATCATCAAAGATGAAGTTCGGAAAAGTTCTACGAATGCTATTGGGTCCCATGAAGGCTTACTGACTACAGTAAAAATAAGGAAACTGAAATCGTATGGTCATGTCTCCCGCTCTTAGAGCAAACCAAAACAGTTCTTTAAAGCGGGATGAAAAAGAGACAGACAAAGGGAAAGACAGGAAGACAATATAGCCGAAAAAACAGGATTGGAGTTCAACAACTGTTTGAAAATATCAGAAAGCCCGGAGAAATGGAAGAAACTGGTTAGAAGTTGTACTGTGGTGCTCCAACGGTGTTCAACAAAGTGAGAGGCTGACTGACTGACTAGTATTATGTTGATTCTCAAATTATTATAACCGCAATAGTATCGTTACTCATGAATTACTAAAAAAATAATTTATAAATAAAAGTAAATAAATTCTCACTCTTTAAAGGAATCATCCTTGTAGAACTTGTGGAGTTCCCGACTCAAGTACTCACTGTGTAGCACAGTCTCTGGTCGCATGTTAAGACCACCTTAACTACTACATACAAAATCACAACCACATTTTCAGAGTAGAAATATAAGTGAAGTTTTCAAAATTCATGCATTTTTTTTGGTTCCAAAATGTTTGAAGCTTCATATATTATAATAATTAGGTAAATAGAGTTGCTATTTAAAAATTAAATGCGACTAAAAGTGAATCTAAGTTTGTAAAATTATTATTTTTTAAATTTTACTGAAAGATAACGCAGTGAGTTTACTGAATAAAATCTAAAAGTAATATTTGAAAATTTGAATCAATTAAGTTCGAATTTTATTTATTTTTTTATTAATAACATTTTAAAGCACTATTAACCATAAAAATGCAATATTCTTTAAACTTTTTTAAAAAATTCTGAAACATATTTTACACTTCTTCAATTTCGCTCAAAATCTTCAGACCCAAGCGGTCCACCCTTCATACAGCAATGCAAGGTTCTCGAGACTGGTCGCTTCTCTGATCAGTGCTTGTACCTGGAATAAGGTTAGTTTAGTAAAGGGAGTTAAACCAACCCATTTATTATGACCTCTATAGTGGTTTCAGCTGAAAAACAATTAAATTATTTTTGTATTGATATGTCATAATCGCATTTATGTTTGAACATCATCCTTAATAAGTTGAAAAACTGCTAGAGGTCAGAAAATGGAAAAAGTTAATCTGATGTTAAAACTTATAAGAATAATAATAATAGGAAAATAAATAATGACCTGCTCAGACACACTCATTCTCCTCTCTTCCGCTCCACTGATTTCTGCATCTCTGCCTTCCAGCTTTCCCTTCACCCTCCTCCACATATTCACCGCTACGGAGTTGCGCTGTTGCATCGCTGTGTGGAGAATGAAGCTGAGAAGTAGTGGAGAAAATTCCATTGATTTTTTAAAAATATTTAATTGTATTGTGTTTCATTGTATTGTATTTTATGTTATTGTAATTCATTGTATTGTCTTGTATGATAATTTATTTTTTTCTTTTAAATTACTAATATTTTATTGTATTTTATTTTGATGCATATTAAAAAAAATATTATTGAACAATATAATTTCATAATAAATTCTTCCTTAGTTTTCAAGTATAGCTCCTTCAAATTTGAAAATGTATAGCAGAACACAACACAAAAAGCTAACCTTTTCCAGTTTTTGGGTCGGTCAGCTTTTCATTCTTACCTGTTGTATGCATATTATATTTTTTATAGCTGATTAAATTCGTAAACATATTCATATATAAAATGTGAGTTTCGTAAAAATACACAACAAAGATTCTATTAATTAAAGCGACACCTCATTAATCTTAAAATACATCTTTAAATACTTAATTAAATGTAAATTTCTGAAAAACTGATTCGGCCAAAAACATATAGCGTAAAACACCATGTATAAAGCGCACTTGTTTTTTCAATGGCAAGAAGAAAAATAGGAAAAAAAAATTATAAGAAAAAACTAAAACTAGAAAGTTGAATCGTAGGTATCCACGATTTCACTATAGACAAAAATATTCGCGTCATAGTAAAACTTTTGAGAGCAAAAATAAGAGACAAAAAGTACGTCTTATACATGGGATTTTACGGTACATGCTTAGTACTGCAATGCAAGTCTTACTGTTGAAGCTGTTGTTGTTAGTGAAGATGTCGTCGTTGTTGTCGTCGTTGTAGTTGTGGAGGTTCTCCAGCGCTTCGTCCGCCTGTCTAAGTGGGTACTCGTACGTCCTGTCAACATAATAATAATAATAATAATAATAATAATAATAATAATAATAATAGTAAAAATCATAGTAACAAAACTTGAACGTTTCATTTGAATTTTTAGGCCAATGATAATACAACATAGTGACCAAAAAGAATATATTACAACCAATGACAACAACACTACCAAAAACAACGCCAACGAATACAACTATAACTACTACAACAACAACAACAACATCACCAACAAAACCATCAACAAAACCACCACAAACATCATCCCCCAACAACAACAAGAACAACAACAACAACAACAACAACCGGTGGATGAGGTGCAGTAGACGAGGAAAGTCGGCTGAGAGGCGGAGGCAAGTGTTGAGTTGCATGACGTCAGATGAGTGGCAGGAGTGAAGGAAGGAAGCGAAGAAGGAAGAAAAGACTTTGTAGTGAGTCACAAACTGCGTCATGCTCTGTATCTCTGCCTGTCCTGTTTCTTCTCCTGCTACTTGTGTCTCTAAGTCCCTCTCTTCTCCCACCTCCCCCTCTCTCCTCCCATCTAGATCTTCTTGAAGCTTCTCTCCAGGACTTCCCTCTTCGAACTAGTGGGTGGTTGTATGTTGTTTAGTCATTGGTTAGTCTTGAAAATCAAATGTATATCAAATGTATGAGAAGTAGGAAGGTGAATTCTAAGTGGTCAAAAAGCTACCGGAATTGACGCAATTTGAATTATTATTTCAAAGTAAACATTATAATTTATACTCTATTTCACTTTACATGAATTAAATGAAAAAGTAAAACAACAAAATGAATAAAATATTAAAGTGGCGAAGATTAAACATTACTTAAATTAAATAAATAAAGTATTTCCCAATAAAACAAAATAAAATAAAGTAGAGTCGGCGACAATGCCAAAAGCTTCTAGGTCTCATACCACAAAACACCTCCACCATCACCACCACAACCACCTCCACCACTTCCATCACCACCACAACCGCTACAACTTCCACCACCACCACCACCACTTCAACCACCACCAACCTTAGTAAGGGCCTGGAAGACTGAACGTAGTTGCGTGACGAGGCTGCTGTGCTGCAAGAGACACCTCCTAACCGCCTCCACCTCCTCAACCACCTTCTCCTGAAAAGTGGAAAAGTAGAGTGGAAAAAAGAAATGAAAAAATCTTTTTAATCATAATCATTGTCCTCATCATCATTATCATCATCGTCGTCATCGTCATCATCATTTTTATCATCACCACCAACAAAAAATCCAAAACCTCCCATAAAAACCTCAAAAAGCCTCCAAACCGACTCACCCTGTCTGCATAGACCTGTTGTTGCAAGGCGGGTAGGTGCTTCAGAGGCGCTTGTGCCAGCGTGAGTAGGTGGTCGACACTGCTCCTCAACCACGCCTCCCCCACCACGCCTGTCAGACGCACACTCTGTGGTGTGGTAGTAGTGTGGTTGTGATGGTTGTGGGTAGTGGGAAGGAGAATTGTGTTATTTGGCTTTTTCAATGTTTACTAAACAATTGAATAATGAAAATCTGTGTTATAATTTGTGACGCGTTCGAATTGGTTCTTTGAAATTCAATTCAAAGGATATCATCATTCCTAACAAAGTGGTCTTGAAACTCTATCGGGTTAACGTCACGTTAATAAGACTCTTCATTGTATTTTATTGAACTTTATTGTATTGCATTTCAATGATTTATATAGCGCATGATGTTTCAGTGAACTAAACCTGGCTCTCGGTTAGTTGCGACTCCAGTCTGGTGATCGGGTGTCTGTTGTTCTCGACGTAGATGAAGAACTTGGTGGTTCTGCGAGAATGCGTGGAAAAACATAATGAAGTAAAGACAACTGAGATAATTGATAATTGATAATTGATAAAGATAATTGATAAAGATAATTGATTTCTTTAATGAGTGTGATTAAAAAAATATAGAGAATGAAAAAAGAAAAAATATAGATAAATAAATAGAGAATAAGAATATATTTAAAAAATATTTAAAAAATAAAAAAATTATAATAAAAAAAATTATATAAAATAAAAATATAAAAACATAAAAATATATATATATAATTTATATATAAAAAATAAAAATATAGAAAAATAAAAATATAGAAAAATAAAAATATAGAAATATATATATATATATATATATATATATAAAGAAATAATAAATAGATACATAAAAAAAGATGGAAAAAGACCGATCGAGGAGCTTGTTGAAGTCGCTGTAGAGACAGTTTCGTCTGCTGGCGTCAGAGGCGTGCAGTTCGAAGTTGTGCACTGCGCATGCGTGCTTGAGGAAGTCTTTGTACTCGCGTGAGATGTTCTGTGATGGGGGAGGGGGGGGAGAATAAGTATACAATGTATATTATACATGTATAAGGAGGAAGAATGAGTTGACATAGTATATATTATTGTATATTGTATTGCATATTGTATTGTATATTGTATTGTATATTGTATTGTATATTGTATTGTATATTGTATTGTATGTTGTATTGTATATTGTATTGTATATTGTATTGTATATTGTATTGTATATTGTATTGTATATTGTATTGTATATTGTATTGTATATTGTATTGTATATTGTATTTTATATTGTATTGTATATTGTATTGTATATTTTATTGTATATTGTATTGTATATTGTATTGTATATTGTATTGTATATTGTATTGTATATTGTATTGTATATTGTATTGTATATTGTATTGTGTATTGTATTGTATATTGTATTGTATATTGTATTGTATATTGTATTGTATATTGTATTGTATATTGTATTTTATATTGTATTGTATATTGTATTGTATATTGTATTGTATATTGTATTGTATATTGTATTGTATATTGTATTATATATTGTATTGTATATTGTATTGTATATTGTATTGTATATTGTAATGTATATTGTATTGTATATTGTATTGTATATTGTATTGTATATTTTATTGTATATTGTATTGTATATTGTATTGTATATTGTAATGTATATTGTATTGTATATTGTATTGTATATTGTATTGTATATTGTATTGTATATTGTATTGTTTATTGTATTGTACATTGTATTGTATATTGTATTGTATATTGTATTGTTTATTGTATTGTATTTGATTTTAATGTATTGTATATTGTATCTAAAGAGATGACCTTGAGAGTCAAGTCGTTGTGGCAGTTGTTGTTATTGAACTGTTCTAAGGCGGCTGAAACATCCTTGTTGGAGTTGGCAGCCCAGTTTAGGCGTTGTGAAATGAGGAGAATGACTGACTGCAGGTCCAGCACCTGCTTACTGAACCTCTCCTCGTGCACCACCACCATTGCCTCCAGCAGTCTTCCCAGGTGCTGTCTGGTGCTCAAACGACGTGGAACCTGCATGAGAACGTCTCGTGACAGGGGCGGGAAGAGAACAGGGTCGAAGTGACTCTTGAAGGCTCCTTCGGCTCCAGCGATCGACGCCTCGGTCGCCATCACCTCCAGCATGAACTTCACGTCGCTCATGTTGCTCTGCACCACCGACATTTCACTCGGCATCCCACCAGACATCTCGCTCGCTTGGATGATCGGAGTTTCCTGGTGAAACGCAAGAGTTTTTGGCGTTCAATTGTATACTGCTTTGAAAATGTTTATACAACTTGAACCCTTCTAAATCTGTTTTTTCATTGTATATAACTTAAACAAACACCCCGACAAATACTGCAAGTACAAATATTTCAAAAAAACATTTACAAGACAGATAAGAAGAGATTGAAACCACAAAAACAAGTAATACAAAAAAATTCACAACACAAGGATTAAAACCACAAGATGACAAGAACACATATTAAAACACATTAAAACCACAAGATGACAAGAACACATATTAAAACACATTAAAACCACAAGAAGACAAAAACACATATTAAAACACATTAAAACCACAAGATGACAAGAACACATCTTAAAACACATTAAAACCACAAGAAGACAAAAACACATATTAAAACACATTAAAACCACAAGATGACAAGAACACATATTAAAACACATTAAAACCACAAGATGACAAGAACACATATTAAAACACATTAAAACCACAAGAAGATCACACCATCCACAAGGACTCAGGCTGCAGCGACAGGTGGTTGAGGCGCTGTTGCCACTGGGTGATGCTCGCCACCAAGAGGTCCATCTCAGCCTCCCGCAGTCGACCCTGCTCCCTCCGCAAGCCCCTCACCACGTCCAGTCTGTATGCATGTGTGTGTGTGTGTGTTTGTGTGTGTGTGTGTGTGTGTGTGTGTGTGTGTGTGTTTGTGTGTGTATGTGTGTGTGTTTAAGTCGTCATGGGATCATCATGGGATACATGATGTTGATAAAAATAATAATAGTCATAATAATGGAGCAAAATAAATAAATAAAAGTAAGAATAAAAAAATAAAAATATTAATTATAATATAATATATAATATTATTAATAATAAAAATATTAATAATAATTGAAAAAAATGAAAAACAACAAGTAATAATAATAATATATAAAAATAACAAAAATAACAATGCGTCAGGGCAAGCAATTATGAGTTTGACAGTTTATTTCAGTGTCACTTTCGAAAAATCATACATCAAAAGCGCGAGCTCAAATAAGCTACTGGATGACCAAAATAATCACTGTTTGTTTCAAGAGTGAATGAGATATACCTGATCATTTTTTATTCTATTGTCATCTTCAAAAAATCATGCAAGAGTTCAAAAATAATAACGACTGGAGACTAACCCTTGTAAGCTGAAGTCTCCTACCAGATGGCTCAACCAGCTGCACAGGTCCAGAGGCAGGTTGGAGAGGGTGGTGGCTGTGGGCAGTTCATCGAGGAGGTTTCGGTAGGCGAGTAGAAGCTTCGAGAGGTAGCTGAGACTCTGGTGGAGTTCACCCGTTGAGACGCTCAATTGCTGGAAGAGCTGCTGGTACTGGCGGGTGAGGGAGGGGTGGGGTTGAGAATATTCTAGAAAGATGGTGTTACTTGTAGTAGTAGTTGGTTGTTCATGTAAAGTTTTTGCGAATACATAAGAAGTAACAGTAGTATTAGTAGCATTAGTAGTAGTAGTAGTAGTAGTAGTAGTAGTAGTAGTAGTAGTAGTAGTAGTAGTAGTAGTAGTAGTAGTAGTAGTAGTAGTAGTAGTAGTAGTAGTAGTAATAATAATAATATAAGTAGTAGTAGTAATAGTAGTAGTAGTAGTAGTAGTAGTAGTAGTAGTAGTAGTAGTAGTAGTAGTAGTAGTAGTAGTAGTAGTAGTAGTAATATTAGTAGTAGTAGTATTAGTAGTAGTAGCAGTAGTAGTAGTAGTAGTTGTAATAGTAGTAGTAGTAGTAGTAGTAGTAGTAGTAATAGTAGTAGTAGTAGTAGTAGTAGTAGTAGTAGTAGTAGTAGTAGTAGTAGTAGTAGTAGTAGTAGTAGTTGTAGTAGTTGTACCTTGTTCACCAAGTCAGCCTTGCCTGCATCATTCAGGAACTTGACAATGGTGTCGTTAAGGGCATTCGTGAGTGGCGAGATCTCTTGTAATTGGTCGCCCGTGAATGACTTCAGCCAATCAAATGCTTCCTGTTGAAAAAGTGAGGAGTCAACAGTTTTCGAACATTGAACAATAGCCTAGATCCATTTTTAAAAACGAACTGTAGTATCATGCTTCGCTGAACAAGATGAAAGTCCCCAAAAAATGTATTAAATAATACACTCCTGTATTAAATAGTACACTCCTGTATTAAATAGTACACTCCTGTATTAAATAATACACTCCTGTAGTAAATAATACACTCCTGTATTAAATAGTACACTCCTGTATTAAATAGTACACTCCTGTATTAAATAATACACTCCTGTAGTAAATAATACACTCCTGTATTGAATAGTACACTCCTGTATTAAATAATACACTCAATAGTAGTAAACTAAAGTATTAAATAGTACAGTCTATTGCTATTATTAATTGTAATAATCGATGAAAAGAAGACAGAACGAAAAGGAAAGATAGAGATTGGCACCTGGTGAGTCTTCAGCATGGACGCAAGGAAGTCTCTTTGGCGCGTCACGTGTTCAAGCAGCTGAGCCTTCAACTGCTCTATCTCGCAGTTCTGCAGACACCTTTAGTGGCATCAGCAGAAGAAGATAATATATTTCATTGATATAATCAAAAAAAGAAGTGAAAAATGTAAAATTTATTGATTTTGGAACATTAAGGGCAGAAGAAACGATATTTAATTGATTTATTCAAAATCAGTAATTACTTTAAAATTTAGGTTTAATTGATGAATTTTGGAATATTGGTGGCTTTGATACATTCAAAAGAGTAATTAATTGTAAAAATAGTGTTAATTAATTAATTATTTAGTATTAATGTTCAAATAAACAACAACCTTTTCTGCAGCGAGTAGATGGGGTGAGAGGCGTCTGAGATGGCATCCTTGAGGTACGCGATCTGCGCTTTGAGGTCATCTTGCCTCTGTTGTGCTTCCTGCAGGCGTTGCAGGTCTGTCGTGAGATGAGAAACCCTGTCCTGTAAACCCTCTGCCACGGACACTAGGTTGTTCCTGGATGTGTGTGTGTGGATGGGTGGATATTGGGATAAATAAATGGATAGATGGATGCATAAATGATGAACTATAAAGAAATATTTTTAGTCCATATGTTGCATAATACTATATCCATTAAAACTACATTTCTCGCATTCACACACCCCCCTCTCACCTGTTGCACACCCAAGCGCCCCTCATTTGCGCCATCTTCACGTTGAACTTCAACAAGGCGACCCTCCGATCGAGGCCCTTGCGACCCTTCTTCGAGTGGAGCGCACGGACGACCGGATGGCAGCCGCCGTAATAGGCGCTCGTGTGGCTGGACTCGTTGGCGGAATTCCAGTCAACGAGCGGGTCATACACAAACGCCTCCAAGAGCGTCAGTAGCGTTTCTTTGCCTCTGCGTAAAGCTCGCATCACCACCTCGCTGCTAAGTCGGAATGTTCCCTGTGGTTGGAGTGGTTGGAAGGCGATGTGAGTTGGGTTTGTGATCTTGAGGCTCGTCCGGGTTTACGCCGCATTAATAATATACATTGCTGTATTGAAGAATGCAAACGATGCGAGTTAAACGTGAAGGTTTAGATGGTTGCTGATGACTTGTATTGCCTCAATAAAGTACTGAAAGAATACATTCACCTTCCACCACAACTGCCCATCACCACATAGCACCATCCACAAACAAACACTACCCATTACCATCTTAACCATCCACACTCACCCACCTACCACCAAAAACCACAGGCCATCACTCTCCCACCACCCTCCTCTACTTACTATTTCAATCATCACCCATTCCGAACCAGCAACCCCCATCACCACCCTCCCACAACTCGCCCACCTCCATCACTCACCACCATCAAATGGGAGATAAAAAATACCATAACCACCACCTTCCACCACTAACAACCACCAAAAATCCCCAAACCCCACCACCCTTCCCCTCACTCCACCACCCCCCTCACTCCACCACCCACCTCACTCCACCACCCACCTCACTCTACCACCCACCTCACTCCACCACCCACCTCACTCCACCACCCCCCTCACTCCACCAGCCACCTCACTCCACCAGCCACCTCACTCCACCACCCACCTCACTCCACCACCCACCTCACTCCACCACCTACCTCACTCCACCACCCACCTCACTCCACCATCACCTCACTCCACCACCCACCTCACTCCACCACCCACCTCACTCCACCACCCACCTCACTCCACCACCTACCTCACTACACCACCCACCTCACTCCACCACCCACCTCACTCCACCACCCACCTCACTCCACCACCCACCTCGACGCCAGTGACACCAAGGGCGTGCTGAATATTCTGAGTCATCCTGAATGGAACGTTTTCGGGCACCTTGAGGCACCGCCCCTTCTCAAAGCACACGTTGTAGTCAATGTGCACTAGCTGTGGCCATGATGATGATGATGATGATGATGATGATGATGATGATGGTTTGGTGATGTGGTGGTGGTGGTGATGATGATAATGGTAGTGGCATGATGAGAATGATGTGGTGGCGATGATGGTGATGATAGAGGTGGTGGTGATGATGATGATGATGGTGATGATGGTAGTGGTGATGAAAATGATGGTAGTGGCATGATGATGATGATGATAATTCTAATGATGATGATGATTCTAATGATGATGATGATTCTAATGATGATGATGATGAAGATGATGAAGAAGATGATGAAGATGATGATAGTTACGATGATGATGATGACGAGGATGATGATGGTTACGATGATGATGATGACGAGGATGATGATGATGATAAAAGACTGTTATGCATAAGTATTAGGCATGCTTAAGAAGTACACTGAAGCTGATGATCATGATGATGATTTTGATAATAATGGCGACGACGACGATGGTGATGATAAGAGATTGATAAGTAACCACCCACCTCCCCGGTCGCCAAGTCGATCAGCAGGTTGTCAAGGTGACGGTCACCTAGGCCGATGATGTAACCAACCATGCACATCACTGCAGTCGACCTGGCATACGATTGGCTCACCCTCCACCAATCAGAAGCCGTCGTACTGTGGCACCACAGCTCCCTACGAGTGAATGGAGAATTGTCGTTTTTGTTTAAATGGTTTATCTGGGAGTTTAAATATGTTTTTGGGAAATACTTTTCACTGAAATCACTTAAAGAGAAACTAGAGATTACTACTAATAATAATAATCATGATAATAACAATAACAACAACAACAACAATAATGATAATAATAACTTGGAGAGGAGGTCACGTGGTGTTTCCTGCACCAACTCAGCCACCACCTTCTTGAGCACTGACACCGGCCATTCCCGCCTCTTCTCCAATGAGATTCCCTGTGTGTGTGTGTGTTTCTGTGTGTGTGTGTTTGTGTGTGTTTGTGTGTGTGTCTGTGTGTGTGTGGGGGGTGGGGGAGGGTTGTGTGTGTGTGTTTGTGTTGTTATGTGTGTTTTTATATTTTAAAACATATAATTTGTTTGTCCGTATGTGTTATGTTTGTTTATGTGTGTCATTTTTTTGTTTGTGTGTGTGCGTTTGCATCTGTGTGTGTGATAGTCCCTACTGAATCACCACTGCACGTGCAGCAAAGAACCTTCTCGGCGAGTAGTGGCTTGAGCTTGTTGTGGAAGAGATCACTTGGTCGAGGAACAACCACACTAGTTGTCTCGTTATTCGCCTGTGTGTACGTGTGAGAATATGTCCTTTTTTGTATGCTTGTGTGTGTCTACGAGTGTTTTCGTCCATGTGGGTTATGTATGTGTGAATGAATTTGTACGTGTATCCCTAGTGGAAACCTGTTTGGAGTGGTTGTAGTGCGCCCCCCTAGAGCACCATCGCTTGTAGAGACTGAACACCGATGTTGCCCCGTCCACCCAACCTATCAGGCCAGATTTGGCCCCGAGAGGCGTCACTGAGTAGCACCTCGCTCGGAACTTACCGTCAGAACTGGTAATTGAAAAAAAATAAAAATAATTTTTTATATATTATAATTAAAAACAAAATAAAAAAATTGTTTTTTATAGTCGAAATCAATAATAGAAAATTTTTTATTACTGAAATTAATAAAATTTAAGAAATTAACTGCTCAGTAAAACAATTGAATGAGTAAGCAGCCGGTGATAACAAGACAGCCTTGATGGTCAACTCGATCCCAAATGGGAACATTAGGCATTGATGGGTTAACCATGATGGCACATAAATCAAAATTTAAATTAAAAACAAACAACCTTAATAATTATGAATTCTAATTAATTAATAAATATAATCACGTGTGTTTTGAATAGAGCATGTTGTTGACGACAGCGAGAAACTGCATGACCCTCTCGTCCAGATGCAGGTCTTCCAGCCCCTTGAAGAGGTACGGACGTCTGTGTATGGTGCGCGAATGCTTTGTGGGTGGATCTATTTGTGCATGCATTTTTATTCATTTAGTCATTCATTTATTAACTTAAATATTCATTTATTTATTCCCTCATTTTATATCGTTCACTCATTCATTCATTCATTCATTCATTCATTCATTCATTCATTCACTCATTCATCATTGTTCACCTATTCACTCATTTTCATTCATTCACTTACTACGTATTCACCAATCTCTAATCATTCACCTACCCTAACACGCATTCACTTATCATGCATTCATGCATTGCATTCATGCACTCATTCAGCAGTGTGCATGCATTCACCTAATCATGCATTCACAATTCAGCATTCTGAACCTGACGCCGTCGGAGCCGACGAATATGAGTTTCTTGGGTTTGGTCTTGGTGGGCAGGATTCGAACAGCACTGCCCAGCCCCTCCAGGGTGGTGTGCTGCAGTGGTAGTGGTAGTAGTAGTAGTAGTAGTAGTAGTAGTAGTAGTAGTAGTAGTAGTAGTAGTAGTAGTAGTAGTAGTAGTAGTAGTAGTAGTAGTAGAAGTAGTAGTAGTAGTAGTAGTAGTAGTAGTAGTAGTAGTAGTAGTAGTAGTAGTAGTAGTAGTAGTAGTAGTAGTAGTAGTAGTAGTAGTAGTAGTATTAGTAGTAGTAGTAGTAGTAGAAATAGTAGTAGTAGTAGTAGTAGTAGTAGTAGTATTAGTAGTAGTAGTAGTAGTAGTAGTAGTAGTAGTAGTAGTAGTAGTAGTAGTAGTAGTAGTAGAAGTAGTAGTAGTAGTAGCACGATCGTGATGTGGTGGGTAGTAAAAAACGGGTATCTGAGTGTGTAACGCCTATCGGCTTGACCAATGGTTGGCCCGAATAAAACTTTTCAGTCTAAGAAGCTCGTTCGGGTTGAAGATCACTATAATGAAGGTCACCATTATTATTAAAATTAAATAGACACAAGAAACACCCTCTCCCTGACCACTGACAGTCTGATTGGCGGAGAGAGTGGATGTTCTAGTGGAAGAGGAGGAGGAGGAGGAGGAGGGTAGAGGAATGGAGGTGGAGTGCAGTTTGTGCAGCAATGGCGAGATGCGTTTCATTTGCAAGCTCTGTTCTCCCTTGTGGCGTTGCTGCTGCAGCTGGTGTAGCAGCTGTGGTGATGCATGGGGAAGATTGTTAGTGATGAAGATGATGATGATCATATTAATAATAATAATATAACTTTCTTTTTCTAATAATATATTGAAAAGCATTAAAAAGACAATATTATTATATATTTTCATTTACATTATTATTTTTATTAGTATCATTGTTGTTATTTAATTCCTGGAGATCCTAGAGAGAAAGAAAAAGATGAACGCCGTCATCGAAACGAAAGAACCAGAGAAACAACGCAGGGCACCTTTTTGTAGGCGTTCCAGGTGGCTTCAGGCTTTCGGGCGTTGACGGGGTGTTTGATGGCCGCCACCGTTGCGTCGATAAGTGGCTGCAGTCGCTGCTGGAAGCTCCTCTCGTGGGCGGTGGCTGGTGGCTGAGAGGTCATTTGCTGCAGTTTCTCCAGCAAGAAGATCGTCTGGTGTAGTGGAGAAGGGAGGCTGGTGATGGTGAGGGTGGTGCTTTGAAATGATAGTCTGAGGTGATGATAATGGTTGTAGTGATGGTGATGGAAAGATTAGGTGAGTTGAAAGTGAATAGACGAAAAAATATGAATGTGGAAATGAATACATGGATTTGTGAATACATAAATTAATAAGTAGATGAACATAGGCGTTCCGATGGAATGCCGCCAAGACAAACCGGTTGCATGTTGGCTTGGTGAATGAGGAGGGGCAGAGACTCTTTCTGGGCGGCAGAAACGTCCTGGTTCTCGTTCAACTCCTTCAACTCGACGCCCACCAGTCGCACCCGCTCCAAGACGTCGTTGTGGTTGTGCAGCAACGCACCCAGCCACAATTCATCCCATAGGAGAGTTATCCTGTGCAGTTCCGACACCAACAACTGCACTTCCCTCACCATCCTGCGGTTGTGGTAGTGTTGTTATAAATAGGGTACATAATTAATTAGAATAAATGTAACATTTACAAAATAATTAAGATAAAAAAAATATTTAATAATCATAATTAATCGAGTTTTGATAAACTTTTCAATTGATTATAGTGCCATAAATGAATGAAAACTTGCCTGGGTTGGGTGGTGGTGAGAGTGTTGAGGATGTCTTGGAAGCAATTCCTAACGGATCCCTCCTTCTCTTTGTCCTCCTCTTCCTCTTCATCTTCCTCCTCATCCTCTTCCTTCTCTTCTTTTTTCGTGACTCCTTTTCCTAGAGAAGAAACATAAAGTCGAAAGCAAACTCAGAAAAACCCCATTATAGCACGTCAACAAAGATTTCACCGCACACACAAACAAACAGACAACAACCCTCCCCCCACACTAACAAAAACACACACACACACACACAAACAAACAACAATCCTCTCCCCCCCCCGACACACACACACACACAACCTCGAACACAAACCCCCCCTCACACACAAACAAATACACAAAAACCACTCCTATTACCCACATACACAAACAAACCCACCGACAAACCCCCCCACACAAACAAACAACCCTCTTCTCAATAAAACAACCTCCCCCCCCCATACACACAAACAACCCCCCCCCCATACACACAAACAACCCCCCCCCCCCACACACAAACAACCCCCCCCCCTCCTATACACACAAACAACCCCCCCCCCCCACACACACACACAAACAACCCCCCACACACACAGACAAACAATCCTTCCCCACACACACAAACAACCCACCCGCCCCCCATACACACAAACACCCCCCCCCCCCTCCTCACACAAAAAAACCCCCCACCCACACACACAAACAACCCCCCCACATATTCACACAAACAACCCCCCCACACACAAACAACCCCCCCTCTCCCCATATACACAAACAACCCCCCTGCACACACAAACAACCCACACACACACAAACAAACAACCCCCCCACACACACACAAACAACCCTCCCCACACACACACAAACACATACCCCCCCCACACACACAAACAAACCCACACACACAAACAAACCCCCCCACCCACACACACACACAAAACCCTTCCACCCACACACAAACACACAAACACATACCCCCCCCCCCCACACACACACACACACACACACACACACACACACACACACACACACACACACACACACACACACACACACACACACACACACAAACAAACACACACCAGGACGACTAATGGCAGACGAGTGAGCGACGAGGGCGGGGTAGATGATGGCTGGCGCGTCTTCAGCGGCGATCCTGCACAAGAGGCCTGTGATGCTCCTGCGCACGTAGAGTTCGGGGTGGTTTAGGCGGGAAAAGAGTTGAGGAATGATTCCTGGGGGGTGGTGGTGGTAGTATGGTGGTGGTGTTAGTATGGTGGTGGTGGTGGCTTATGGTGGTGGTGGTAGTATGGTGGTGGTGGTAGTATGGTGGTGGTGGTAGTATGGTGGTGTTGATAGTATGGTGGTAGTGGTAGCTTATGGTGGTGGTGGTAGTATGGTGGTGGTGGCTTATGGTGGTGGTGGTAGTATGGTGGTGATAGAAATGATGGTTTAATGGTAGTGATGGAAGTGATGGTGGTGTTGATGGTTACGATAGAAGTGATGTTGATGCGGTCATGGTGGCAAATTAAAGTTTAGAGCGCTACTGAGATTTATTATATGGCGCTATATAAATACTCTGATAGATAGATGGTGATAGTTGTAGTGAAGAAATATTCCAAAAACCAAACTATTACCACACAACCTCTAGCACCACACCACCTTTCCAGGGCTGGGTGGGTGTGTTGGCGAGACCATGCTGCAGAACCTCCTTGAGACCCCATGAATGCTTAACCAGCAGTCGCAGTAGTCGCAGTGTAGCTGTAGTGCTGTCATCACCATCCTCCCTTCCTTTGCCCCCCTGTGTATGTGTTTGTGTGTGGTGTGTGTGTGTGTGTGTGTGTGTGTGTGTGTGTGTGTGTGTGTGTATGTGTGTTTCTGTGTGTGTGTGTGTGTGTGTGTGTGTGTGTGTGTGTGTGTGTGTGTGTGTGTGTGTTTGTGTGTGTGTGTGTGTGTGTGTGTGTGTGTGTGTGCATGAATCTCAATGCAAACACAATTATTAAAAACGTAACGGTGAAAACCCCTACTGCCTGGTGGTCATATCAAAACTTTTTTGTAACGATTAAACATCTTCAAAAGACACAAAACCTGACGATCCCATACACAAAAGCACACCAAGCAAGTGAGGCGCAAGTAGCTGAAGTAGGCGAGACCGGCATTCTTGTATTCGCTGTACACGCGGCACACCACCCCCCTCCACAGTCGCACCAGAGCGTCTGTTTTGTCGGGGTGGCTGTGTAGCAAGGGACATGCCTGTAGCAACTGCAGCCTCACCACACCCTCTTCGTCCTTCACACGCGTCTGGTGGTTGAAGTGTTGTTGGTGTGATGTGGTTGAGGTGGTGTTGGTGTGATGTGGTTGAAGTGTTGTGGGTGTGATGTGGTTGTGGTGGAGTTGGTGTGATGTGGTTGTGGTGGTGTTGGTGTGATGTGGTTGAAGTGGTGTTGGTGTGATGTGGTTGAAGTGGTGTTGGTGTGATGTGGTTGAAGTGTTGTGGGTGTGATGTGGTTGTGGTGGAGTTGGTGTGATGTGGTTGAAGTGGTGTGGGTGTGATGTGGTTGTGGTGGTGTTGGTGTGATGTGGTTGAAGTGGTGTGGGTGTGATGTGGTTGTGGTGGAGTTGGTGTGATGTGGTTGTGGTGGTGTTGGATGGTTGTGGTGGTGTTGGTGTGATGTGGTTGTGGTGGTGTTGGATGGTTGTGGTGGTGTTGGTATGATGTGGTTGTGGTGGTGTTGGATGGTTGTGGTGGTGTTGGATGGTTGTGGTGGTTGCGACAGAGGTTTGAAGGTGAGTAAATCGATGAGATAAATTAAATATAAAAACAGCAATAAATATTTATTAATTTAATAATTTATAAACCATAAATAAATTATAAATATAAATATAAATATAGACAGACAAAAATTATAACAATCTAAAAAACAACAACATCCTTATCACCTGTAAAGATCCCAAAATATCCTCCTCTCCTGATTGGCCGCCTTGGATGTGGACCCTGGCGACCACGCCCCTGACCCTCTGCAGGTGCTCTGATTGGTGGGCTGGCGGCATGTTGTGGACCAATGAAAAGTCTTCGTTCGCCGTCAAGTTGAAGTTTGCGTCGCTGTTTGGAACGAGAATTGAGTGGTAACAATTAATTCAATTTAAAAGATATCATCCCCGCATCGACACTAGGTCGGACATGGACGATTTTTCATTCCCAGTCCTATCCCGTTCCCGGATTTTTTTCCGCGTCCCGTTCCCAATGGGCCATCAGAATTTTGATTTCCATCCCGTTCCCGCAACTCGATTTCCGGTCCCAACTCGTTCCCAAAATTTTTTGAGGCGATCCCGACCCATTTCCATAAAAAATTTTGTTTATCTTTTTTCTGCGGTGTTTAACGGTCCTAAACTTCGCTAGTCCTAACATTTATGAAAATTTATTATTTGAAAGTAAGAGAACATTTCTATTGCATTTAATACCACCACCCAACCATAATCTTTCCACACCATCCCCCCCAATCACCACCACCCAACCATCATCTTCCCACACCATCACCAACTGGCATTATCGACGGCCCTTCTACCACCCAACAACCATTACCCCCACCACTACCACCACCCGCATCAACCATCCTCAGCCAACCAAGCAACACATACCAACCATCATGAACACCACCAACCCCCACCATCACCAACCAAAACCAACCACAATCACCAAAGCACCATCCTCCCCAACTTCACCAATCACCACTACCTGGCATTATCGACGGCCCTCCTGCCGCTCTTGTAGGACCAGTGCGCCAGTTGCCTCCACGCCTTGCCGAGTGAAGGGCAGTGCATTGTGCTGATGCTTAGGAGTTCTTTCGTCAGTTTGTCCGCTTCCGAGAGGCTTTCTGTGGTCGTGGGGATGGTTGTGGGATGATGGTGGTGAGAGTAAGTGCGTGTATGTGTGTGTGGTGGTGTATGTATGTGTGTGGTGGTGTATGTAATGGTGGTGGTAGTGAATGCGCCATGGTGGTTAATTATAATGGGACAGTGAGTGCCAGAAGAATATGCCAGCGCTAATTATTACGAGTGAATGGAACTAGTATCAATGACAAAGATGTCAAGGTGTGCAACATAGTAACGTGCATAACTGGATGAAGTACCAGTTAAAAGCCTCATTCAGAAGACATAACTACCATCAGACTGGAGGCCCGGGCAGTGAAAGGTGGTTGAAGGGTGGAACAACTCGACCATTCCTCTCATCCTCTCCACCATAATGCCTCCCGATGAAGATGCGGCAGCAGCGGAAGAGACGCCCTTGCCGACAACCCTCTTCTGATCAGTCTGCAGCCAAGCAGCCATCCTCAACATCATCCTCGCTCGCACCATCCTCACTTCCTCCAGGTGCTGTGCATGGATGGTAGAGTTGAAAGATGGTGGTGGGAATTAGCTGTTGTTTTCGATGAAAAATGATGCAAAGGCAGGGAGATAAAGTGCAAAGATAGGAAAATGATTTTATACAAATTTGTGCAATTTTAAACACATATTTTTGTCAAACAAATCTTTTTCTAAATAAATTGTTAAATTATTGAATAATTAAGCGCTTAAAAATCTTGATTCTGCACCTCGGAGGGTGAGAGTGAGTTGAGTTGGAGGGAGGGAGTGAGGGAGCGTTTGATGAGGTCACATGCCTCCATGACGTCACCCTCATCGTACAGCAGCTTGCTGGTCTGCAGTTCCAGGTGCAGCTGGTGGCGGTTCGATGGTGCAATGGAAAGATATGAGAAGGTGGTAGTGTTAGTGGTGGTGGTGATGCAGTAGTAGTGTAGTGGTGGTGATGCAAGTGGTGGTGATGTGGTAGTAGTGTAGTGTAATGCATTGTCTAATGAAATGTCATCTTAAATGTATTCCATTATGAAAATGAAATAGAAGGATGTAGAAGGTTAAAATTGGACGGAGAGATGTGTTGGTGAAGTGCTAAGCAAAGAACCTTGGCAGCAGGGAAGGGATGGTTAGCGGTCAGGTTTAGTCGATGCAGGGTAACAAGGAGATCATCATCAGCAGCACCGCCCCTGTTCATCTCTGGCAACAAGGCACAAGCCTGTTCCGTGAGCAGACGTCTGCACAACTTGAGGTTGCCATGACGACGGGAGGTCTTGATGGCACTGAGTCGCATGCTGCTGATGTGGTTGTCTGTGGGAGGAAAGGGGCGTGATGGGTGGTTGTCAGAGTGGAGTAGTTATGGGGCTGGAGAGAAAATGATGGGAAAGAAAGGATGGTAGAGGCGAGAAAGATTGAATGATGGGAGTGATGAAACGGCGATGACATTGGTGATGAAGGCAATGATGATGAAGGCAATGATGACGATGATAGCAATAACAGCATACTCTTCTCTGCAGAGCTCTCATCAGACATGTGACTCAGCAGTTGGTAGTGTCGCAACAACTTCAACTGCTCCTCAATGCACACCGCCTCCAAGGCTTTGTTGTGCAAGGAGGAAGATGAGGAGGAAGAAGAGGGAGAGGAAGAGGAGGAGGAGGAAGAAGAGGGAGATTGTGGTGGAGACAAGAACCAGAGAGGCGTGGACTTTGCCGGCTGGAGGGTGCAATGTCATTGTGATGTGAACGTAGTGAGGTGGTAAAGATGACCCATCATTTTTTAAAATTATATTTTTCTATAATCTTTATTATTCACGGCTTGACAGACGCATGCCTTGATAAAAAAAAACGTAAAAAATAGAAAGAGAAAAAAGAAAAAAAATTCGACTAATCAATACCTGAGTTTTGGAGGCAGCTGCGTAGAGGGGCGATTGGTGGAGGAGGTTGAGTGTTGATGAGGTGAGGAAGTTGAAGAGTTGCGCTTGTCTGTGTAGCGAGGCCGTCTTGACGTTCGTGGTGGCGCTCAGCAGGTGCTCGCAAGCGCTGGAGAAGCACTGAAGCCGCTGGTAGGTGTGTTTTCTGTGGTTGTGGTTGTGGTTTATTGCCGCGAGCCTTTTTAATCATCGATCTTTGCAATTAATGTGGAAAAATGATTATTATTATTACAATCATTGATGATAATGATGATGGTGATACAAATAATTAGAAATAATGATGATGATGATGGTGGGCATGATGATGATGATGATGACGATGATGACGGTGATGATGATAATGATGATGATGGGGATAAAAATAAATAGAAAAAAAATAATAATAAAGAAGAATAATAATAATAAATAATCATAATAATAAATAAAAATATTAATAAACAACAATAATAATAATAATCAATAATATAATCAATATTAATAATCAATAATAATAACAAACAAATAATATAATTCTTACAAGACATCACTGGTGAGAGCAGTAGTGTTGCTGTTGCTGAAGACAATGGCAGACGCTGGGGGAGCATCCTCACATCGAGCAAACAGACGACTGACTGCATCGACACACTGCATCTCCATACTCCGTACCGCCTCGGCACAGTCCCATGCGCAAGTCACGTGCAGATCTACGTCATCAGCTACCTTAACGTCATCATCGGCATTGTTGTCTTCTAAGTCTGCGCTGGTGCTGGTGCTGGTGGTGGTAGTGGTGCTGGTTGGGGCGCTTTTGAAACGCAGAGGCTTCAAGCGTCGGAGGCCTTCATACTGCATCATTTTTCTGTGTGTGTGCAGTTGCGAATGTGTTCTTGAAGAGTTGCAAATCATTTGTTTTACGGGAATTTTAAAGATGAATTCAGTCTTATGTCATCCCTGCTGATAACTTGGCTAGAGCGCTTCAGTCGCCTTCCCTGGCGCTATATATTAACGACAATTATTATTATTAGTAGTATTTGCTTCTCTCCCTACTACCACATGCTACCACTATTACTGCTACCATTGCCACCATTATTACTGCTACCACTGACTATTCCTACCACTACCACTGCTACCACCTACAACCACCTGCCACCACTGACTTGATATACTCCAGGTCGGCGTCTACAGCACCTTGACCACCACCGCTGCAACCACCACCACCGCCACCGCTGCCACCACTCTGTCTGAGACTCTCCTTCCACACGAGAGCCTCTTCGAGCGAGTGCAGTTGCAGGTATGCATTGGTGATCTGGGCGGAGGTGTGAGTGAGTGGGAGGGTTTTTTGGTTAATGATGTATTGCGGATATGTCAAAAGATGTTATATTATATTTCAAAGATATGAATATGTTTATTCAATTATTTCATGCTGTATTGTGAAGATCTATTCAACTATTTGAAGTGGAGGAACATTGTCGCTTTCCATCGACACACCCCCACCCACCTCCGACTCTAAGAGCTTGCGTACAGGAGCCTTTCCACCCCTCTCCTCCCCTTCCACACCCTCCGTCCTGACCACCAGATCCCTGCTGGCCTTCAAACTGACCACCCCCTCTTCCAGTCTACCCTGCGCCAACTCGACAAAGCCCTCGATCCAACTGAAATCTTCCGTCGGCCACCCCTCCTTGCACCACACCTGCACACCCATGATGGCTTGGTGCGCTTTCAAGCGTAGATGCGCGCGTACTAGGTGTAGTAGAATGTTGTGGAGGTTCGTCGTTGCCTGTGTTGTTGTTGTTGTTGCTGCTATTGTTGGGGATGTTGTTGTTATTGTATGTGACGTTATTGATGTTGGTATTGTTTGTATTATGAAAAGTTTTATAAAAGAAAAACTCCCGAACTATTAACACGCTCTAGCTACATTTACCACAACCAAAAATCACCCATTAATTAACACCACTCAAATAACAAAACACTCACGACAACACAAAAATACACACACATACACACAAACAAAACACACACACAAAACAACAAACAACTACACACACACTCACACCCAAAACAAAAACAAAACCCAACCCACAAACACACAAAGAACTAACAGGCCTCTTAGCCTCCCTCAGATCAGCCAGCAGGCAGTAGCACAAGCGGACAACGAAGGGCGCCTGCAGGGGCAGCAGGGGGCATGCGATGGTCATGAGGGAAGACCTGGTGCGAGCCATCCACTCCAGGCACGTGCCCCTGTTCGTCCTGAAGAACGTCCGCACTGCCTGTGTAAGGGTTGAACGACGGTGGAATGGAGGGTTAGCTTTAGGGTTATCGAGAACTGGCTTCATCTAGAGCTTGTCTGATTCAGAACTCGCCACATTTAAAACTTGCCTCATTTAAAAGTCATTACATCTAGATATCGTCTCATTTAGAAGTCACTTCATCTAGATATCGTCTCATTTAGAAGTCACTACATCTAGATATCGTCTCATTTAGAAGTCACTTCATCTAGATATCGTCTCATTTAGAAGTCACTACATCTAGATATCGTCTCATTTAGAAGTCATTACATCTAGATATCGTCTCATTTAGAAGTCACTACATGTAGATATCGTCTCATTTAGAAGTCACTACATGCAGATATCGTCTCATTTAGAAGTCATTACATCTAGATATCGTCTCATTTAGAAGTCACTACATGTAGATATCGTCTCATTTAGAAGTCACTACATGCAGATATCGTCTCATTTAGAAGTCATTACATCTAGATATCGTCTCATTTAGAAGTCACTTCATCTAGATATCGTCTCATTTAGAAGTCACTACATCTAGATATCGTCTCATTTAGAAGTCATTACATCTAGATATCGTCTCATTTAGAAGTCACTACATCTAGATATCGTCTCATTTAGAAGTCATTACATCTAGATATCGTCTCATTTAGAAGTCACTACATCTAGATATCGTCTCATTTAGAAGTCACTACATCTAGATATCGTCTCATTTAGAAGTCGCCTTATTTAGAACTAGATTCATTTCATTCCTTAGCAACCGATAACATTCTTCCATTTATTTAAATCAACTTTCGAGGATTCATCCCATCAACTCTAGCGTGGTCCAAGGTTCAGTTCTTGGTCCATCTACCTTTCTAATCAACGCCTCTTCACTTCAATTATATCACCTATCTTTAAATTTGCTGATGACACTTATCTCATTATTCCATCATCTAACACTCATACCATACGATCAGAGCTTGACTCCCTTTCTAAGTGGGCCAAGCTCAGTAATCTTCACTTAACCTCAAAAAATAATTCGAAATCGTAGTCAACAATAGTCATTAACACAACACACCACCA